>MJHO01000141.1:0-456234 GCA_002076135.1 Xerophyta viscosa
CCCTAAATTTTCTTTTTCTTTTTTTCTTTTTACGTCAAAGCAACAAATCTCCGATATTTACAGTAATTCACAGATTATGTTCCATATGGACAATCTTCATCTAAAAGAATCCTCACCAATCCTTCACATCATCTCAGTCAATCACTTGACCAGCTCAGACACCCAGCCTACGTCCGGGGCGGCGACGACAGCAGTTGGCTCGTCGGCGCAGTCGATCCGGCCATCTTTTATCAGCCTTTCAAACATCTTCGCCCTCAAAGCTCTCCCAGACTCCACCACGTGCTCTTCCTCCACAGAGACATCATTACTATCCAACCAGCCTCCGCCCAATGCTGATGCCCTCGTCGTAGAAGAGGGCAGACTGCTTAATCCGTCTCCGCCGGCTCTTGGGAAGGACAAACCAGCCCTTGGTGAGACAAATCCATTGAACCCCCACGAACACGGTGAAGAACTCACCTTGCTCAGCTGAAGCTGTCGGAGAGATTGCAGTACTTCGTTCACGGATGCCGTCGGCATCGACGCGCGCCGCACCGCCGCCCCGCTAGGAGAGAGCGGCGGCGAGTCAGAAGGCGGTGTGGTCGGCGGGGATACCAGCGTCGAAGTCGGCGAAGAAGAAAACAAGCTCTTGGGGAAATAAGCTTCTAGATGATTCTGGTGGCGCAACGGCGAGCCGTCGTATGATTCGGACCTACTTTCAGGGCTGTGTGGAGCAGAGTGGGGTAGCACTCGCAGTTGCTCCGGCGTGTGTGCAAAGAAGCAAACTCGACGGCGGCAAGCCGTGCCATCTTTACACGGCTGAGTGCGGTAGCGCGTCGGATGGAGCCAACACTCGAACACACCATGAGCGAACTCGCACGTGTCACCGCGCTTGCACCCACCCTTGCGGAACTCTGGGCACGCCGTGCCGGAGTAGTGGTACTTGCGTGGGTCCCTTCGGCGAGCCTTCTCGCCCGGATGAGCGAACGGGCACTCGGTCCAGTCATGGCTGCGGCCGCGCGTGCACCGTCGGACCTTGAACTCATAGATGCGGAACTCGTCCGACGAGTACGCGTCCACCGGCGAGTCAACCCCACCGTCGTCGGACTGCACGTACTCGTTGGACGGAAGCCAACGCTGCAGCGCGGTGAGCGAGGCCTCGCCGAGTGCGTACGGCGAGAGCTCGCCGCCGTTAGAGACGCCGCTCACAGGCATAGAGTACGGGGACGACGGCTCGTCAAATGTCCATGGTGGAATCTGTACCGTCGGATTGAGACCCTCCCCCATCATCATCATGGTTTTTTCCCTGATTTCCTTCACATCTAGTTTGTTCTCGGTTGTAGGCGGTGGGCTGTATATAAAGCGGGTGGGTTTACTAGAGTTCATTATCTAACCATGGTTAGATTGACCAGGGTTATGAAGCAAGGAAACTGACGGCGTTTGGAAGATTGAGGCGGTAGGAAACTATAGAATGGGACAGCCGCGGGTTAGCGAGATAACGGAGCGGGGAGACGGTTTGATATTGTGGACACGTGGCGGTTGCGAGCGCTATGGAGCGCATGGGAATGGGCGAGGTGGTGGCCGCCAGACACGTTCATAGCGGCAATACGCCCACCGCTTTGGTAACCGCATCTCCTCTTTATTCCTCGATCAAATTAAAGTATCAACGAATTATCATAAATAAAAATACTAAAAAAATTAAACAATCTATTATATAATAAACAAAAGTATATATAAAATAATAATAATTTTTAATGACGATTATATAAAACAATTTTAGATATTTTCATTTCTATTAATATTAAACCAAATACTATTTATACATAGAAATACTACGACACAACAAATTGATATGCTAATTTAGTTTGTAGGCGTAATTTATGATATCATTTTATAACGCTAGCATAATTTTCAAGAACACTAGCATTTAATTTAATAATAATAATAATAATGTTTTCAATGAAAGATTTTTAAAAAAAAAAATGTTTTGTCATTTTCTCAACATGCTTAGCAAGAGATTGAATGGGCCAAACTTGAATTTAGTGCCATCGTGCTTAGCTCGATTCATATAGCTAGACCCAAATTTGAGTAATAAAAACAAGCAGAGCTCAAGGCACTAGAGTTCCAGTTTTATTTATATCGAACTCATTTAGTATACGGTGAGAAAAAAAATAATGAGAAGTAAAAAAGAATATGCAGCAAATAAAAATATTTGAAAAAGAATTGAATGAATAGTAAGTTAAAAGTAAAAAAAATAACAAAATAGATGAAAATAAAAATAAATGAGAAGTAAAAAATGGATGAGTGAAAGTGACGGTAAAACATAACAAATAAAAAATATATGATAACAATGTTATATGCATAATTTATATTTTATTTCTATATCAAGTAAATGAATTTTTTTTTCAGAATAATAAATTTAAATAAATTATTTATTCTATATCTTTTCTATAAATTATTATTTTATGTAAGTAATTATCATTATATAGATAATTATTATATGTAAAATTCTTATAAAGAACAAACTATTTAAATAATTATTAGTTTTAATAAGAATTATGTAGACAAATATTTTAATAAATAAAAATTTGTAGTATTTTAGCATAGGTTTGTCACGGTAATAAACAATGATCTCAGGGATATTAATTGAGGAAGGTGGCGCTAGTAATTAGTGGTAGTAATAATGTTAGTCAGATATTCTAGAAGGAGTGATGAGCTAACGCTGCTCGATTTTCATCAGAAAAAGATAGAGCCGGATTGACCCCGGCACGAATAACACATGCAACACGTTACCAAGTCAGCCCTGCATTTCATCTTTACTTGCTTTAATTATAAAAAATCAGCCCTTCCCTTCGAAAAAAACTATATATATATATAATTAAACTAATATATATTTTAAATATATATATTTTAATTAATATTTTTAAATTTTAAAAAAAATAATTTTTTTTTTCACACGCATCGCAGGTGATGTTTCCGCTAGTATATATATAAATTCAAGTTAGCCCAAGCTTGAAACTCATGAATATTCAAGACGTCAAACATAGTATTATTTTGATAATATTATTAATAGTATACTATAATATTTAATATGATTTTTTGTTATTGACTTTGTTAGCGTTTCTAACAGTATAGCAAAGTGTGTGATATATAAAATATGATAATATTAAGAAATTAAATTTTTTTCTGTTACTATAAATTGAACCAAACTTATAATTGGTAGCATGCATCACAACTTTATAAGATTTGAGGGACGCATAAAACTTAGAGTGCTCTATGTATCTAGCATGATATTATTAGTAGTATAATATAGTATTGATAGATTCATATCGTACTATTAAAAATATGAATATTTTAGGGACTTTGTTAGTGTTGCAAATAGTATTATCATCCTAATATGTGATATATAAGATATTATCGCATTACAAATTTAAAATGTTATGTTATTATAAAAAAATGTTGTTCGATATTAACCTGAGGTGTTATCGGACGAATTATTTGAAGAGATAGGGGGCTTAATTGATAAAATCGAACCAAATTTATCTTAATAAGTTGGAGTCAGTAGTATAACTCCACATATTCACTCTCACCAATTATAAAGAGTTAAAGAAAATATAAAATGAGTGATGTGTTGGACCCAATTGAAAGGGTTGGTGTGGTCCAATGGAAACCCTAATGCCAATGGGTGCGCGTTGGTCCAAACCCAATCTGAATCCTATTGGATCGAAGAGGATTAGACCGTAAACTTAGGACCAACATCCGAATGGCAACAAAATTAGTTTGGTGTGAACTCGACCGATGAAAACTTGATCCAAACTTGCCGTGTAGGGACCTGGATTAATTTATAGATTTACTAATCATATTTTTATATTATTAGTCATTATATAGGACAGTACTGTAAATCGATTATGGTCCAAACGAAATCAGTTCTATAATATTTTAAACCCCTGGCAATATTGGAAACCGCTAAGAATATCTTGCCGAAGTACCCTTTATCCTATGTTTTGACTTTTCTCTAAACTAGTTCAATTAATTATTGAAACTCCTTCATTTATTTCAATATCTTTCTTATTTAATGATAGAAATCTATATAGTACGGACACGGATGCGGATATAGAGATACGACACGAAAATATGATAATTTTTTTTTTAAAAAAGGACACAAATACGATTCGGATACGATAATAATAAATTTTTAAAAAAAAAATTTAAAAAACATTTATACAAAATATTTAAATATTAGATAATATAATAACATTCGATAATAAGTCTATCCAAAATATAATATTTTACGTTCTTAAAATAAATATAAATACTAAGAATATAATTATATCAATTAAAACTAAAAAATATAATAACTAAGCGTATAATTATATTATATCACTTACCACCATAACAAATACTATTTAATTTTTCTAAAAAAATAATTTAAAAAAAATAATATAAATACTGACATTCGTGTTCGATTTTTTATTTTTAATTTTTTAGTGTCCGTACACGTGTCCAACACGTGTGTTCATGTCCGATTTCGATATGTGTCCGAAAAGTATCGTATATGATATATATATGAACACAAACACGTCGAAATTTTTGAAGTATATACGCTTCGTAAGTAGGAATGCAACATTGCATTGGTTCATGATAGCTTATTTATAATCTTCTGAAAATAGAATAGAAGCTTGAGGATGGCCGTTTCCTAATTCTGATTCCTTAGTCAATTGCATAATATTTATATATAATAATATAGAAAGAAAATTCCTAGATCCTCTTTTAAGTGTTTTTTTAAAAAATCCAGATATATTTTACTGTCAAGAAAATCAGATATCACAGAAAATATCAGATTAAGATACTTCAAAATTACTGAGAGGTGCTGCACTACTCTGATCGTACGAAAGTTTAAAGGAATTATGGTTAAAATGAAAATTATCGAATTATAACATAATATTATAAATTAAACAAATGTAATTTAAACTTTAAACAATTCCATTTTTGCTTAAAAAGAGTCAAATTCTTGCTTAATAAGACAAACAAAGTCAAAAGTGGACTGACTCTAGATCTCTGACCATATCGGATAATGTGGCTCGAGCCGGAGCTACGTACAACTGCACCCACGTGATACTGTGAGCCTCGTCACGCTCTCTCCACGTGACTACCATACCTCTTATCCCACGTGGATCACTCACAGATAATGAAATTCCATTCTTACCCATGCTTCTACCCATGCAGTACGAACAGTACAAAAGAGAAAGCAGGCAATCAAATGCGACCACATCTCTCAAGAAGTCTGGGTACTTACACTCCTTTTGAAATACGGAAAAAAAAATAGAAGAAAAGAAAATAAAAAAAATAAAAAAAATAAAAAAAAAAAGTAGTGAGAGTATTTTTCTTTCTATTTGTTTAGATATAGAAAAAAAAAAAATAGTGAGAATAATTTTTTTATATTATATTTGAATAATGGAGAAAAAAAAAACGGTGAGAAAGTTAATAATATTTATTATAAAACTAAATATTAATTATAAAATAAATTAATTAATCATTATAAATATGTAATAATAAAATATATTTTTTTTCCTTTCTTTTTTCTTCCTCTCTTTCTCTCTTTCTTTCTCTCTCTCTCTCCTTTTCCTTTATTTTCCCACCAAATTAGTGAGAAAATTTTTTTAGTAGAATCAAGGAAATAATTTTCCTCCAATTTCTTTTTCTTCCATTTCCACCCCTCTCCTAAACATGAAAAAAAAAAATTTTCCTCTCCTTTTCTTTCCATTTCTTTTCTTTCCTACCATTTTCTCACTTTCCAAACATAACCTTAAGAAAACGCTTGTGATTTAATAAAAACTATATTTAATTCGTATAATTCAAAATAAATTTAAATTTTCTAAAAAAATGAAATATTATTGTTTAAATACAATTTATAAACTTAATATGAAATTTTTTTAAATACATATTTCTAAATAAATTTAAACTTCAAAATTGAACAAGTTTTAATAAATTTACTAAACTTTAAGTTTAAAATAGCTATTTAAAAATATATTTTTAAAAAATTTAAATATAAAATTATAAAATATATCAAAAATTATAATTATAATATTAAAATTTATTAAGAATAGTACTTAAAATTTGTAATTCATAATTAGTAGATTTTTTCAAATAGTACTATCATACTGAATGGAATAAGTTAAATTATATTTCTCAGATTTTTAGTGATATAAATTTTTGATATACTATATCGAAATACAGATGATAGAGTAATATACAGTGTTGATCATATAAATATATTATATTTAATTTATTTTAGACTGCAGTAAAGTTTCTAATAGATAACAAATAATTGTACTTTTATATATTTTAGTTTTTAAAAATATAAAAGTATGTGATATAGCCATACGTGCAGTGCAAAAATATAAATAATTTTTCATAATAAAATTAAAATAATAATTTTGAAGACTAAAACATAAGACAGTAAATTTTGAAGGCGCAATTATTCCTCGAGAAATTGTTAATTGCGCACCAATCTCTGACTCAAAGAAGATTCCATTTCTACCCCTGCTTAAAAAGAAGGGGGTGGGTAGTACGAAGAGGACAAAGAGAAAAGCACCGGTTGCTCGGAGGAAGGAACGCATGTCCCGGTGTCTGGCGATCCGTACGACACGGCAGTGCGATCGACCATGAGAATGCCACGTGGAGATGTGCGTCCTATCTCTGCTTTTATTGCCTGGTCCTTCGGCTTTATCAGAATGGAATTTCCATCCACCATTAACATAAACATAAATTTAAGGAAGATTTGCAATCCAAAATAAACTTTTATTTTTTTTTAAAAAAAAAATATTATATTTAAATTTTTTATAAAGAATAATAAATTATAAAAATTATAAAAAAATTGTCAAAATATTTTTAATATAAAAATATTAAAAACTAATCACAATATCAAAAATTTACTAAAAAATATTAAGGTGTAAAATATCTCACGTATAAAAAACGTATTAAAAAAATATTGAAATGTATTAAAAGATGTTAACAGATTAAAGTGTAAAACAAAAAATTAGAGGACTAAAGTAATACAGAAATAATACAGAGTAACTGCAGTCTAATTGTCTAAATTTAAACTTCTAATATTTTATAGTTGCATATTGAACGAATTTTTGTTAAATGCATATCAATTATTTTTTAAATTTTTTTTGTTAAATTAATTTTTAAAAATTAAAAATAAATTAATACAATAACACGTACTATCATTATGTCAGTATATTTTTTTATTTTTAAAAATTGATATGAAAATCACGTAGGTAATAAACCCTTTTCAATCTATATATTTTTAATATTATACGATGGTTAAATTTATAGATTTATAGATGACCTTTTGTCCTATTCTATGACATATATGACGATTTATTATTTTTATAGAGAATATGGCATATCCATTGGCTTAATTATTTTCCTATTCTAAACTTGCTTCCATTTGTTTCACTCAGCAAAAAATTAGATAAACTAAATGTATAATATTTAGTTAATTTATAAAATTTATATTATATCTTTTATCTAATATAAATTATAACAATTTTACTAAAAAAATGTGATATGGAATTCTTAGTATTGAATTCATCCGCTCCTACAACCTCACTTATTGAAGTAATTAGTGAGTAAATTATTGAAGCTCCTGTAATATGCATAACCAATAGAGATATCAAAATATCTACGTCGGTACAGATAATACTGGCAAGTCCTATTTGATCGAAAATAATATGGACTAGATCATGTTGATATTGTATAGACAATACATATCAGTCTGCTGTTTTCGTCCCTCTTACACATAGGTCAGGCCATTCGGCACTGCATTTTATTTTTTGAGGCTAGTCCATCCGGCGCTGTTGATATTACTAATAATTAGTAACAAATAAATCATGTGTCTAAGGCCCTCTCTTTAGAAGGAAGGAATGCTTAAAGTTTTTAATGCTTAATGCTATATTTTATTGGTTTAGCAATTTACAAATCATATCTTATGTAAAATAGCATTAAAAGCTAATTATTAATTAAATTAATAGGTGTAAAAGGGCAAAAGATTGAGTAGAAAAGCAAAGAGGAAAATGGCATATCCATTGCCTTACTTATTTTCCTATTCTAAACTTGCTTCCATTTGTTTCACTCAGGCAAAAAATTAGATAAACTAAATGTATAATATTTAGTTAATTTATAAAAATTTGTATTATATCTTTTATCTAATATAAATTTTAAATATTTTACTAGAAAAAAAAAAATGTGATATGGAATTCTTAGTATTGAATTCATTCGCACCTAAAACCTCACTTATTGAAGTAATTAGTGAGTAAATTATTGAGTCTAGTGTGATTTGCACAACCAATAGAGATATCAAACGGTATACGTCCGTATTGATAATACTAGCAAGTCTGATTTAATCGAAAATAGTATAAACTAGATCACATTGACATTGCATAAATAGTAAGGATCGGACTGCTGTTTTCGTCAGTCTTACACATAGACTAGACCGTTCGGAACTGCATTTTTTTTTTGAGGTCAGTCCATCCGGCGATGTTTATATTACTAATAACCAGTAACAAATAAATCATGTCTCTAAGACCCTCTCTTAGAAGGAATGCTTAAAGTTTTTAATGCTTAATACTCTATTTTATTGGTTTAGCAATTTACAAATGATATCTTATGTAAAATAGCATTAAAAGCTAATTATTAATTAAATTAATAGGTGTAGCTTTTTTAGCTATTAATTAACAATACAAATACATACTATAAGCTATACATAAGTTGAACTTAAATTATTAGCCCCATTTGCAGCTAAAAACATTATGAAGAAAGAAGCAAATGACTAATAAGGATAGGGACTAAATTTGAAAATAATTATTCTCTGTTCACGATCAAGTTAACAATAGTTTTTTTATTGCATGTAACGGCGGCGGCAAAAAGGTGTTAAACTCACCGAGGTTGTGCTGGCTGTAGCTTTTTTTGCGGCTGTCTCACAGGGTGACAGCAGTTTGATGCTTGAGGTTGATGTACCGGAGGTGACAATAACACTAATTAAACTCCTTTACCTTTTAAAGGAAAAAAAGATATTTGATGTGTTTTAATCTGAGGAAATCACAACCCTGCTTTTAAAATATTGTGCTCCTAATTTTAAAATTTTTATAAATTAATTGGTCTTATATTTCTATAAAATATTTTAACTACTACATATATTATATATATATTATAATTGTAATACTTAATTTTTTTAAAAAATTTATAAATAGTTATTATGAGCCTTTTAATTCTTGACGGCTTAAATTACTAATCTACTAAAATCTTGAAATATCAGAATATTTATTTATAAATATTTTGAGGACAAGAAAATTTTTTTTAATACAGTCTACAATATTTTGTATTCAATTTTTTTTAAAAAAATATATTAAATATATATTTTAGAATATAAAATATAACATAATATAAATATATATATATATATATATATATATATATTTTTTTTTTGTCAATAGAGTTTTTATGCAAGTCTAATGAGACGGACCAGATATTCACCTGGGCGTTAGACCGAAAGCAATGTAAGTCGGACGTAAGATCAAAGAAACAATATTTTTTTTCCCCAACAACCAATGACTCATGGGGACACGACAACAAGCCGAGTCAAGTCCAAATTTACTAATTTGTGTAAACGTCACCTTAAAATTCAACTTAATTACGGTTAACAAGCTCATAAAAAAAAAGTATTTTGCGAACTTGTTCGGAATTCTCAAACTCGTAGTTGACTCCTCTCGTATGTTGGGACAGTTGTATATCAGTATCTCTACTGCTCACTTTTTATTTATTTATTTATTTATTTATATAAAGGAGACAGCTCCATATATTTGATGAGTGGTGATAAGTAATAGCATATTTTTACGTCGGTATTTTATTATTTGTCAAAATAATATACATATATATATATACATACATTATTTTGAGTCCGTAGTAAGTTATAGACCATTGGATCGAATATTTTGATTATAATTAACGGTTCATATCACATTTTGATTAACGACTCAGATTATATTTTAGAAGATGCAATCTGGACCGTTAAATTGTTCAATCTAACGGTCCACAACTTATCTGACGGAGAATTATTTTTAAATCGAGTTGAAAATAGTCTATATATATTATGGATGTAAAACTAGTTATTATCTATATAGCTTGCTAATAATGTTGTCAGAGCGAGGGTAGTTGCTAATAATTGCACAATAATAGTGCGAGTAAATGAAAACGACTTATTTTAGAAATGGTGCATGGAAACGAGTATTTAGCGGATCGTGTTTTTTTTGCGGGCCACAAACAAGAAAACAAGAGGGTCTGATGACTCTGATCCTTCGAGTTGTTTTTAGCAGCACGCTAATACGCTTCCCACCTCTTCAGGCTTCTCTTTTCGCTCATCGTAAGTGAAAATTATGCTAGACCGGAACCTATCTAAAATATATAATATATCATTATCTTTATCAAGAAATTATGACATTTCAAATATAAAATAACATAATATCTATCAATTCCTTATTTCAAATAGAGTGATAAATATAATATACATTTTTTGAAATTATGCTCGAGCAGAACCTATTTAAAATATATATTATTTTTTTAATCAAGAAATTATGGTATTTCAGATATAAAAAACATAAATATTTATCAATCTCTTATTTTAAAAATTGTACAAATTAGTTTATTGTTGTATCAGAATATTTTTTATTTTTAAGAACTAATTTTATATTGTTAAAAAATTAGAGGCTCATATATAGTTATTTTTTATAAAACATGCAGCATTTAACGAAGGTGAAGTGTCCAAATCTTCAACTTGAATGTCTATCAAAATCAAACCTCAAAGGACAGCGATAAATTTGTGGGCTCAGCCCATCCGGACCCACATCGAACCTAGTTTTTAAGTCCGACCGAACCAGACCATCTTAGTTCTTAATTATTATTTCTGATTTGAGCGAGGACGATGATTGCGGGGACGAGTCGTGGATTGCAATGCACGCAAAGTGTTCACAAAAGATGTTGGAACATTTGCTTTTTGATTTAACACGTGGATTAAAGTGGCCAGCGCTGCACCCAGAAGTCTTTCTATTTGGCTTCTAATTTTCACCCCCCCGCCCCATATGTGTAGCCTTAATTAGATACGCATCGATGATAACACGCACATACGCATTTATATATGTGAAAATTTTTTTTATTCAAATATCGAATCCAGATTAGACTCATTTAAGTAGCGTCAGACTCACAATAAGAACAATATCTATTATTCAGAAAGAAAAAGCCTCTAAACTCATATATTCTTTTAAACTCCAAGAATAATTGTCTCCAAAGTCTAATTATACGTGCGACATATTTCATATGTCTATACTAGCAGATGCCGGACGGAACAAATTAATATGACACCATACCATAAATTATACATTTAAAATTTAAAATTAATTTTATTTCATTTATAATTTTTAAATAAATATATATCAATATTTATCAAAATATAGCTCCAATTATCATCAACGAAAATCTTGCTTTAGAGAATGACAGTTAATTGTACAAAAATAGTTTCGTCATTTAACAAGACCCATAAGATATAAAAGCTACAATTTAAATTAAAAATATATTTTCATAATTTTACGATTATATATATATACATATATATATACACACACAAGTACCCCTAATCACTTTTTACTGGTGATACTATATAACAGATAGAGAGAGAGAGAGAGAGAGAGAGAGAGAGAGAGAGAGAGAGAGAGTAATAATTAGGACAAAAGAACGGTCCTCTGTAATAATGAATTTGACATTTAAACTCAATTTATAGCTGACAAATCTTATTTGTTTATACGTACCAAACAAAATCACGTAAAAGATCAAATTTACAGAAAATTTCAGTTTTTTATTGTATTTATACGAACAGAATTAGGGCGATTTAGTCATGCTCGCCGAAATGTATCTGCACTAGCTCTTTAAGCCTTTAACAATCCGCACGGTAAGGCATATTGTTCACAAACTATACTTCCGTATCCGTCGTCTATAATTTTTCAATACATTCTTTCGTAGATATACTTAAAAGATAGTAAAAAATACATTGTGAATTATTTAAAATGAGTATATAAATTTATCAGTATAATTTTATCTAATAGAATGAACTAATTGTAAATAAAATTTGTAAAATTGTAGATAGAATTTATTTTATAATATTTGAAAAAATAAATCTGCACGATTACTTTAGGGTGCATATTTTGACTTAGCTTTTTTGTAATTAAATATTATGATATTATTACGGTTCAGAAGCAAAATTTCTCTCGACACAGAACAGATTTGTAATTATTGTCTATAATTTTATATTATATTATCTAAATAGAGAGTGTGTACGTGTACACAGGGTGCACCTGAAGCGTCTACTACGTGGGCTGATGCTGCTCTCTGCATGTGGGCTTGCTTATATGCTTCGTTTTCCCCCAAAAAAGTAACATCCATGAATTAGCGTACGATGATTGACAACTCTCAAATCATTATTATTCCTTTTTTTTTTTTTTTAATATATATAATCTATTATGATCTATCTCTACATTCTTTCTTAGCAAAGCTATGTAATCAGCTACTTATATTATATTTAAAGAGCACCTGTTCATAGTCGTATAGTAGTGCTTTTTTTAATTTATACTAAGAAAATTCGCGATGCGTGTGAAAAAAATATTTAAATTTTTTTTTAAAATTAAAAAATATATTTAAAATATTTAATTATTTAAATATATATTATTTTAATTATGTATATATATATATTTATATATTGAAATTTATAAATAAATAAATATATATTTCTATATATATATATATAATTTTATATCTATATATATATATATATATATATATATAGAGCAAGGGGGGCATGTAATGTAGCAATCCCCTCTCGCGCTTAAATATAAGATATATATATATATATATAGAAACAGACGCATGATTTGTAGAGATGTTTTAAGTTTTTAACTCAAGACGCTAACAAGTGCTTGTTAATGAAGTTAGATTTTAGATTGAGAAGTCTTAATAGGTGGTCATAAGTTCGAGTCCACTAAGTATATGTGAAAATAAGTCACGTTCGAGCTGAGCAGCATTTATATCAAATTTGGCTTGATTAGTTTTGTCCGAGCTCGAATTCGAGTTTGACGAGCTTCAGAAGCTGAGCTCGAACTTAGTTTGTTTAGAAAAAAAAATCTCGAGCTAGAGCTCGGCTTGGTTATATCAATTGAGTCAAATTCGAGTTGAATCGTGTTGAGCTCGACTTGAGCTCCGATCAGTTGTGTCAATAAAATCGAGCTCGAAACAAGATCAAGTTTGAATAGTTTAAGTAATATTGTTATAATTTTCTTTTTTTTTGGAAAAATATGAAAGTTTGTTTAAATTCATGAGACTAACGAGCCAAATAACACGATACTGAAGTTCGATTTGTGTGATTGCTCGAGTTCGAGTCAGTGCTCAAATTTAGTTTGAGCACGGTAAAACTGGAGCTCCAGTCCGAACTGTTTGTAAGCAGTTCGGCTCATTTTTATCGTTGATAATAGGCTCTCATTTGAGAAAAATTATCGAAATTTCTCCATATTTAAATGAGATTAATCTCACCCATGTAGGGGTAGATATAGGCTGCTGGTCGTGGCGGAGTTCTTGCATGCGTCTACCAAGAGCAACAAGCCCGAATTCTAGAAATACTTCGAGCGACGCTCGTGCTCACAACCTTAAGTGCTCTAGCGATTTCATATAATCTCGTCGGTACCGAGGATAGCTACCAGAGTCGGCGTCTGTTAGAAGCTCTCTAGAATTACTCAGCCGTATGCTCGTAAGTATATGCCTTTTAGTGGGCTTAATGCTTATCTATTAGGCTCGGCCCATATACCAAATTATTGGTCCTTCATAGATGAGGTGAAAATATGTCAATCGACTTGATATTTATACTTAGTTTCAGTATAAATTACTGATAGTATCTATAATACTAAAGAGCAAGAGAGGGGTTTGGTGTCTTACCCTATTAAATCTAATAATTATTACTGTAAATCTTATTTAATAGTCAGTTATTATATTTTCCATTTCGTTGCCATATGGGTAACTAACACTATTTAATTTCAACGTGTAGTATTCCCCACTAACACTATTCCCCATCTCTCTATTTGAAACCAACCAAAATTTGGTGTCTTCATTTATTACAGGATAAAACACCCATCCATCCTTCACCGGAAAATCGTAACAATTGCTTCCGCCTATCCTTCACCGGAAAATCGAAACAATTGCCTCCACCTATCCTCTGGCTATTCTTCGCCGGAAAATCAAAACAATTGCTTCCGCCTATCCTTCGCCGAAAAATCGAAGTATTGAACATATCCTTCGCCGGAAAATCGAAACAATTGTCTCCGCCTATCCTTTGCAGGAAAATCGAAGTATTAGAGATATAATTGTTTGCGGCGGCGGAGATAGGTTACGCAAGAACACCCGCCTGCGGCGGAGAATAAACACTAGCAATCGGAGGTAAATCCTACGCTTTGTCTCTCAATTCTGCACTTTTTCTCTTAATTTTTCTACTAAGTTTATCCAAATTCTTTAATTAATATATACGTGTAACTTCTTAAGTTTTTAGAGAGTTACTGTTGTTGGTCTCTGCCGCTAGCTGGCGATACTCCGCCGATTCATCATCAATTTCATGTACGGTAACTAAAGTCTTTCCATCTAATTTAATAAGTCAAGTAGATTAACAAAATTGAAGGGTTTCTTATATAGCTGTATTTAGAGTTTGGTTTACTATTCTGGTGAATTATGCTCTTCATCTTCTTTAAGATTTTACGTCTTAAAGGTATTACTTATTAAGATTTTACTTATTAGTATATTTAGTTTTGCCACACGCATCGCGGGTACATCGTCCGCTAGTAGTATTTGACGCGCGATTCTTAGTACTGTGCGGTGCTATCAAGCCGTGCATCTCTTTGGTTCCAGTCCAAAAAAATAAAAAATAAAAAATAAAAAGAAAAAAAAAAAACTGATCTGAAGGACCGATCAATCCGGCCCAACCCAAGATTTTGGATTGCGTCTATTCGCTCCACTGTCGGTTTTATGCACATAACGATGCCCCCAATTAAAAAGCACATACACATAAACGGATATAAGAATATAAAAATTATATTAAATATTTGGACATATAAAGATAAATTTATATTTAATCACAAAGTCTATGTATAATGTAATCTTTCAATCTTTGAGATATATTTAAATAATAAGAGTTTAATTATACCAGTAAGAAATATAGTCTTTTTAGTACATCAATATAGTATATTATTTACTTCTATACCGGTATTGTTATAATAATATTTTTTTTTTAAAATGTATATTTTCTTAAAAGACTTAAAGAAAAATAATATAAATACGAACACGTCTTACTAGACCTGTCTGGCATGTTGGATACGCATGTCCGAAAGAAATGATTTTTTTTTTAAAGTTTTTTATTTATCACACATACATGATGTGTTTGATACATGTCCGGACTGGATGTGTCTATATTGCTGCGCTCAGTATTCCTCTTTTTTTTTTTTTTACAATGATCGGGCCAAGTTTTGTAAAACAGTGATTTTTTTTGGTCTTAACGGAGTTCGATTTTTTTTCTATATTGCGATAAAATGGTGCTTGTTAACGCAAAATACCTCAACATCTATTTATTGCTGAAATTCGAATTCATAATCTATTATTTATAAAGAGCATATCATGATTTTTTATCATTACTCAACCGCGCTAACTAACTGGGCAATATAAGTTGATCAGCCATTTTGAGGCAGAAGTATTCGACTATATTGGTATGGTATATATAGTATTGCAGACCTTAGAGAAAAAACAAAATTTGGCCTGCCAATTTCTAATTCCTTTCATGATTAATGTACTGGTTTGCTCTTTTATATAAAATTGCATATCAGCCCCTTTTAAATTCGTAACCTCGCGAATCAGCCTCCAAAATGCGAAAAAAGGGGGACTAATTTGTCGGCATAGGAATATATTTCGGAGGACTAATTCGTAAACATCAAAAAATGAGAGGGCTAATATGTAATTTTCTCTTGCTTTTATTAAAGAATAAAAAAAGGAAAAAAAAAATGGGGGAACTGGTTTACCAGTTCTTCCGGGCAACTCTAGCCTTTTCGTTTATCTTTCTATGTAATCTATGATTTTTTTTTTTTTTTTAATTTTTTTTTTCCATTTGTTATGTTTCTAGATTAAGTTTCATCAGCGTTGTGGTGGGAATCACAGTTCACATGCATGCTGTTTATATTGTTCTTTAAATGTTTATTGTTTTGTGAATTTCAGTGCCCTTTATAATAATTATGGAAAAGGCCAAGGTCTATATGGTTGTTTCCTTTTTTTTTTTAATTATTTTATTTTTGGTTGTTTCCTGCTTGATTTGTTATTTCTTTTTAATTATTTTATTTTATTTTTAATTATGGGTTGGGACATTTTGTATATCAAATTCTGTGGTATAAACTAGACGAAGCCCTTGTTTATAGCAGCCCCTTCTTTCAATCTAACGCATTAGTAGCTTGCATTTATTTCTGAATTTAGAGTCCCACTTATTTCTATCGTACATTCTTATAAGTTCAAAATTAGGTATAATAATTTGGGTGACAAGAGATTGGATCCCAGTGGTACGTGGTTTGAGCCGTTCGTCTGGTCCAACATATATCACAAAATTTTTATTAAATTGTCATCATTTATTTAATCTATTTTTAAATATATTTATAAAAAAATTTGAATTATAAAATTATAGATTTTGATTTGATTTATAATTTTGTAGTTTAATTTTTTTTTTTTAAAATATCAAATAATATGTAAAAATAATGATTAAATTTTTTGATCATCAACTTGTCAAATTATTTGATATTTTTTTTTAAAAAATTTGAATTACAAAATTGTATATCATATTCAAATTTATAATTTTATATTTTAAATTTTTTTATTAAAATATTTAAATATAGGTCAAATAAATCGATAAAAATTTAATAAAAAATTTCGTAATACATACCGGACCGAATGAAAATCCCATATAGTCGCTATATGTGATCCCCAGTTATATTTAACGATAGGGATCCGATCTCGTTGTAGTGCTCAGACGATTGGAACTAAATAACTCAATCTTGAAAAGCTCCGTTCAGACAGAGAGCAAACGTAAAGTTCATTCTTTTTCTTTTAATTTTTTAAAAAAAGTTGATTTTGAAGGTTGTATATCAGCATTCATTCATTCCCAAGTGTGAGGTCTATTCTGATCCAACTTTAGATCCAACATATCACAATCTTTTCCGCAGTTTTATGATTAAGATTGTGGCTTTTAATCCAACGATTTCGCTTTATTAGATGTGCTAAAGATCGATATTTTGGGTTGTGATCGTATGTGTATCATGATATTAAAAAAGCGATTTTGACGTGCAATTTAGAAAGGTCAGCTTTTTAAGCGCATATTGCACACACTTTGGAGAGGAAAAGGAGATGAGCCTCCGTGATCCAGCATGCCCTGATAATCGCTTTTTATGCAGCAACAAATGGCAGCATCCAAATGTCCAAATCTCATTGCCACTTTTCATTCTGATAGTGCTCGAATTTGAGTTTCCACGTGTCCGAAGAACATTAAGGTCTATATACGCAGATATGCAAGCTGTGAAGGTGGATTCTGAAAAACCTGCCAACATCAAGCACAGGCCGAACTTCGGAAGTAAGCACCGCGGCTATATCGAAAACGCAGGATATCGAGACCCACCTTAGGGTCTTCTTATCCGAGGTCTATAACTTGATCTAGAGATCTCGGCCAGAGGGTCTACGTAAAGTCTCACCCATTCGATTGTCTTTTTACTGTATACACATCAAGAAACTAGAACTAGAAAGGGAGACGTGGGTGGTGGGAGAGCCATTCATATATATATGATGACATGGTGGTGGGTTCATTCATTTCAATTCAAGCTTCTTTTTTAATTTTTTTTAACTTGTTTTTTTGAGGAGTAGAAATTGATCAAATGGGAGTGAAAAGTATGGATAGGAAGAGCCCATGCACACGCATGTATGGGTTCCAAGTACAAGTGCAGTAAGCTGCAGCAGCAAGCATATTTTTGAGAGGTGCAAGGCATCCAATTCTTGGAAGCTCTGTGCATCACCTTATCATACAAAACCATAACCTCCCATCAATAGATATTAAAAAAAACTTACACACTAGCCCATTCCTCCCTTATATTAAAAATAAAAATTTTAAATTCTTAAATTTATTTTTTTAAGAAATGTTTTAAATATAAATTTTAATTATTTTAAACTTTTAGTTGATTAATTTTTAAAAGTGAGAATTTTAGATATCTATTTAAAAAATAATTTTAAATATAAAAATTAGAAAGTATAATCAAACTATTTTTAATGTTAACATATTTTTAAAATAATAATAATAATAATATAAAACTTAAAATAGAGATTTAATTTGTAATAATTTTAATTTTTTATAAATAATTTTAAGATCTGATATGTATGTAATTATGCAAGATGTCCTGGGTATTTATGTGACAGTACTTACTTGCTGATGAGAGCAGGGAGCCCTTTCAGATTGCAGTGCAGTGTGGATTGCATGCAGTACAGAGGGTTCACGTCCACCCAGCCAGACTTTCTCTCCCTTTTCCAAGAACTAATCCATTATTTGGGCTACCCTTCTGACCATCACACGTGCCCCTTTCAATGCAATACACCCAGCCATTTTATTTTATTTCAACCTCCATAACTTACTGCTATTATTTTAGCCCTCTAAAGTATATTTAATGCCAACATAACGACGTATTATATCACATATTTTTACCTTTGGTAGAGTAAAATAATCGATTGTTAAAATAGGAGGACTAAAATATAATTATTTTTATAATTTTTGTGAGATATTTGTGATTTTTATAATTTTTTAATTTAAAATTATAAAAATATATTATTTATTTAAAATAATGCTTTTATATTTTTTACTTAAAAAATTAATATAATGTCATATAACTAATGAGAAGTTTTGCTGCTAATCAATTAGAGTATTTTTATTTATTTTAATTATTAAAAATTTTAGTACAATAAAAATATATATAATATATTTTATAAATTTAGGTGCATGTCGTGCATTTTATATTTTTATATCCCATAAATTAAATAATAATTTTATGTTTATTTTTTTAAATATTATAATAGTTTTGTCATTCTATATGGTTAAGTGAAAAATAAACATATTATTTAGAATTAGGAGCCTTAATTTATAAATTTAAATTATTAAAAAATATAAATATTTTCAAAATATATTCGAGTCAACAACATCTCCTAAAAATGGTATTTGTGAATCAAATGTGTAATTACATTTTTTTAATTTTAAGATAAGGTTTGTTAATAATGTTTTATGTTTCATGTTGTTTTGCCAACCTTTTGAGAATTTGAATAGCCGTTCTCAATATTATAATATTCGTTACCACCTCATTTTTTTTTTCTTAAAAGAAAAAAAGATTAGGATGATGTACAATAACATTCGCATTGGTTATTTCGTAGTAAATCTTGACGAGAATAGCTAGAATAAGATGTATGTAATTGCAGAATTTCAAATCTTATTTTCAGTATTTTTTATTATTTATTTTACCTTTTTTTTTATTTTTACTCAAAATAAAGCCACGGATTTTTAACTATTGTTCAAGTGGTTCAACATCCAAGACAAGAAGCCATGGGCTTAGCTGAGGAGTGAGGACAAATGTAAAAATAACTGGTTGTTTTCACTGTCATCTTTTATTACACAAGATCTCTCGTGAGTCAGATATCTCCCCACACTAGATCTTCTGACATCATCCCTGTCCTCTCCCTGTTGCCCTGCAAAGCAATTACTTGCACTGTTCAAGTAGAGAAATTGGCTCACCCCAAGAAAAATTTTGCTTCTTTGAGGAAGAGGGTGAGGGCTTAAAGGCAAAGTACTCACTGCCCGAACAGCAATAGAGATTCCAGATTTTTTGGTTGTAATTGATCATTGCAGTGAGCAGTAACACAGAGTTTTTTTTTAAAAAAAAGAAAAAGAAAAAGGGTGTCAGCAGAGTCATGGGGAAGAAGCCATGCCCATGCCAGAGAATCACTGATGAAAGAGCTTCATGGGGCCCTCAAAGCCTGCACCAAATGATAGTAATTTAGCAGTAATAATAATATCTCATCTCACCTCTTCGCTCTTTTTTAAGAAATTTACTGTTCAGCCCTTCTAAATTTGAAATATCGCGATTTAGCCCTCCGAAACGCCACGTGGCGGCACGCGTGCGCCGCCACGTCGGCGGAAAAACGCGTTTCGAAAGACTGAACAGTCAAAAATAAAAAACGGAGGACTGAACAGTAATTTTCCCCTCTTTTTTTTTTTCTCTCTCTAATACTCTACTTCACTTTGTATTCGTCTGATGAGCATACTCTCTTGTTTGTTTTCGCTGTCATTGTCTTTCTCTCTCTTACTCACTACTTTATTACCCTCTGATGCATGATGGGCCATGCAGTGTACCACGTTCCAAACGTATTTTTGACACTTTGCCTTGATTATTTGCTGTTGTTTTCTTTTCTTTTCCCTCCACTTACACTTTGGACTTCTGTCTTTTATCCGTTGCTCCCTTGAAGTATATAAAATGATCGATTTGCTTCCTTTGCGAGTTTCATATTGTGCCAAGAATTGAGCTGAGGACCATTCGTTTTCTTGCTGGTAAAGTTTAAAAACTTGCTGCATTTATAAATATGCATATATTTATAATGAAGTCAAGGGAATGATTAGTTCCCCGTTAAGACTTGATCTTAATTCCTAGTCAACTATAGATTCAAGTAGTGAAGCTGCTTGAAGTAATGTCTTTTAGATTACTTTTCACCCCTTGGTTATAGAGTGGACCACTTTATTTATGAATTAACATTTTGGTTCTTTTTTTTTTTTGGGATTTTCAGCTGATGATCAATGATGGGGAGATGATAAAATCATGTTTTTTTTTTTTCGGGTTAGGAAACCAATCCTAAACCAATCCCATGCCTTAGTCTTTTGGGCTGTGTTCTGGGAAGAAAAGAAAAGAAAAGCAAAGCCCCACTTCACTGATCAATCAAATAGATGATCCCACTAAGTACACCATAGCCTTTGGCATTGTGTTTATAGAGTGGGGGAGAGCGCATGATTCTCCTTTAAATCTGGGCCCCATTTCCTTTTTTCTTCTATTTTATATGTAAATTAAAAGCTCAGGTCATGGGATAAAGAAAAGACATACTGTTTCTCTTAAATGAGCATGCTGCAACAATGATAAATACCTGATCAACTCTGCCCTCCATTGTTCTCTTGTTTTTTTCAGGGTTATAGCAAAAATAATCTCCTGTGTGCTTTCTGTGAGGAAATGAACCAGTTTCCTTTTGTGGGTGGAACGTATGAACCCTTTCTCTTTCATTGAACTTCTGATCTTCATTAGTTGGATTTATTCATTCAGTTCTTGGAGAGAAAGTTGGATGTTGTTAGCCTCCCAGCAGCTGCTGTAACTCATCTCAGTTACTTTGTAAAGTGGAGCAAGGTAAAATAAAAACTTCAAACCATGTTCATCTTCTATTCAGGATTAAGGATATATTTTTCTTTGTCATTATCAACTAGAAATACCTTTAAATTATGTTCTCAAGGGTTTTTTTTTTTTCTTGAAAAACAATCTTCATCTCATGTTTGAGGAATCTTGAAATCGTTAGATTCATTTGTTTAAATGGATAATCTTTCTTCTTGTATTGCATTAAAATCTATGTTAATCTTTAGCATTGAAGTCCCTGTTGAGAGAAGATCTATCATTTTCCACAGTATGTGCTAAAAATAAGTAATTGAATGTACAGAACTCTATACATTGTTAAAGGACATACTTTCACAAGAGATAGATTGTTCAATATCTACAATACATTACAAGTACAGTAGCTGAATATCTCTAAACAATGTTCCTGCTATTAAAAACTTTAAATTTGAGGAAAGAAAAAGGGAAGTTGCCTTCAGACTAACTTCCCCAAAGTTTGTTCTTTTGCTTTTTTACAATTTTGGGCACTAAAGCATGATTTTATCTAGCAAACAGCATCTGCAAAGTAACTTTTATGGCATAGGTGAATCTATATCATACACCTGTTAGTTGCCAACCAAGCTGAGAAAAAAAAGTGATGATGAAGTTGTGTTGTATTTGAGGGCTATGATAGTCGAAGGGTAATAAATATTCAATTGAGCATAACTTCTTTTTTTTAAAAAAAAAAATTATTAATGCTAAGCAATTTTTAGTTGATAGAAATAAAAAAGCACTGTTGATATATGCTTTTTTTGGTTGTTTGATGCAAAGATCATTAAATGAGGTAATTGCGTAGTGATACAACCCAACAGTAAGCTACAAATTAAACGATAGGCTTCTACGAATAACAAAACCTGAAATATTGTACTGGTTTTTTCTTTTTTTGAGATTTACGAGGGAAAATCTTGCCCATAACATGCTTCTGGCTATTGGACCTTCCGCGGACAGACCTACTGGCATGCACTAACTTCTTTCATACTATTTATGGTTTACTAGATAGTCTATGCATCATCAGATGAGACTTAAGAACTAGAATGTTCGAGTAGGTATTGAAAAATTCATAAAGGATATTTTAAAATGCTCCAAAAGTTGTTGGAGGAAAGATGCATTCTGTTGGCTTCTTTAGAAGCATTTTAATGCAGCTCTCTTGTCCTTGTGTTTATATTTCTTCTTTCTTTTTCAGTGGATATCAATACAAATCGCCGAAGAAAACTCTGTTTAGCAAATAAATTCTTTCAGGTCAACTGCTCCTTTTGTCAGTTGTGGTGTTGAATCAGCTCCGATATTCAGAGACTTTCAAATAACTTATTCTCCTATTTTTGCACCACAATGGAACAAGAAATGCCTAATCCACAATCACAAGTTCTCGACAATCACATGGTTATCGATTCGGTTCAGTCTCAGCTCTTTACGTATCCTTCCATGCAGTTGGGTCTATCGGACCACAATCTTCGGAAACATATGGCGGCTAATGATCATTTTTCACCATTGCAAGAAAATGCTTTCGACAATTTTTATGTAAACTCAAGCCCCGATATGTATAGAAGCGTGCCTCATATTTCGGACCCTTCATTTATCGGAGCCATTGGTATAGATTCTCAAGAACAGCTCATGGAAACATCCGTAACTGCTACTACGCTTCCGAACTTTGTATCTACCTCTCACTGTCAACAAGAAAATCTGACGAGCTTCCATACTTTAGCATTTGATGAATACAGAACTTCTCTTTCCGCCGATAGCTGTAGATGGAACTCTATGGACTTGCTCAGTCATCAATCTCATCCAAGTCGAACAATTAGCGCAGTTAGGCCGTCTTTTCATGTTTTAGGAAACAATGATTCTGGTTGGCTTTCAAGTAAGTGTACTTTTAATTTTGGTATTCCACTTGATATAGATGAAATTTATGTGAAATTTTATAATGCTCTGAGTATAAGTTACGAAATTTACACCACATTAATTAAAATTTATATTTAGAAATATTTTTTGTAAAAATTTTTAACTACAAAGTTGTTAGAAAAATAAATTACATAATTTTGTTATTCAAATTATTTTTATAAAATATCATAATATATGTAAAAAATAATTATCAAAATATGGTAGTGTAAAATTAATTTATTTGTATATAATTTTTTATTGATTTATTTGATATGGTATTTAATTTTTTTTGAAAATAATTTACACTATAAAAATATAATTTATTTTTCTGAACAATTTTGTTGTTAAAATTTTTTATAAAAATCTTTAAATACAAATTTTAATGGATATAGTGTAAGTTTCGAAACTTACACCTGCAGCATTATAAAATATCTCGAAATTTATGCCAGTTTGGGGTTTTCTTTAGAGGTAATACTTAGATGTATCGAGTTATCACTAAGTGCAAGTTTTTCGCTAATTTTTTCCGCAGTCAACATGCCCAATATCCCGGATCAATGTTCAGAAGTAAGCTGCTCGGAAATAACTCGGTCTACATCCAAAGACAGTAAACACGCATCGGGGCAATTCTATCCTTACAGGCGGGAGCTCTCCCTGTACTGTGGATCGTCGAGTCCGACCCAACAATCCAATATACTTGTTGGTTCAAAATATCTTCATGTGGCCCGACAATTACTAACTGAAGTTGCAAGTTACGCATTGGGATTTGTGAATAATATCGACGCTCCTTTTTGCGGGATCGACGGAGAAGGCAGGTTTTCTTTTTCTTCCAGTTGCTCAAGCGCAAGGGATCTTTCAGCGTCCGATCTGGAGGAACTTCAACTTTCGTCTGACGAAATAAAATCTCACGGACTTTTGGATGACTTGCTGCAGCATCAGGAAAGTAGCACGAAGAGAAACGAATTATTAGCACTGCTTCAAACGGTAAGTATGTCGTCTTTAATATTGACCTGGCAGGGAGTTTCTATCTTCATTAGATAAATGTTTTGTTTTTATTTCGTTATTCGTATCTTTTTTTTTTTTTTCTTTTTCCCTTTTTTTGTATTTGCATTGTTGGAGAGTGCAATGTGCTTCTATGGTGCTTACTTTTTCATGTTTACTTGACCTTCTTAACTGGATATCTCTCCATTATTCTTCCCTCAAATTTTTTTTTATTATTTGATTAAAATTAATATTTAAGTACATTTTTTGAAAAAAATTTTAAAATAAAAGTTATTGATTTTGATAAAATCTACAATTTTATATTTAAATTTTTTCCAAACAATGCCTCTAAATATATATTTTCGGACTCCAATCTCTTAACAAGTATAAACGAATTTTATAAACTGTTTCCAAAGTCGTTATTACTTTAAAGTCTCAAAACATATATTTAGAATTATTTTTTGAAAAAATTTTAAACATTAAACTTGTAGATCTCATTAAAATCTATAATTTTAATATTTTTTTAAAAAATATATCTAGATATCAGTTTTAATTAAGTAATAAGAAAACTTGAGGGAAGAGTATTGGAGAGGATACATGTCCTTCTTAACCACCAAGTGCTGTTCATAAATCAGATGAAGAATCCACTATGCTTCGTAAATAAAATTCTCGGTAAAATTTGTTGCACACATGAATACATTCAATTTTGGGGTTTCTTATCATGCTTTATAGTTCGGAACTTATCGATAATTATGCAAGCCTAATATCGAGCTGAGACGTACTAACCTAATTGTTTTAGGTTGACCACAGATACAACGAATGCATAGAGCAAATCCAGAATGTGATAACAGCGTGCCAGAATGCTGCTCATTTGGGGTTGCAGTTGAATCCACGGTTCGCGCTTCGTACGATATCGGCCCTCTACAAAAATTTGAGGGAGAGAATCGGCACTCATGTTCTTCTCAGCCAAAAAAGTAGTGAGATAATGAGAGAGAAAGAGAAAAACTTTGAATCTTGTTTCATTCAGAAGCAATGGGCTATCCAGCAGATGAGGAAGAACGATCATCAATCTTGGAGGCCGCAGAGGGGTTTACCGGAAAAATCTGTCTCAGTTTTACGTGCATGGATGTTTCAGAACTTTCTTCATCCGTGAGTTGATTCTCAAATATTCTCAAAAATTAATCTTTTAATTTTCATCAATAGCGATGATATATATATTCTTCTTGATGTCGAATCAACAATTTTTGCAGGTACCCAAAGGATAGTGAGAAACAATTGCTTGCTATTAAAAGTGGGCTAACAAGGAGCCAGGTAATTCTTTTCTTTTTTTTTTTTTGTTTATTTTTCAGAATTCCGAATTGCTAACTGCATAATATAGTTAATTTTAGATGGACAAATTTAGCATATCATTTATTTGTAATTGGTTTGAGAATCTCGTATTATCATGACCATCAGGTGTCCAACTGGTTTATAAATGCACGCGTTCGTCTCTGGAAACCGATGATCGAAGAGATGCATTCCGAACTCATTAAGAATAATGGAACTGAAGGATCTTGTGTCGCAAGAAGGAACGGCGATACCAGCAGTCTCAGAATCCATATGAACTGAACTCGACGATAGCACTGCATTGTTTAAGAATATTTATGATATTGTAATACCGAAAAAAAGGATTTTATCAGTAATTTCAGCTGGCATAACTCTTTTCTTCAAGTAAGAATTATATGTAGTTCCAGAGATGGAGAGGAGAGTTTGTAACTAAAATTGTTTAATATAATATATTTGTAGTATATTAGATATCGTATTTATCCGAGTACTGATTTTATAGATGATGGAGCTCGTATTCGACCGATGTTGTAAGTGTTCGGTTAAGAGACGTTCGTAAATAATCACATAAATATGCAATGTTTAACGTAAAAATTCGGTCACAGCTGAGGTAAAATTACAAATTATATGTGACTATCGAAAATTATATCTCTAAAAGTTGCCGCGGCGACAGATAGCGAAACATCGATTTGATACATCAACTTGGCAAATGGTGAGCTGAGACTGGAGAATGCAAAAAAAATAAAAAATCAACATCTCAATAGGTCATGATATTCAAAAGTCAAGGTTTAATTTTTTTTTAATAAAAAAGGCACATGTAGTTTATTTTTGCCTTAACTATTAATCGATTAACAATATCTAACGATTTAAAATCGATTTTGATTTGTACGCCTGAAATTATTGAAAAGAAATTTGTCACAGTTGTGATCCTTTTACTTTTCTGGTTGATTTATTTGAAATTTCCACTGCTGTCAAGAAAAAAGACTTGTCCTTCTGCAGGGTAAAAAAATATATTTCAGTTTAATAATTTCAAATTGAAATATATATTTTTTTTTCTAAATAAAATTAATATTGGAAATAGTCAGGTTTTATGTCATCAAGCCAGTCAACCATATTGCAATGACCACTGGCTAATATGCTCGTAACACATTCTATGTTCATATGTTTAAAGAAAAAAATGTCATCTTTTACTTGAACCTATCTCAGACTTTGTGGATCATATATATCTCGAATACACCTAATGTAAATAAGAGAATGAAAAATATTATTTTTTGAGATTATTTTGACTTTTAAAAATTTAGAATTGGTATGACTATGTCAGCCTAAAAATTTAGTAATTTCTTTTTATTTTTAATATTTTGTAGATAAATCACTTTCTATTTTTAAAAACTATTACATAAAATTTTTTCTAAATATTAAATAATGTTAAAAAATAAAAAATAGACTGACGTAAATAATATTGTAGCAGCTATAAATTTTCAATGGTCAAAATAAATAGTATTTTTATAAAACAATAGCTGAATGCTCTGTGCACGGTTGTTATTTGAGAAAACCGCAAACAATCTTATGAATTTACAATTTATAAAGGTCAAAGTAAATGAAACTGATGCATGATAAAAGAAAAACTAATTAAATAGTTTAGAATTCCATATATATGTTCACATGTCTCCATTCCATATATATGTTCATATGTCTCCTCGGATCGACTCGTTCACTTGATTGTACGAGATATCTCTTTCTCGTTCGCTGATATTATCCTACTCAATCTATCGTTCTTTAGTTTACTTTATATTTTATCGTTCATATACCAATTAAAGTTGGTCCATCTACTTATTTCAATATTTTTAGAAAAATTATTGTACCCACTATATTCACAACGTTATTCCGTGTATCGTATGTATTTATTTTTTTTTTTGAAAATTTTTATAATACATGTTATAGATTTTAATAAGGTATTTTATATACTTTTATATAATTTTTTTTTTAAAAATAAGTCTTTTGAAATTTCAAAATCTTCATTAACTTAGAAATATTTTTGTAATGTTCAAATTTTTTAGCCAAAATATCTATTTAGAAATATTTTTTTAAAAAAAAATTATATAAAATTTATATTTTCTTTATAAATTTATAAATTATATGTTAAAATTTTTTAAAGAATAAATTTATAGGTGCACAAATAACGTGACTCGATAATTCACCGATAATTTCACGGGTGGATCGATAATATCTCTATTTATTGATTGAGATCGATTTATACACTTAGTAGTATTCATTAAATGTGACTCGACAGATGGCTTTCTTTTTTTGGGGTCAACGTGGTTAATTTCTTTAATACCGAGACTCTCTAATACCGGAGTCCTCGTGCTTAATTTCGGAATAAACCGTTGGTCCATGACTAACCACATAACTCGGTCTAAGACGCGGGTACTTGACGGCTTCAGAACGGAAACGCTCTCGATTTTGACGATTTCGTCCGCTACTCCAAACGGCGGTTGGTCAGATTCGACGACCCGGTTGTATTGTTTAACGGTTCAAACACGTTGAACCATCCCAAATACGACCCAATCCAAAACCTACCTCTTTCTCTCCTCTATATATAAAGCATAGCAACCCATAATCAGTCTCATCGTCATTATCTCAGCTTCATCTTCCTCACTGCAACTTCATCCCTCAATTTTCATTCTCAGATCTCATCAACTAAGCGAGCGAAACAACACGCAGTTCCACAGATAAGTTAATGGCCGCTTTACAAGCTCAGAGCTATTCCTTATCCTCCTCACGCCATGGCAAGTCATCTCCCGCAATCGCAAGTCTACACGTCCGACCATCGAGAGCTACCAGTGTTTCACTTCCCTCGTTGATCCCTTCTAACTTGAAAAATCAGCTGAGCCTCAAACAAGAAGAATCGACGTCCATTAATGGCGGCGTTAAGAGATCTTACAAAGAAGAGAGATCCGACATGGAGTTGATCAGGAAGCTCTACGCGATTGCTGAGGCGGCGGCGGACAGAGCGGAGATGCATGCGATTATATGCGAGCAAAGGAACAACTGGAACATCCTCCTACTCAACTCAGTTAACGCCTTCACTCTAACGGCATCCCTCATGGCCGGCGCCGCCGCCATCCCGGCTGGCGGTGTAACTACAGCCTTCAAGCTCTCGTCTACGCTGTTGTTCGCTGCGGCGGCAGGGATAATGGCGATCTCTAGCAAAATCCAGCCGTCGCAACTCGCTGAAGAGCAGCGGAAAGCGACTCAGTTGTTCAAGGAGCTCGAGAGATCAATCTATCACAGTCTCGAGATAGGTACTCCCACTGCTGAAGATGTTGAAATGGCCATGGAAAGAGTTCTTGCGATCGACAAGGCTTTCCCGCTTCCATTACTTCCTGGAATGCTTGAGAAGTTTCCAGAAACTGTCGAGCCGACGGTATGGTGGCCGAAGCCACTGCGGCGTAGACAGCAAGCGAAAGTTTCGTCGTCATTGAAGAACAACAATGGTTGGAGCAAACAGATTGAAGAAGAAATGAAGGGAATCCTTAAAGTTCTTAAGCTGAAGGATGAAGAACAGTATGTTAGATTAGGTAAGGAATTATTACAAGTGAATAAAATAATGGCGATCTCTGGGCCATTGCTTGCCGGAGTAGCTGCCATCGGGGCGAGTTTGATAGGTTCGTCGCCGGCGTTAGGTCAGTGGCCGGGGATGGTGGGAGTCGTCGGCGGCGCTCTGGCGTCCATTGTTTACAACTTGGAGCACGGAGGGCAGGTGGGAATGGTGTTCGAGCTCTTCAGAAACTGTGCTGGATTTTACAGGCAGCTGGAGGAGGAGATCGAATCGAATCTGGGAGAAGAAGATATGGAGAAGAGAGAGAACGGGGAGATGTTCGAGACGAAGATCGCGCTGAAGCTCGGAAGAAGTGTGTCTGAGCTCAAGAGATTTTCATCATATGCTTCAGCTCCATGCCAAGATAAAGAAGATGTTGGAGAGTTTGCAGGGAAGCTCTTCTGAGTACAGATGTTCTTGTATATTGACACTGATGCAGAAAAAAAACAACTAACATAACATGACAAATTCTTTGATTTTTTTGTAAAAAAAAATTTGTGTACAACCACCTTCATTTTTGACCTAAAAGATTATTACGTTTTGGGCATTTTGGATATATTACAACAATTCCTTGAATTTCTATGATATAAGTTATCTATAAAAAAAAAAGTCAAATAATGACTAAGTATTTTTTTTTATTTAGTCATTGATAATAAAACTTTTAGTTACAAAAATTTACAACGACTAAATTAAATAGTATTTAATTGTTAAATTTTTATCACGAAAGATTAAATTTTTGCAGTATATATGCGTTGGCCTGAAATAGAAAATTGTTTACGAGCTTGTCAAGCCGCGAGCTTTGGATCTACTAACTAAATGAACCAAGTTTGTCCTGTAGCTTGAGAATAATTTTATCATTGCCTTAGTTTGGTGGGATTAAAAAAAAACTGATCACGTAGACACAAAAGTATCAAATATATATTTAATTTTTTTTTAAAAAAAATTAAACAATACAGTTTTCAATATTTTTTTAAAAATATTTAAAATACGTATTTTAAAGTCCTAAAATTCTATTTGTTTAAAAAGTTGTTTAAACTCGTTAAAAGTTTAAAGTTATTAGCAACTATTTTAAAATAATTTTTTTTTAAAAAAATTAAATATTAAAATTATAAATTATATCAAAATTAAAAAATTTAGTATTGAATTTTCTTAGGGAAAAAACATATCAGCTCTTTATATTGCATTTCCCTCACATATCAGTCCTGTTATTTGCGGCTTGCCATATCAGCCCCCGCTTTATTATTTTGAAATATTTTTGGACGAAAATATTCATGTCTTCGTTAACAGTTCGGACGCTTTCTGTGTCTCTCTCTCACGTCTGTACTATAATACAAGTGTACGGTATTTAAATACGACGTGATGTTGCTACTACTTGCACCTGCATCACCATGGATTAGTCTTTTTTTTTTTTAAATGCCTAAGACTTAAAATATGGGCTAATCTATGCTAAGTACGAAATAGAAAAATACAACATTTGTTTCATCTGATAAATGTGCAATCTGGATTATGATTATATAATGACTGTACAATCATGTGCACTATTTTCCATAGATATAAAATTGACAAACTATGTATTTTCATCTCATTTTTTTATTATTTTTAGATAATAAAAAATATGTTTGACGACCGGGCGTACTGTGCCATGCTATACTTACTTTGCATACTACATCCTTGGTTACTATAAAGCCATAATATGATAGAGTATATTTACTTCACACAGATAGCGCACAAGATATGAAACAGGAAGAACCAAATCTTAAACTTTATAGATTTCTACAACGCTAATCTTAATGCAAATAAGAATTTGTTTAATCTTTTTTTTTTCTTTTGAGATTTAATTAGAAAAATTATAGCCGTAACCGATCTATCATATAAACTCTTATATGGCACTTCGGCCCTTTGCACCTAACTCACGCGCTCTAACAACACTCGTACATTTGATAAAGATTGCACACCCCATCGGACGCTTGGACCATCCGCAGACAGACTCACGAACCTGCACCTAGCGGAATTAAAATTTCACAGATGGCAAATTTCAAATCCTTGATTGGACACTCGCAAGCCACTGCACCGCCCGGCGTGGGTCTTGCTTTAATGTTGATAAGTAGTATTTTCCATAACAGTTCTGTTCTGAATCCATCACCAGATGTTGATGCATGGATTGACCCGCAACCAATTCCTATACAAGGCAAATATAAATCAAGCAAAAATGAACAGTGATAATGTCCATAAGATTTTTTTTAGTCCGAACAATACGTGAAATTGTGCTAGCTCGGACTTCAGGAGTGTTTATGTGTGTTGATCATTCATCGGAGAAAACTCGAGAAAGAAGCGATAGCTATTTATTCCTGAATGCCGAGGAATTTTAGAGAGTATTTTCATCAAAACTATCTACACTCACAAACTAACCCAATATACATTAGAAAACTAATATTTGTGGCTTGTGGAACAATAATGAATTCTATAACTGGCAGACTTTACGGCACGTTTCATAGGTTGATTTGTTACCCATTTTTACCCCTCTACAGCACCAAGTTCCAGCACACACGGGCAAGGAATCAAAGAGAAGCAAAGATATGAGGGTCATACTAGTTTTATTATTATTTTTAAAGGGCCTTAAATTTACAAAGGTTCCAATCCCATGTAACAAATATAATCGGTGATAGTTTCAGAAAATAGAGCTTAAGTCGTTATGATAAGAAAACTGCTATTCAACACTAATGCAGAAGATAGGGGAACTTGTCGTGGACCGAAGCATTGAATTATATCCAACAAAAGCAGAGTATAGTGGCATACCTTACACAAAACATTACACCCACTTTATGAAGCATGCGCTTGTACGTGCAGGAGTCTTTATGATACCGGACAATCATAACTATAATTACAAACCGTGTAATAAATGCTATTGTTACGACAATTTCTGAACATGAGTCGGTGCCGTCCGTAGATTCATCTGCTATGACGGTCATGTAAAAATAAACATGTCACTGATATAATTTTTTTACAATAATCTCAATAAAATAAAATAATGCCAGTGTCTCTGCATCTAGACCTGACCGACTCCAATTACAAATAGTAATGGGATCAGTGGTAACAGTCAGCAATTGTGTGTGCGATCGAACCCCTTCAACTTGCCGCAATAAACTAGTATACAAAACCTTATGCATCAGAAACAATAAAGGAGAATGAATGAGCTGTTTTTTCAATTTTGAAACCAGATACAGAGACCAGTGACCACAAGTGTATACAGCACATGACTTGTAATAAAGGCCGCCTCCGATGCTTTTTTTTTGTTTTATTAAACTAATAGATGGTGGAGTTCCAGGTAAAACTTACAGCACACACCGTGTGAATGGGGACACCTGAGCCACCCTTCGCTTATTATTATCCAGTAGTCATAAACAATGGCAATGTACAGATGATTGTTCAATGACTACAAATGAACAAAGCCTCTCGCAGCTCTACCTAGTCCGCACCCACAACATGTTGGCTCCTGTTACCTGTTTTAGTCCCTCCTTTTATCTACACCCGCAGCAATATACTTTTCCACCTCCAAAAACCACGTATTGAACTAATGTTCAATGCTATGGCAAGTACATCCAAGTGGTGTATTCTTGAACATCTCGGTATGCCATCCGCCAAGCCAACGGTTTTCAAACTTTATGGGAAGCTCTAGTTTTAATGGGTTTTAGCTTCACGCCCATGCTCTCTGGTGAAAGCAGCTCTGGAGGGATGCAAGATGGGCTGAGTGGACTCCGTGGGCTACCACTGAACTGGTAAGGTCTGTAGAGGCCATAACCCATGAAGAAGTACTCCATTGGTATCAGCATTGCATGGGGCTGTTCTTCTGTTACCATTGATCCACATAACTGGACCTGCAATTTGCTAGCTATAGTTGGGATCTTAAGCAGGAAGATTGCAAATCATACGGAAAACCAGCATTTGAAACAAAAGCAGGACGTTATATTACTGGTATCAATAACAGACCTCTACCAGAGCACTATATCTTCTATCAAGCTTTGAGGCCATTTGGAGAGATTCCGAATGAAGAGGAGAGTTTTCACCAACATATATCAGTGCTCGGCACTGTAGTTTCTTCAACGATTCCATCAAGTCATGTCTCCTGTTCCCTCGCCATATGTAAATTAACAGCCAGCATAAGACTAGTATTCATGTGCTATATTATATCTCTCAGCTAATATAAAATCAAATGCAAGAAGTCCCCATCATCCAAAATAGCAGGATTTTCAACTTAGCAATAAAGCAGTACCCATTAATAGATTGGAAAAACCTCCATACATTGATGCTTTGCCTCTCATCTAGCAGCTGAAAGTTAGAAACAAAAAGGGCAAGAATATTAATATGAACCAGAAGGTCCAGAAGACAGCATATTCACCAAAGCAACTCTAATAAATCATAGCGATCATGTATATGCTTACAGTTCTACAAGCTTGCACAATGTCTGATTCAGGGTACTGTCCAGAACCACGGACTTCCTGTAGACACCCATAAGGCAGGAAGATAAAGGTGACCATCAGCTAAAAGGACATCATGAAGCAAACCATAAGACATAGACAGATATCTGACCTTACTGAAGTACCGTTGGAGCAAGCATTCTTTCACCAGACCGCACATCCCATAGTAATAGAGCAAATTGGATAGCACCTGAAGATTTTCTTTTTTTGGTTAGTTAAGCCTAAAACCGTAGATCACCATACCTTGAGTAGAAAAGATGAATCGAGATACCTTATTGTACAACCATTCCGTCCATGAAGGTGCCTTACATAAAGGAGAGACAAGAATCAAACCAAGAACACGCTCTCTATATTTTGTCTGGAGTAAATGATCAAGCTACATCAGCAAATGGAAAAATAGCCAAGCTGAAAGAATGTTAATGTTACAATTAGGTTAAGAGACATACAGCAAATAAGGTGAGAATGTAAGCACCGGCTATGACCCCCAAGCACATAACACAACCTAAGCTGCACAGAGCAGTACCCATAAGTAAACTGAACCAGCTTTACAATAAGTACTTGAAACTGCAATGGAATCCATAAATCAAAACAAAGGCTCCTACCAAAAGATAAGAATGAACCATACCCGAAGTAATCTAGAACATCAGCTACCTGGTCAGCAAGGTCATCTACAGAAGGAACTGGAACGTCTGTAGGAATTGAAGCAGCTCCTAACTGATACATCATCTCGACGAAAATATGATAAACAATGTGAGAAATTGGCCTTGTTAACTATCACAGAAACAGATGAAGTTCAAGCAGACAGACCTCATGCCCAGGAGGACTGATATGATATATGCAAAAATTGTGAAGCAGCAATGATGCGGCTTCTGGACAGAAAAGTAAACCTTGGAAGCAGGACATATCTGAGCAAATGGCAGAAAGAAAGAGCATATATACCAAACTCGAAGGACAGAAAAGCATCCAATCTACTAATTCAAACACGCAGCATTGCAACCAGCAGTAGCATAAAACAATAACAAACTAAAAGTAACATGTCCTTATATTCTAAGCACTGCAAGCTGGGTAAAACCGTAAAAGTAAATTGACAACAAATGAAACAGAAGAAATCATAGGCAATGTACGAGATGTAATCATACCAAATTGCAAGTTACCACAAAAAATCAAGATTACATATAATTTAAAAAATTGTACATACGGTTTAAAGCGACATCTGGGTAAGTTACGAGCGCGGGCTTCTCCTGATCACCATAAACAGCAACGGAGAGTGCACCATGGCTTGTAGGTATGACATGTTCCTAACAACATCATGGTGAACTTTAGAAACATATCGCTCAATGCAATCAAAATGCTACATACATCAAGTTGACGCGATTAATTTGCTATTCACAGTGCAATCAAACTTAAAGATTGCAGAAGCTCGTCTACAAGCAAATGCTCCTACATTCTAAGTGTTAATAAGCTAAAAGAATGCAGGAAATAGAGGGAATGAACTGAAACGTGGCCCTAACCTTGCCACCGAAGGAGATCCGCTCGACATCGACGGAGACGGAGTCGCTAGATTCCACCATCGCCTGCAGAAATCACCAGAGACGATTGACTGATCCAGTTCCACCGAACTATCTCTCCCACTCGTCTCGGCCGGGCGGAACCCTCCGGTTTCGTTCGGCCGGCGAGGCATTGTATTTATACAGCTGAGTTTAGCATTTTAACCCCACCGACGCCCGGCCAGCTGGCACGCGCCTTAGTTACAGCGCAAACATTTTTGGGATGTTGGCATATTGCTTATCAGTTTTGGCTTTCGAACTTTTTACAAACTAAACCTTATCTAAAATTCGTTACAAACTAATTAATCACATATAAATAATTAATTTTTTTAATTTTTAATTATGTTTATATTATAATCTTATCTAAATTAGTGTTATTATAATAAAAAAATTATATTTATTAGTTATATATTATTTGAGCATAAACATTGCTGTATATTACACATAAAAATTGTTTAAAAAATGACGTAAAATAAAGGTGAAAAGGAACATATGTCAGTTACATATATATATGATCAATTTTTTTATATATAAATAAAATAAATATTATATAATATATAATATAATTATATATATATATATATAATTATTTATAAATTATTATTTTTATTAGGTATTTATTTTAATATTAGATTTTAATATTTTCTAAACTAAGTACATGAATTTATAAATTTCTATCAATCAATACAAATACCACATGAATGTTTAGAATAAAAGCAAATACCAAATGATATATCAAAATATATTTGAAATATCATGTGGCGTAATAATTTTAATATGACAATTATATTTATTAATATATATATGTATTAATTTCTCTTAAATTAATATTAAAAATATTTTTTAACATAATATTTTATTTTTCAAAAATACTTTAAACAAATATTTTAAATTTTAATTAATTAAAAGTTAATTTTAATCCATATAATTTTTAAGTCTTAGAACACCTATTAAAAATATTTTCTAAAAAAAATTTAAATATTAAAAATAAGATTTGTGTAGTCTATAACTACATAAAAAAATATATTAATTATTATTTTGGAACCTTACAAATAATAATTTAAAACAAAAAACTTTTTTTTTACAGAATCTTATCTCAAATAATGGCGGACTGATATATAACTCTCCTAACATTTTTACCCGCTGTCCTCGTGGCCGAACACCGACAGCCGTGCCTCCAATTACGAAACTGTCCCCTTTATTTTACTTTTCCTTGAATGGGCGGAGAAAAATTCAAATTCCAGAGTTCAGCAACTAACTTCACCCAGCCATACGGAGCCGGAAACAAACAAACAAGCAAACTGCTACATGTATGTTTTACCGATCGTTTCTGGATAACATCAAGTCTTAGATGGCAAAATAAGTCGAATTCCGTGCGCGAATTCCAAACTTACTTAGTCGTGGCAAGTTTTTGAGTCTAAGAAGGCCCATGAGTCCATTCGAGCTCAACTCAGAATCTCATATATCATATCGGAGTTTTAGCCGAGTTCTACCAAGATAAAGTTCAGGTTGTATATTCGCATAGCTTATATTTTAATCGGAACTTGTAATAGCTTTCTACTTATATATACTATTCTAAATAGCATGTTACCGTAAACTTACGAAGCTTGCTTGTTACAAACTAAATTAAAATTATAATCGCATTTGTTCGTAATTCAAGCTTGAAGGACTTAAATAGGAGCAGTATGATGTAGCTCGCCTAATTTAATAGTTTTGTTACGGTCTATTGGATATTTTTTTGATACTTTAAAAATCTAAATGGTAGCTGATAATGTAATTTTAATTTTTAAAATACAAATACAAAATCGATGAATTGATAGAGACTAGCCTATTAAAAAGTTTAAAAAGTTAATAATATTTCATATAAAAGGGTATTTAGGTCATTGTCATAATTTTCCAGCAAAATTCGAATAGTGGGAACTACGTTTGGAATAGGGTTGGAGACTTGGAGTGTGCGGTGACCAACACCTGGCTTGAACGAAATGATTGGGTCCACCCGGAGTAGTGGTAGTTGGCGATTTTTTTTTTTTTTTTTTTTTTTTTTTTTTTTTTTTTTTTTTAGAATTTAAAAAAAGGGGGTTTGGATCCAATCACTTTTGGGAGTTGGCTTCTCTGTTGGTTTATTCCAATATTGACTCTTCCATTGTGTTTCTACGTCGGAAGCAAGAAAAGGACAGTGATTTAAATATTATATTAGCTTCTAGAATTGGACGCAGATCTACTGCACCTACTCGCTGTATTTACGCTCAAAAAAATATATCTTGTATTTTTTCAAAAAATTTAGCATAAAATTATATATTTTGATATTATCTATTAATTTTTATGTTAAAAGTATGGTTTTAAATTTCAGGCTGTATGCAGTATGCCGTTCGGAACGTCTCGGAGCAGGACCAGCATGCACGGCTTTTTTTTATTATTAGTTTTTAATAGTATTTCATCTTCCTCGCTTTACATTCGTGCCCGTTTACATTCGTGCCCGCCCGCGTGACGTTTTTTGTTTTTAAATTAAAAATCTTAAAAATAATTTTTAAAAAATATATAAAAATATATAAAAATAATATTTTATTATCAGCAAGGTCGGCATGTCTCGAATTTAAAATTTACCGAAACTCGGCGCGAAACGGTATTTAAAACTTTGGTTGAAAGTATTTTAAAAAAAATACTTCTAAAATTATATTTTGGGACTCCGAAATTAACGAGTACAACGAAATTTAAAATAATTTTTTTAAAATCTATTCTGAATCCGTTAACTTTGCGGCTCTAAAATATCAATTTTGGAAAAAAAAATTTGTAAAATATTTTAACATAAAAATTATAGTTATCATCAAAATTTATAATTTTTATGTTAAATTTTTTTAAAAAAATTTTATAAATCATCCAAAATTTGGACGGGTGCAGCGAGATGAGAGAGTGGCAGCATCGGATGCCAATTCTCAAGAATTTATTAGACATGATTGTCTTAATATTTTAAACAATTTTGTCTATAATTTATTTTTTTATTTTGTATCATGAGTTTAACGTGGTGCCGACATATGTAATTTGTTGGATATATAACTTTTAAGAAATGTATTTATTTGATTTATTTATATATAACTACTTCCACTAGGGCTTTGGTAGATTTATATTTAATTATAGTGAATCCCAAGTTCAACTGCTATATATATATATATATATATTATATATATAATATATATGATATAAAACTATTATATATATAAAAGCTTTGCCTTAGGGAAGTAATTAGTATTTATGAGGTTAGATTTCACCTCATTTGCCGTGCAAGATATGAATCGTAACCAGATCCCAGAATTGCGACAACGTTCTTACAATTTGCAATTGAGAATTATTTTTATTTTATTTTTTATTTTTTTGAGATCTTATTCATGAATTCGTTTTTTATCTTATATTTTATCCTACATATTAGTAATTCAAATATTAGTAAAATTTAAATTACTAATTAGCTTTTATGATGAGCAGATTATGATTTTTTCAAGTATCAAATGGTGCTAATCAATTTAAAGAACACTGGTTGGGGCAATGAGTGCGTTATTAAAGTTTGTGAAGTTAATCATAAAGTTAATAATTCTTTTCTAGAAATTGTTTTTTATATTTTATTGTCACTTGTTGGAATTTTTTTTTTTTATTATTTTAATAATTATTTATTAAAATAATGTTTTAAAAAACTTATTTGCCAAACTAAGGTCCCGGGCCACGTTAGGCCGCCCTGTAAGGGAACAACGTCTTTTCTAAAGACGCTCTTCGCTGACTCAGCAGGGGGAAGAGCGTCTCTTCCCCTAACCAGACATCCCAGACTGATTCGGAAATTTTCTTAAGGGAGGGAGTGCGTCTTTATAGAAAAGACGCTATTCCTAGGAACTTACGTCATTTAGAAAAGACGCCACTTCCCTCCTCGTATCTAACCCGACGCTCGCCACGCAGCCATCTACCTCTTCGTTTTTAAACCTAAAAAACCGTCCGCCGCCGCTGCCGCCCGTCGCACCTCCTCGCCGCCGCCGGTCCTCGCACGTCGCACCTCTCCGCCGCCGCCGGTTCTCGCCCGTCGCACCTCGCCGCGCTTGCTTCATTGCATCTCCGCGCCGCCGCCGCCGTCTTTTCATCCGGCGTTCGCCGCCGCCCGCGTCCGATTCCGTTCGCCGCCGTCCGCCACCGTGTGATTCGCTCCACATCACCTTGCAAGAGGTAATTTGTAGATTACAATTCGATTGTTGTAATACTATAATTTAGGTAAAATTTTTTAGGGTTTTATAAAATTTAGATGTTGATTAAAAATTTTTGATTTTTTAAGATTTACTTATACTAGGAATATGTTGAGATGTAATTTTTGAACTATATGGAGTACATATTGTGCATGTATAATTTTTTTAAATTAATATGTTGGAAATTTATATATGCTGTACTATACTTATGTGTATGTATTATTGTTTCTATCATATATTTATACTATATATATATAATATATATTATATTAATATATTTAATCTAATTTGAAAATTGTTTAAAAATCTATATATTTTAATGCAGCATGTCGGATAGAATTTTGCAAGCTCATTGTTACTTAAATGGTTGTATTGTCGATGGTCCTAATGGTATTGAATATGATTGTGATCCAATTGGTGGGGTTCTTATCAAGAGTGGAATGACGTTGGATGATTTAAAAGCGGAATTGTATAACGAATGAATATGACCGGAACCCAATATAAATTGAATTTAGTTTATCGTTGTCCGATGATATTGCCTACAGGTACCATTTCATCTTGTCGAGAGATGGCGACCCGAGACACATACATTTCATCTTCCGATCGGAGAGTGCACAATAACCCTACAGGATGTTGCAGTATTACTAGGATTACCAGTTCAGGGAAGGGTCGTATGTGGCATATCGAAAATTGAAAATGGACGACAGCTTTGCCACGAGTTGCTTGGTCTTGATGTACCGGCTCAGATGTTGAGCGGTAGCCGGCTTAAGTTAACTTGGCTGCAGGCTAATTTTGCTGACATTCCAGAGAACGTAGAAGAAGTAGTGGTTCAGCGTTATGTTCGGGCTTATATTTTACAGCTTTTCGGCGGTAGTATGTTTACTGATCACTCACAGCAGTACGTGCATATGATGTTTTTACCGTTGCTGAGGGATATTGCACGTGTTGGTGAATTTTCCTGGGGCAGTGCTGTTTTATCGTGGTTGTATAGAGGCTTGTGCAAAGCAAGTCAGGTTGGAGCTGATGACTTTTGCGGGCCTGTTATATTATTACAGTTATGGGCTTGGGAGCACATCACCTTTGCAGCTCCGGAAAAACTACATTTACTTAACCGTACTTCGACCTCCGTGCAAAAAGAGAGCCGGATTGGAGAGTTAAACATCGACTTTTATATTAAAATTTGGAACGACGGAGGTGAAGAGGTTCATGGAGATGCGGATGTCGGGTTTCCCGTTTATGATAATCTTTATACAGAGTGGTACAGGCGCGTAACCCGTCGTTATATTAGTCCTGTTCACGATTTAGCTACGAATTTTAGGTATGCTAATTTATTCTGTACTATTATACTTTAAGTTTGATTTACTATGAATATGTTTAATTTTCTGGGTATATACGAAGTATCTTTAATTTCTAAACTATTTTCTTATCGTTTGATTTAGACTCAAAGCGTCCGTCGCATCGGGACTATGGCTTCTCGGATCGGAGAGGATATCGCAATTTTTCACGGAGGTTCTACAATCAAAGATCACGATACCATTGCGGTATTTCCATCGCCGCCTCCGTTTTGAAGCCGACTTCGATACTGCCAAGCACAATTTTTTTCCAAGGGACTATGAGCAGGCGCCGTCATTCGAAGATGTGGGCATTGAAGCTGCGGACGGTCGGCGCTGACCGGGCATGGACGGAAGATGTCACACCACAATCCTAGCCCAGGTCGATCCATCGGACGAGGGGCAGATCACCCAGGAACCAAACTATCACCAAACGGTGGTCGGTGAGCGAGTCGTAAGGAGAGGAAAGCGGAATCGACTAAATAGACGTGGTTGTGGTACCTGATTTGTCGGGTGTGGCTAGGTATGAATTTATTTTGGTTGTTTATTGTATAGAAAAATGAACTTGTTGTTACATGAGATTTGTATGTTATGTGATTTGACGTTAGTATTGTATAATTTGATTTATGTTTTAGATTGGTGATTTGGGATGTTGGTTATGTATATAGTTTGATATGGCGTTATTGAGGATGGTATTTGTTGTTGATTTGGGATGGTGAGTTTAAGATGTTTATTGAATGGTTTGCAAACTATTTTGTTTTTTTTATGAAATTGGTTGAAATGGGAATGGTGAAATTTATAGATTGAATGTATTGAATTGTATAAGTGGAAATGTTAGAGTTTTGAATGGTTTGAATTGTATAAGTGAGATGGGAATGGTGAATGTTATAGTTTGTTATAAGTGGAATGGATTGAATTGTATAAGTGAAATGGGAATGGTGAAACTACTAGATGGTTTGTATGTTGGGGAGGTTTGAGTTTGATTAGGTTTGAACTTCGAGTTTTTGCAAGCAGGTAATAGGAGAGCGTCATTGGGCCAGAGAAACGCTCTCCCTAAAAAGCAGGCGAATGAGCGTTCTTATCTCAGAACGCTTTTCCTACGAAGAAGCCGTATCTGGAAAGACGCTTCTTCCTCTTGCGCAGGCGCTTCCAGAGCTAATTTTCGCGAAATTTGTTTAAGGCGGGAAGAACGTCTTTTACACTAACATTCTTCCTTACAAAAAGCGTCTTTCTCAGAGACGCTTTTCCTGCGTAGTCCAAACTGTGGTTAGGGGGAAGAGCGTCTCTTGAAGAGTCAGCGAAGAGCGTCTTTTAGAAAGACGCTCTTCCATACGTCGGCGGCCGCGTGGCGCCGCGACCTTAGTTTGGCAAATAAGTTTTTTAAAACATTATTTTAATAAATAATTATTAAAATAATAATTAAAAAAAAAAAATCCACTTGTTAAGGATTACTTCTTGATGGACTTCTGGGCAAGAAACAGCTCTGATTTGCAATTTTATGCCGGAGCTTGGCCCAAGTTGAGAACTTGGGCAGCTTCCCATTCATATGGGCCCTTCGTGAGTGATAACAACTAGGCCTGCCAAGTCAGCTGCGATTAAAGCCACCGAGGTTTCAATTTATCGAGCCTCCTCGATCTTCGTCTGATTCTGAGTCGCCGTCTGCATTCTCCATTGCGGCGCGAGCAGGAGGTAAACTGATGTATCCACCATTATCGATCGTTAATCTATTGTGATTTTTATCTTGAATGATTGTCATTGCCGATTCTGCGGTGTCGATTAGGTCACAGATGGCATCGAAGCTCGCACAGCTGCAGTCCAAGGCCACCCAGGCATCGCGATTCGTTGCTAAGCACGGCTGTGCATACTACAAGGAGTTGATGGAGAAGAATAAGCAGCATGTAGTCCATCCCCCAACCATTGACAAGTGCCAGGACCTCTCCAACAAGCTCTTCTACACACGTCTCGCCAGGTATATTTTAGTCGAACGTAAACTCATCTGCCGTTGACGAGGTATTTGTTGTGCATTTATGATTTCGGTATAATGTGGTTTTGATAGCAACTGATGAACATGTCTGTAAATGATAATGAGCTACCTGGAATGGATATTAGTAAAACTTATGTTAGTAGTGATTAGATTTGAAATTAGACATAGACGATGTAGCTGTGCTATGAAGTCTGATTGATTCTTACAAAAAAGCACGTTGTATCAGGACTAAGTGCAGTTGCATTTGCTGGAGTCCTATTTAAGATTGTTATCTAGTTGAACATTAAGAGAGTGTAGATGAGTATGTTTTTTTTTGGGCTTTGTTAATTGAATATATTTCTCTTTCTGTCATGTCTGAAAAGATGGCATACTTTATAAGCAAGAGAGGTTGCATAGTCTTATATTGATTCAGTTAGTTTCCCATTGCATCTGTGTTTAGAAAAGATGCAATGTCTAGTCGTGCAGTAATTTGCAGAATAGTTTATCAATACTTTTCTGGATTGGTATTTTGGTTTGGGGATTGAACCCGATGTGAATCAAACATGCAACCCTCTGATCTGTAGTTAGAGGTGCTATGAGTGCACTATGGATCTGGTTTAAGTATGACTTTCATTAATCTAAAGAATCCCGATTTACCGTTGTATTTGTGGTTCCATACTTTGCCGTTGTAATTCCATGGAATGGATTGGTAGATAGAAATGCTTAGATTCTATGGTAAAACTGGTAGGACCCATCATGTGTTGTTTCTAATGATGTTACTCAATGGTTCAAGCCAGAGAAGTTTTGGTGCAAGATGATTTTGGTGTTGGTTATGATGCAATGTGTGCACTCCTCAACAAAAAAAGAAAGGTTTATCTGATTGCCAATCGACTAAGGCTATTGAAGACAATGTGTTTGCATTTTAGCGGAAAGTGTTTGCTGTGTTATTGTGTGCTTGGCATCTCTCTTTTCGTTCGCATGATAAATTGTTGACTCATTAAGCGAAAAAACATTAGGATAAAACACCCTGTGTTTGAAGATCTTAGGGCCTTAGATCGAAGTATTCACCCAATTATAGGTCTAATAAGCAAAAAATAACGGTTTAAGGGACTTTATTGCCATACCCCTTAAAGATGAAGGAATTTATGGTTTATAAACCATATGCCTTAGTACTCATTAATTGGATCTACCTCTTTTCAGGGAGATCGGCTAGTGGGGCGGCCAAGGTTGGTTGGTCAACTAGGTGCCGAAGGCGAGAGATGTTATGGTGGCATCAGAGGCGAACCTGGTTGCATGCCCACTAGGGGATGGCCTAGGTCTTCCTTGATTTGTTTGGACGTCGCACTGTATGGGGGAACATCCCTGACATGTTTGGACATTACATCCTTTATGGGCGATAATCCTGACCTATTTTTGCGGATGGACGAGGACGTCGATACCTTTATGGAGGGAGAATTGTAACACCCCTTGTTCGAAGACCTTATGGCCTTAGGCCAAAGAATTGGGCCTTTGGCCCAATATTAGGTACAATAAGCCAAAAATAAGGGTGTGATTGGACCAAAGTCCCATACCCTTAAAGATGAAGTAACTAAATAGTTCATAAACCATTAGCCCTAGTACTTATTTCAGGGGGGCTCGGCCAGTGAGGCGGCTGAAAGTTGGTGGCCCAGCTAGGTGCCGAAGGCAGAAGATATTACAAAAGCAACATCAAGACAAGTGATTTTGCGTACAAGTGGTATCAGTGGAAGAGTCAGAGGTACCTCAAATAGTTTGTTTGATGGGAAGAAATTAACTATAAGAGGATAAGAAGTGTCCATATCGATTAATTACTGGTCCTGGTAGTAGGTGTGCATTAAGAGAAGTGTATGATGTACCTTCTTTGATGTGATAGTCTTAGTTAACGTCCATGTAGCAGAACCAGTTGGAATTTGTTTTGTGTATTTGGACTATAGACCTATATTGTTCCGGTGCATTGATCGCTTAGGATTTGAGACCAGACATGTTATTAAGAATTTAAGATGCGATCTCAGGTTTTATTGCTCACACAATATGGCTAGGCAATTTTTTGTATCCTAACTAACCTTATATTTGGTTTGGCTCTTCACAGTATTCCTGGTCGATATGAAGCCTTCTGGAAGGAGCTGGACGGAATGAAGAACATATGGAAGAACAGGCATGATTTGAAGGTGGAGGACGCTGGCATTGCTGCATTATTCGGAATTGAACTGTATGCTTGGTTTTGTGTTGGTGAAATCGTGGGAAGAGGTTTCACTCTAACTGGCTACTATGTTTGATGCAAGGCCATCAGTAACACCACCATAAGAGCTGCCCTTGTACTGTTTTCTTCTTATGTTTCTTGTTTCATAGTTCACATCTTGACCCAATTCACAGGAGAATTGATGTAGTACCAACAAAATTTTGAAGCTGGCTAGTCAGCATGGAACAAATTTTTGAATCACAATAATTCTCTGTTTTATGAAATTCTCTTCTGCTAGTATATCATTGGTTTAAGGAAAGAAGTTTGCACTGTGGGGTTGATAGTGTAACTGTACTCATCAATTGCAATCATATCATTTCAGACATGAGCTGAAACCCAAGTGTCTGTCAATACTTATATACACTTATATGAACTTTGTGGCTGAGAACTCGCATTTTCAAATACTCCAAACAGTGACTCCATTATGGTTATTTACATATATGCTTACCAGAAGAATCCAAAAGCTATTTGAATCTCTAAACTTTAGGTTGCAGTCAAAATGTCTTATTATCCACCAAGCTTGATTGGTGTTGTAGCAGGACTTGTCCACTTCTTGACCAGTTAATACATATTTGGTAAGTCTCTATACTTAATTCTTTCTTTCATCAAGCAAAAGCTCTGTTGATATTCTCTAATCAAAATGCTGGTTCGTTCTATGCAGATTTTTACTCTTTACTGCTTCTGCAAGTCTTTAGAAGATAAATCTACCCTTTTTTGCACATCTCCTGAACATTGTAAGCTTCTGACTTATCAAACTTTATCAGCAAAGTTATTTTTTTCTTCATGCATGCTCATGTTCATGTTCATAGAAAACACATCCACCTCCAACATTGCAATCTCGAAATTCTGCATAATGCTGATGTGAAAACTTTTCATGGTCAAGATTGCTTTTGAATTGCTTTTTACTAATTTGTGAACCATTTCTTTTGAAGAATAATGTATGGATATCCATGCCCTCCTCTTATATAAAAATTCGTTATTGAACTTGAAATCAATGCGTGGTTTTACTGCACTTGGAGTTGTAGATTTCTGTGTGCATTTGGCTCAATGATTCTTTCCATATTCAGAAAAGAATAAGTTGGACATAATAAACTCTGTTATGTCTTAAATAACAAAGGCAAACTAGTTGATACATCTTCTGCACATTCTTATCCGATTTTTATATAACCTAGATTCGATATATCTGAAATCCGTTATCAGTAGTGTTTTTTTTAGCGAAGACCCATACAGCGTAGGGTGGCAAGTCAGGGGAGTGTCTTTAAGAAGGATTCACTTCAACTGAAAAAAAAGAAGGATTCAAAACTTATGTAAAAACTGATGTTAATTTGGCATTTTGAGTATAATGAATAAGCAAATATATAGTTTCTTATGTTCAGTTAAGATATAAAAGAAAATTAGAGCCAGTGGTATGTTGCCCGCAATGTCTAGATAGCGATGTTCGTTCAGTGGATCCGGGTGAGACTTGGTCATCATGATGTCATCTGTCGGCTTACAAGAATATTTCTTCCTTAATGAGGAGTAGATACTAGGGGTGTTCAAAAAAATACCCGACCCGAGGACCCGTACGGACCCCTAGTAGATACTACAAAAACCTCCCTAAAAAAATCTATCTTTAGACTAAAGTTGTTTTTTTCTCAATTATGGTGAACCCACATGTCCCTCTTGAAGCACTTCTAAAGTCTCATTTCCCACAGTTTTCTCAGCCATCAACTCCTTTTTTCTTTTTCAGAATTATAAATATTACAAAAATACTACTATTATTTGGGAATCTTTTGGAGCATTGTTATTCATCAAGGCTCCCTGATGGTACTGAGGTACTCTGAACATAAATCTTTTTATAGTATGCATTACGAATACATCGTGGTATAAATTTTATTAGAATCTGCAGGGCTTTATGAAGAACGACATCTATGCCTCTTTTCTTTTTTCTTCTTTTATTTATTTATTCATTTTTACACGCTATATTCTTTTACCCCTTAGTATCTAGACTAGATATCCATAGTATTGATACTTACATAATTTGTGCTACAAAAAATCTGTATTCCCCACCATTAGCGTACAATGGAGTATTGAAGGAGACTCATAGAGCGACCCATTTAGAGTTGCTTCTGTAATGCTAAGTTTGATGTATAAGTCATATTATCTTTTGCTAAAGCCAAAGGGTTGTGCTTGTGCATGCTACATAGGCGCATATGATTTTTCATGTCGGACGTCGCCCAGTGAAAACCTATTGGCTCTGCCAGCGCGTATTTGGGGCTGTGTTCTTTCACGCACATGGACCCATTCGAGCATGTGCTCCGTGCGTTGTAGGCATAATTTTTGTCCATGCCTGTGGGAGTTTGGGAGGTTTTCTTTTTTTCCTATGGCTTCACTGATTGAGAGAATAGGTCTCAGAGCTCATCTTTTTAAGGTGGATATTTGTATCCAAAGCTCCCTTAAGGAACTCGAGCCATTATTAGAAACACTTTTTAGAGTTCAACAAACATTTGCAAAGTCTATCCGAGTATTCTTAATTTTATATTTGCATATTCCAAGTTCAAGCCCCTAGAGTTTTACCATAATAAGTACGTGTATGTCAAAATTTTACCATATGCAGTTCTCAACATCGGTAATCTGCAAACACGTATCAGATATGCTAGGAAGTATCTGAAAAAAAAAAAAATTCTGGACGCATGTGTCAAGCATGCCAAATAGGAGTGTCCGACGTTTGTATCCGTATTTATATTATTTTTAATTTTTTAAAAAGAAATTTTTTAAAAAAGTGAACTAATAGTATATAACAGTAAGTAATATAATAGAGTGATATACTCAAATATTTTTATTTACTTTATTAAATTATATTATTGTTTAAATTTATTTAAACAATGTGAAATATTATATAATGTATAAATTTTATTATTAAATATTTATTTTATTTTTAGAATTTTTATAAATTACTGTAAATTATTTTGTAGTAATTTATATTTTTTATTATCTTATACAAATTGTATCCATGGCCTATTTAAAAATTATCATGTTTCGTATCTATGTCGCGTTGTATTTTTGTACCAGTACATATGTCTATATTTTCTAGGTTTTACACCTTAAAATAATATTTTGATAGATTATGTTTGGATTTTTTATTTGCTTCGAAAATCATTTTACCAACAGCTTTCCTTGCTAGAAAATGCGAGGAATTGGGTAGCTCACATAAGGGAGTTGGATTCTCAGTTTGACCCATCAAAAGTGGGTTGTAATGGTTTGATCAATACTCACAGAGCCCAATGCTCTAGTGAATTAAGAAATGAGTTGGATTGGGCCGAACTACTATCTCGATGTCATATATTCTTTACTCTTGCATGCTTATATTTTATTAGTAAAAGTATAAGTAGAACTTAAATTCGATACCTTATGATAAACTTGCTAAGAGCTTCATCATTATATTTGTTTAAAGTTTCTTAAAACTCCAATTTACCTCCCTTTTGGAATTTTCCATGGTGCCAACACTATCTGTAATATATTTTTATGTTTTTAAAAGAATTTATAGAATATGCTACAATATACACAAAGATTTAGTTCAATTTTTTTAAATTTTTTTTATCAAAATAATATACTAAAAAAAAAAAAGAATAACCATGGTTTATTCAATCAGAAATTGAAGAAGCAATGGTGAAGACAGGTGAGAGTTAGGTTAGAGGAGGCTCTTGTTCACACAAAAGTGAGTTACTTTTAAGTCCGCTTATAGAAATAAAGTTTTCAAAAGTGAGTTAATTTAAGTTCTCTTTTTTCTTTTCTGTTTTTTTTTTATAAAAAGGGCACTATTCTCATCCATAATCCGGCTCTATCCATGAGGAGACTACTATGGATTCGATATTCAGACTAAATTTTTAGTCGCATGTGAGGGGACGTATGTGCGCGTTATCATTGGTACTTGTCTAATTGTGATTTTAAACTGGCATGACGAAAATTCGAAGCCAGATGTGGAGGATTTTTGAGCTATTGCTAAATACATTACGACATCCCGCCACTCCCAACAATAAAGTTTTCAAATTTTATGTTTTTGAGTTTCTTTACCTAATTATTCATAACTTGGAAATAAGATTATATAGGCAACCCTATTCTTCCTGCACACATGCATATCACCACTTCCTTAGACGTCTATGATTGTTGTTATGTTCTAAAAGGACCTCATCTTGCTGTCTTCTCCACTGTCCCCATTCTTCACTCCAGTTCTATATAGAATGCAATTTTCCTTTTTGGATGGATACTTTCTTCTGTTTTTAGCTAACAACAACAATAAACCAGTACAAAATCCCGCCTACGCGAGGGCTAAACTTAATGAAAACTCCGAGTTTTCTTGATTGCAGTGTACTACCCTATTTTATGAGGAACATAGCCGTTAAATGAGGCTTTAATATACATTGGTGTGATTCATGAATTCTTTACGTGTTAAAAAAACCCTACATGACCAGTAAATTATGCCAAGCGTTGAAAATTAAAAGCATGGATTTATCAAATTGCAATGCATACGTTAGTATCGTAAAAGAGTCGCATATATCCCAAGTCGTGCAAAATATACTTTCCTAAATGTATAGGGATCGGTAGGCCGTCCGATTTAAGAGCAAGCTCTAACTATAAAATTCTTTTATGCAGGAACCCTAATTTTAGAATCCGCTCTTTTATTACAGCTCGACAGGTGAAGGAAGAATAGTAAAGCAATATACAGCTGTACGATGCATGTCCGTCTTTCCTCTCCATGTTCTTCGGAAGACGAGTAAAAGAAAGAGAAACAAAACGAAATCACAAGATGATGGCTGCGTGAAGAGGAGGATCGATCCGCCATCCCTCCCGTCAAAGTTTTTCGTCGTCAACGATGCTTCTGATCATGCGTGTTCGTAAGGTAACCCAGAATTACCCTTTGCTCATCCAAGGAATCGGAGATAATGCCGCCGGAGACCGATGATCCTCCTGATTCTAGGAAATCATGGTCAGAAGAACACCTCTGCATGAGGCTGCAGACATCGCATCGTCAATTAATCCAGTACTCGCTCTTCCTCTCCTCGCTGTATCGATCGCTGCAACCGTTGCCGTCATCGCCTCCCTCTGCATCACTTGGTTTCGAATATTCACAGGATCAAAACCAGAAGAACACGTAGATAAACCAGCGTCTCCTCCGCCGCCTTTCCAAGCACCTTCTATATCAGCAGAAAATGCGAATTTTGGCAGCGATGACATAACGATACCCGCAGTGCTGCCGCTACCTCCGGCGGTGGTTGCGGCGGCGATACAAGCACAGAGACCGCCGCCGCCCCCACCTCCGCCGCCCAACCACATGCTCAAGAAGGCGTTTTCCGTTAGTGCGTTTAGGAGGCTGGAATCATCTGTAAATGGCTCGTCATCGGCGAGTGTAAATAATCCGACTGGCGCCAAAAGAAGCCTGAGCTTGAGAATACCCCATGGTTTGTCGAGGATTAGGACGGGAATAAAGGAGCGCCCGGAGAAAAACTCAGAGGATTCGATTTGGAAGAAGAAGATTATGCTAGGGGAGAAGTGCAAGGTCGACGAGGACGACGAGGAGGGCAGTGCGCAAAGGAAGACGTCGACGACGACATCCGTCTCTCGACGAGAAGATTTCCCTCACGCAGAGGCTGTCCCTCCATAGCCATGCATGGCGAATTGGCGGAAGACCAGAAATGAACTCAGATTGGTGGATTACAATTCGCATGTAATTGTTTGCTTAGACCGAGCTCAGCGATGGATTACAATTCGCATGTAATTGTTTGCTTAGACCGAGCTCATCGATGTATTTACAATTTCCCTCAATTTTTCTTTTTAAATTGTCACGAGAAATCGCAACCCTTAGGCTCTCTCTCTCTCTCTCTTTTAATGAAAAATAGGCTCATTTTCATATGGCCATCTTGACAAAGTTTGGAGCATGTCTCATAAATATTACCATATGATCAAGATTTTTGTACCACCCCGAGTCAAGTATCGATAAATTTGAAACTCAGCATGTGCTGACTGTGCCGATATGTTCAATTTATTATATTTTAAATATTAAAATATTTAAATAATAATAAAAAATATTAATAAAATAAAATATAAAGACTTAATTACATATCCAAAATAGATAATACGAATTCGGTAAAAATTTTAAATTTGAAATGTGTCAAAATTGCCAATAATAATTTTTTTAATATTTTTTAAACAAAATAAAAAAAGGTCACAGGCGTGAGACCTGTGCAGGCAAGCAACCGACAGAGCTGTTGGTCACCCGAGCGTGCGACATCGTCATTCTCGCGCGAATATGAGAAAGACAATAATCAAAAAAAAAATTAGAGAGAGAGGGAGAGGGAGAGGTAGAGAAAGAAAGAGGGGGAGGGAGGGAGAGAGAGAGAGAGGAGGGGGGGGGGGGGGGATGGTGCCGGCCAACTCAGCACCATGCTGAACTCCGACGGGTCTGGCACGTGCCGGACGGTACCGTAAACCTTACATACGATATCATCTTGATAGAGTTTGATCATATTTCTGTCTTACAATCTGAGCTCACTTTATGTGGAGAAGCACGTCACTACTTGGAAGCATCTCTCAGGTTTGACAACACCTGCCACACACAGACTCCGAGCATGATCATGCTGATATCTACTTCTGTTATCTTAAAACCAAAAGATGATGTCCCAAGAACGTCCTCTATGAGTAGAAACTAAATGGTGCAATCCGGCTAAGTCCCCTTAGCATGAGAACGATTCTGATCGAAAGATACTACATCAAACCTAGTAAAAAATCTTACAGAACAGAAGCAAAGATTCGAAACTAACATATCTAGAAAACCAAAGGTGGGGAACAAACCAGGCCATGATATTAATACTTGATCCACAACATAACTCCTTGCAGTTTATTAAACATTAAACATGTAGTCTATTGCTCTAGAATATAACGACGCCTAACATAAATAATAAGTCCATCTCATAACAAACAAAAACATAGGACCAGTCGGAGACGAGTACGAGAACATAAATTTTGAAAAGGCGAAGCCAAAAATAGAACCATTTTGTAATAAAAAACTGAATCACAGGAGATCAGCAACATTGGAGGGTAACTCCTCAATCACCACGTTATAGAACCTCTGGATATCATAAAGCATCCTCTCATCTTCACGGGAGACGAAGTTAATAGCCACACCTTTTCTTCCAAAACGCCCACTTCGTCCAATGCGATGCAGATAGTTTTCTGGTTGCGTCGGCAGATCATAGTTAATTACGAGAGAGACTTGTTGAACATCAATACCACGAGCAAGGAGATCAGTGGTGATAAGCACACGGGAAGATCCTGAACGGAATTCTCTCATAATAATATCCCTGGTATTCTGGTCCATATCACCATGAGTGGCTGACACGGTGTGATCTCTGCTCCTCATATTGTCGGTAAGCCAATCCACCTTGCGCCTGGTGTTGACGAAGATAACACTCTGAGTGATAGCCAATGTTTCATAAAGATCGCAAAGGGTCTCAAGCTTCCAATCTTCTTTCTCAACATTCACATAGAACTGCTTGATACCCTCCAACGTGAGTTCATCCCTCTTAACAAGGATTCTTACAGGCTTGTTCATGAACTTCCGGGTAATCTCTAGGGCCTCGGGAGGCATGGTGGCAGAGAAGACACCAACCTGAACTTTTGAAGGGAGAAGCTGGAAAATGTCGTAAATCTGAACATTAAATAGCAAATTATTAGAATATAGAATCATCAAATAGTTCCAGTACAAACTCAAGTGAAGACATTTAGACGCATAACAGTAACAACAAATGCTAACAGCCCCAAAGAGTGACGTATTCATATTCTCAGAAACACATTGATCAATACAAAACTTGCAAGCATCCATCAAGCAGAAATTTAGAAAGAAATATAGTCAGTCCAACTATCAAAACCTGGGGCATGGTAAAAGTGTCCAATCACCAGATTGATCAGTACAGAAGATGTATACTGCAGTTTAAAGCATCTAAAAAATACACGTAAATTAAAGCTCATCTAACGGATGTCGACGATTGAGGAACTGTAAGCAGCCCTATACAAGGTGGGGAAACTTAAAAGGACCATAGCCGTGCTAAACAGCAGCCTTTAGCCTAATCAACTTCAACTATATATTTAAGTTCTCAAGGGTTATGTTATCTTGTAAAGAACAACACCTTAAACCACTAATGCAGGTATAAATAAACTAAAGTTGCTTACACAGTTATATTTTGTGATTGAAGTGCACAGAGATGGACATTCAAACAAACATAACACTATGGAACAGCTAAATATGCGATAATCTTGAAGGATTTGAAGTCAGGGAGAAATTGAAACCTGGTCCTTGAATCCACGTGAGAGCATCTCATCAGCCTCATCCAAGACAAACATGCGGATGTAGTCAGGGCGGAGAGACTGCCTTCTCAGCATGTCAAAAACACGACCAGGTGTGCCAACCACAACATGAACACCAGCTGAAAGAATCCTTTGATCCTCCCGAACGCTAGTGCCACCAACACATGCATGCACCTTCACACCCAAATAGTCACCAAGGGCACGCATAACCTTCTCGATTTGTTGTGCCAATTCTCTTGTTGGGGCAAGAACAAGAGCCTGGCATTCAACCAGCCCATAATCAAGCTGCTGCAAAATTCCTGAACAGAATGTTGCAGTTTTTCCTGTCCCAGACTGCGCTTGCTGGATGACATCAAGACCCTTGCAGAATGGGACTATACCTCTTTGCTGAATTGCGGAGGGCTTCTCAAACCCTAAGATAGATGACAAGTATCAGCACTAGAACTAGTGTTACAGAACAGCAACAAAATCAGCATCCAGTATCCATACCATATGCATAAATTCCTCTCAAAAGATTCTCTTGAAGGCCCATTGCATCAAAACTGTCATAAACCTCATCGTAACTGGTGAAAAACTCCTGCCCATCTTCAATAAGCCTGCACTTGTTTATAATGATTAATAGAGTAACTTATATAAAATTGACAAAAGTACAAAAACAAAATGTATGTGGAATAAAGAAATATAACTCGTTCATCTTCGAATCATATTGTTTGGCATCAAATTGAGAACCTTCAGGCGCTAGTCCTGCCATTTTCTGCAACAATAGTATGAAAAATCATGTCAGTAACAGGTAGCTCGCTGGAAGCACACGTTCAAATTGAGAACACATACCACAACTAAATAACATGATACCATATAAAGCTATTACTAGGAAATTATGAACCAAATTGGACAAAATATGTGTCAGCATAGTTTAATAGAAAAATACAGTCAACACCAGCAATTAGTTTCCTGCTTGTGAGGATGAAGTTGAAGAGACCTTAAAATTTTGTTCTTTTGAAGGTCCAATTACGTGCAATTAATACAAGGAATCTGCTTTCAGCTTAACTTTTCATGCAAAATATAAGACAAATTGTAAGCACCAAAACAAAGAGTAGCTAGAAAAGAAATAATCATTATCAACAAAACTATAATGAGTCAATGAAACTGATGATCATTGCCCAAAAGGAACTGTGAGAAACAAGCAACAAGAGGATACCTCAGAAGGCAATCTTGATCTTGAAGAAGTTCCAATATATATTAAAGTTAAGAAAAAAAGGTACAAAACGAGCAAAAATCCACGACTATTTAGATTTCTGATTGCAACACATGCTTTAAGATGAAGAAATACGCAACTATGTAACTCCTTGGTACATCTGAACTGTAGGTAACGGTACAGCACTTATGTGAACCAGAACTTCCACTAAGTTCATCCTAAATTAGCACATCTTAACAACAACAACAACTAGAAGAAAGCCTTAGTCCCAATAAGTAGGCAGCTGTCACGTATAGGATCTATGTCGTAAAGATGTGGCAAGTTTCTACGGTGGCTACCAAGCTAACCCAACCCTCCTCTTTATCCGGGCTAGGGACCAGCCATATGAAGACAACTTAATCATCTGATCAAATAAAAATTCTAATCCGACTTCAACTTTTCCTAATCAAATACAAACCCATCTTTGTCATATAAATATAATATAAAAACTGATGACGAAAAATCCATACACATTCATGAAGTATAGTAAACCACGTCCAAAGATGAATCAATAGATAATATTCTCGAATCACAATAACAGACGCATCATCAACCAAAGTAACCACCGATCGAATAAAATCCAACAGAGTAAGTCTAAAAATCGCAACTAGACAAGCATAAACCGAGAAAACAATCAAATTCGATCAGCCCCTTTAACAACATCGGACGAAAAAGCAATACAGACAGATCGAAATAGACAACACAAACGATGATTTTGAGATTAATATACCTCGTCAAGGGAGAATTAAGAGAGCGTAGATCAGCGGCGGCGGAGATAGCGAGGAAGGTAGAGGAGCGTAGATCCGCCCCTTACCTGCTGTGCTGTGTGGAGAGCGAGAGAGAGAGAGAAAGAGTAGAACAATGGCATCTAGGGTTATTAAAGGGTTGATTGAGGATTTGTGGTTCCGCTGTTCTGCCGGTTCAATGTAGGTTATCCTTGTACCAGTTCGATCAGATGGAAACAAAATCGAAATCAACAGTGCCGATCGGGCCAGCCTGCACTGTTGGGGCAGGCCGGCCCGTGTATTTTTTTAAAGCATCGTTATAATTCCGTACATATCCCATCCAGAAAGAGAGTATCCGGACAGATTCGGAGATGAAGCCAATCGTTCAAAAGGAGGGACGAGTGACGCATATTTATATAAATATATGATATACAGATATTAGTTATAAATTTTATATTTAATAGTGAATATATATATATATATATATGATTAATTTTTTATATATATATATATATATATGATTAATTTTTTATATATATAAATAAAATTTTATTATAAAAATAAATATTACTATTTATATATCTATTTAGATTATTTTTATTAAGTATTTATTTTTAATATAGACTTTTTATATTTTTTATAATAAGTTATATGATTTTATAAATTTCTATCAATTAATACAAATACCACATGACTCTATTATAATAAGAGTAAATATCAAATGGCATATCAAAAATTATTTGAAATGTTATGTGATGCAATGACTTTGATAGTATATATATATATATATATATATATATATATATATATATATATATATCTATATATACATACGTATATATATATATATATATATATATATATTCTATATACATATATATATATATATATATATGTAAAACAAGCTGACCTAGTTGTAAGAAATTTGCTAGAGTTAGACTGTGGACGTCATGGATGACATGCAGCTTTATAATGGTTAGAAAGGTTTTCTGCATGTGGCCAAATTCAATTCAAGCATGTTGACGTTGGTTTTATTTTTTTGTGGAAAATAGGTCAGACATCTGAAGTGGATGATTCTTCCTTTACTATACTTACTTTCTTAGCAAGCAGCCCACATAAAAAACCTTTAACCAAAACAAAAAAAAAAAAAAAAAAACCCATGTTTTACAAACAATTCCTCGAATGAATAATGAGCTACCTTTCCATAATATTTTTGCTAGTTCGAAATGTATGTTTAGCTTGCCCAACATTTATTTGTTCGTCCGAAATATTTCAACCAAAATATTATAATACAAATTGGTAGCATTATAATAACCGTCTGAAATGCTAAATTAGACGCCTGTAATACTATAGAGTATCGGACCAGTGGTTTTTTTTTAAGAAAAAAAGTTAAAAAAAATGGGGGGGCTGATTTGTATAAAATTTGAAAAGCCTTTTTTTTTTTTACATTTTTCCAAAACAAATCTACTGTGTTATTCTCAAACCACCAGAAAACTTAAGGGATAATTCCATATCAGTCCCTGTTATTTTGAAATGGCCAGATCAGCCCCTGAAAATACGTTTTTAGGGGCTGATCCGGAACGCGTACGGAAATAAGGGGCTGATATGAAATTATCCTAAAACTTAAACAACTGTCTTTTCTTATCTAGATCTTAAAGTGGTCAATATTCAATGGGATTGCTCTATGCTGATATTACGGTATTACCATTACCATCATATACTAACCTTCAAATGTAGACATTGTTATTACACTTTATATGCAATATTTTAAGTTAGGAAAAAGTTAAATGATTTGGTTTTTAACTAGCAACTTGATGGAGTTTGGATTTGGGCTGCCACGTGGTAATCGAATGACGAGGCCCAGATACGGAGAATAAGCCAGCCCACAGAGGTCAAGCCCATTAGATCCAACGGACACACCCCGAAGATACCTCGGCATATAAATCATGAGCACTTCAGAAGCGCGCGGTATCAACAGCACGCAATCCCGACGCCCGTTCTAGAGGTCGTACTATCCGAAGCTCGACACCTGGACAGGACACCTCAGCCGAGTTCGCAGATCGCTCATGTGCTGAAGTTCCGGAGACCACGTCCTTCGCGCCGCAGCCACACGAATGTCTGTCGCAGGAACCGGTCTACCGCGAGGATAGCGGTCCACGTGGCGCAAGGAGGACACAGTCAAGCTAAGATATCAGCTGAGATCCGATTATTCCTCAACTGACGCCCAGTCAGCCTAGTCTCCGAGGCATCTATAAAAGGCAATCCTGGGCTCTGTATTGAGGGTTGAATTCTGGAACCTGAGAGCCCTTTGTATTTGAGAGAATAGTGAGTTCTGTGAGATTGTAGTCTCTTTTATTCTAATAGTATTCTCTCCATTGGCATTACGTGATCGCCCGTGATTTTACCTCATTTACGAGAATTTTCACGTTAAAAGCTTGTGTGTTCTTCTCATCTTTCTCTCTGTTTCGTGTTCCACTTTTAGCCAAATTTTGCCTTCGATCACTTTATTGATCGGTCGAAAACCAACTCGATCAACCAATATACTTTTTTCTCAAATTAAACCGGATGCGAAAATCGGATAGATTGGTATTCTTAGCCTTAACCGCTGAAATAACTAGTTTTTCCAATCTTAAAAAGTAACATCCAAAATGTAATTCGGTTGAGGGGTAAAGTAATTTAGTTATTCAATTAAATAACGTACTGAATTGCTCTTTTCATCTGAGTCACTAAATTGCACTTTAGTGACCACTTAAATGACCTTTTTGCATTTAACCCCTGGAGAAATACTTCTCCTTCTTAGTCCTTGTACAGAGTCAGTGTTGGGATCATTGTATGAGAAAGTGTCATGGTGAGAGTACTTACACAACCAACTTCATTTATGTAAATTTGGTCCAGAAAAAAAGAATTTTCTTTTTTTTTTTGCACGTTGTATGAGTTCTTATGTACAAAGAATCCTGATGTTGGAGGGTTATTGAAAAAAATAATAAAAAAAAAAATCAAAAAAATCCAGCTTGTTGAAATAATCATGGCTGGAGCTGAAAACAAAAGAAGTAAATTCTAAGCTAAAAATGAAAGTAATAATCATCTTCGCCGTGGAAGAGTAAGCGATATGGTCGGCCTGGAATTGCCAATGTTGTAAGCTATTGCAGGTGACAACCTCACCTTCGGGCTAGGACGCGGCGAGGGAATTGGAGTCATGTTTAATGGTGAAGGCAAAACTCTCGGCGAAAGATTTACTTGCTCTAGTGCTTTGCATTGCAGATCAGTCGGGTAGTCTCTGACACACCCGATTCGAGGCCCAGCGCCCGTGGTCCATTTGCATGATCGGTTTCTGGCTAAATCAATTGTGGGTTTGTGATTTACTTCCAAGTTGAGAACATCTGCATGTTCATCTTCTTCATCCCCACTCAACTCTGCTCCATCCGTATTAGATAGATCTTCTGCAGCTTCTATGGCCATTGTATCTGCCATTAAAGATTCTTCGCGAGCCTTCCAGGATATGGGAGATGGAGGTCTGAATACATCATCTACAGATAATCTCTGCAAAAAAAAAATGGCAAGCGTAAATACTATTTACATTCATAAGTTGAATGATGCAGCATTTAGCCAGATAAATGATGCAGCATTTAGCCAGATAAATGATTTTTTTTTTCTTTTTTTTTTTTTTTTTTTTTTTCGGATAGTAATGTTGAAAATGAAATTACCTTAACATCGGAGAGGTCAACATTTTTCTCCTCAAGGAATTTGATGAACTCGTTAAAGTTATCCTCAGTTGGGAGGTAATGACCACTGTGCGGCCAAACAGCCTGAAAAAGGCACACAACATATTTTAGTTTTAGACAATATAAACAAGATTTTTCATGGAAAATAACAGCACTAATTCAAGATTATTTGTGTGATTAGTCAGAGATAACCATATATTGCACTATATTAAAAAAAGTTTCAGAATCAGTACTCGATACTAATTAATTAGGATATACCTTGATGATTCCTTCTTCGACGACCAATCTTCCTGCAGCAATGGTAGCACCTCCCGCAAGAAAACTCGAGTGTTGAAACTTTCCCTTACGTTTCTGCACCGATATTTAAAAGTTAACAAAATCGTATTTAACTTTCTTTAGAAACATTAAAGAGAATATGATACAATATACAACATTTGGATATATGTGCATAGAAATGTTATGGTAAAGAGATATACCTCACCGACATATAATGCTCTGGAGGTACTTAGAACAAATATCCACTTGGAACCTTCATCGGTGTTTACAAACATTTCGCTCAGTTTGTAAACGAGCTTGCCGTTCTCTATAAGAACTTCATAGTGCTGTCTCTCATTCTGCACGAAATATTATGATGATCGGAATGTGTTAAGTCACTAAACACTACAAAAATTTTAATGTGCTATGAAAATATGGGGTTACGAATTATACCGGACCGAGATATTTGATGCATTGATGTTGAAGTTTGCTTCTCGGGCATTTTTCAAGATTTACTTCTTTCCCATCTCCTATATCCAACCTGTTTTTAATCCGATAAAGGTAAGCACAACAAAACCTTTTTTTAGAACTTGTTAATGTGTACGAAATTTCGGTAGAATGCTCTCGGCAAAGAAATATTACCAGTAAAAAAATGGCTGAGTGCTCTCACTTTCAAACCATACATCATAGTATAAGTGCAAATTATGGCCATAACGATGACGCGGATCAATCTGCATGCACAAATCACAAATAAATCTTCACTCAAACCCACAATTTCTAAGCTAGATGTTAACAGATCGCCTACAGCATGAATCAAACAACTGATATTTATTTAACTTCATAAATTAAAAAAAAAATGCAATATTCAAGAGAAGCAACAAGAACACTTACAGCTTCCAACCAGTGTCTAAGTGCTAGTTTTTGAGCCTTGTTACTTTTTGAGAGACCCTTGCCAACCTGTTAATAGAAACAATTAAGTTTAGTAAACCTAAAAGAAAAAAACTTTTTCTCAAGAAAAAAAAATAAAAAAACAAGAATTAACAATGAATTACTTGCTATTTACCTTAGCAGCCCTCGTTCGTGCCCTCGCCCAACGGGAAACCGCGGTCTCTTTCTTGCCGTCATTGAAGAACGATACAGAGCTGTGTTCCAGAGATGCAAAATCCAAAGCTTTCCACCTGAATTCAAAAGGTAGTACTGATAAGATAATCAGGATGACAAATATGATTTTTTAAAAAATTTTTTATAAAAGAACCGAAAATCTACCAGAGTTCTTCAGCTATAACTGCACAATCTGCAAGATTTCTTCTAGTCCTGTAACTTTTATAAACTTTCTGCACCTTCAAAGCTGCTGCATCAAATTGACTTTTTGTGGGCATTTGTGTTAGAGCCATATTATTCATGGAACTCTTTATACAGGCATCTTCTGATCCATGATCAGAATAATCTCGATACATAGTTGATCCAATTGCCATCCCAGGATTGAAAATTCCAAAGTTGCTTGAACTGATTACGAAGTTCCCAATCTCCTCTGTCAGTCCATTGACCTTGTAGCTCGCAATTTTAAGCCATTCAGGTGATGACAGAGAAAGACATAAGCCCATGGACACTTATTCAGAGGATTATCCTGCCAAAATAGAACATATATTTCATTTTACTTCAAATTAGCACATATTAATAGCTGAATGCAACTGAAACTCATCAATGCAAGACATATGGCATTTCTACAAACATTAAATAGATAGAGAACTAATTATTCGAACAAACCATTTTTCTCAGCAAATTCCATATTTTCTATTATGATCAATTGCTGGCATGATGTTTCAAAGCATACAAACACATTTAGGAGACCGAAATTCTTGCATTAGCTCAGAATTACATCGAAGTTCAATGCTCTAAATCCAAATAAAAGTGAAATTGAGAAAATAAACAGAAGTCACAGTAGAAGCCAAGAATACCTGAATTCCACTTCTTTTGCGCTTGAGAATCTGGATTCAGAGTTTTTTGGAGAAGAAAGAGAGCGAGTAGAAAACACAGAAGAAGGAGCCAAAAAAAAAAACTTTGATGGTGGAATGTCAAGCAAGATCAGCGCAGCCTCAATTATTTATAGGAGGGAGAGAAAGAGAGAGAGTGGCAATCGTGTTGTAAGTGTTGAACGAAAAAGTCTTCGTTGGCCTTGAAATTGCATACCAATTCTGTTTTTCAAACGGTTTGTAAATCAGTCGCTAAATTTAAATTTTAAAAATTACTTTATTTTAAATTTATTAATTTTTTAATAATTATATAAATATTTGTTAAAAAAAAAATAAAGTTTAGTATTCTATAATTTATTATTTAAAATTTTAAAAAATATAAATAATTTTAAACTCTAAATTTTTAGCGAATTAGGGGATAATCTATTAAACATTTGAAGTCTTATAATATTTATTGATAAGTATATTTTTTAAAAATTTAAATTAAAAAAATAAATTAAATTTATTTATAATTTTTGTATGAAATAGTGTTTTTTAAATATTTGTAACTAGGTATTGGACAAATGCTTGAGAATGTGGAGAGATATTTTCTACGGTCACGGAAACGAGTTTTTTATTATTTTTGTGAGAAAATTTGTGCTCGAATTTGTGTTCTCTAGTATTTTTCATAAGTATTTTATAATGTAAAAAATAATAGGTCAGGACTTATTTGTAACACATATTCCAAAAGAAGGGCTGCAATGTAAGCCTCCCTTTATTGACAGCTAAAGAAGATATAAAAATGGCCAACGTGAAAATTTGGCGGGTAAAATTGCTAATTCCTTCTTTTCTTCGCTCCATTTATTCCCTTACGATGCACCAATAAACTGAAATTTTGACCCAGTTTTTACAAAGAAAAAGAAAAAGAAAAATAAAGTATATCTTCGGATCTGTCTAGTTCATGCCGAGGATGTCTAGAATGTATACCAAAATTTCTAACTTACAAAGTAAAATTCTCTTATTCAAATTATGTATATGTTAGAATATAAAAAATTCACCATTCCAAATAAAATGGTCATTAATTTGAAAATTTTATAACTTGCTGGTTTATTAAATAAAGATCAGTAAACTCCACGAGTTTATCTGGTATGACTTCAAAAAAATTGCGATATAATTTTTTTCCAATATATAATCTTTCAGAAAATTTAAAATAGTTTATAGCTGTTAGCGCTAAGCGGTCAACAAGTGAAGCGAGAATGAATCAATTGCTCGATCTCCCACGTTGCATGCGTTCAAACCCAAATTCAGAGAAAAAAACAAAATAAATAATAACAAATTATTGACTCGTTGAACTTACATAGTATATAATTAACCAATTCGAAGACCCTATGGATCGGCGAGATCCTTGTCGAGCAAGAATACCAAATAAAACTTGCTCACCAAGTATTTATATTCCAAGATTAACGGTGCTTACGACCAAACAATAGCATACTTGTCTTGACAATGGATCAGATGAGCTCGTATTATTTAATAGCGTTTAATCTATAATGTCTGAAAAAGTATGCAGAAAAGCCATTCATCAGGAGTTTCTGACGACCCTGATATAATCGGGACCGTCCGCGGCCTCGGAATGTGCACACATATATTCCCGAAGAGGACCGCCGGAACGGTTCCCGATTACATCAGAACCGTCAGGAGTTCCCTGATGAACAGCAGCCCTCAAAACTACGGGACGGTCTCGCTGGCACTATAGCGTCAGCTCGACGAACTATAAGCCGAGCTGAGCCGATCCTTAATGTTTGATATTTTTAGTACTTAGTTAAGAAGTTACGCACAATCGAAGAACATTTTTGGTTGGTTAAAGAGTCCACAAGCGAGGGGAGTGATGACATACTTGGTGATGTTAACAGACGTGTTTACATGGTCCAATCCAGTCCTATAAATAACTATCATCTTTTGAATTTTTTTTTTTTTTTGTTTTTTTTGGAACTACTATTAATTATTAATTTGTTTTAATGGTGAGATAAACACTAACGTCATCAAGTTGGTTTTTCTTGATGATTAAACTTGAATCCATCTCGGCAACAATTATTTATAAATAGAAAATGAGTTAAAATTGCCAGAAATTCTTATATTCTCCAATTTTTACATCAAATTCAAACAGCATTACTCTCGTATTTGCTCCACCGTATATGAGTCATATTAGGGTGGCATAAACTGGAATATAAAAAACTGAAGGGTATAACAAATTTGTAGGTATTTTCTTATGAATAAATTTTTTTTGATAAAATCTTAAAAATAGACAATTTTTGTGAGTCGTCCGTGAATAGGATTAAGTTGAAATTTCATATGGAATAAAACACTATTGTCTATTGAAAAATTTCACCACAATTGTTTTCCAAAAAAAAAAAATATTAAATGTCCAAAATATATTTGGCCTTAGAAAAAGCTGAAGGATCATCTTGTAAGAAATATAAAAAGTTAGTTGACATATTTCTTGCATTTTTTTCCAATAAGTTTAGGGGTTATATATTAGCTCATTTTTAAAAAAAATTTAAAATTAATATTTAAAAATAAAAAATGTGCTGATGTGACAGCAGACGGACTGATTGCATGCTTGACAGTGGCATAATCATATACGTCGAGTAAACGAAGAGCGTGTTGAAAATTCTACAGAAGTATAGCTTCTTGTGGAAGTAGTAAACAACATGGTTTTCCAGGTAACTGGGTCCTCTTTCCGTGAGTAGAAATTGAAAGGGAGGGTAACATATCAGCCCACTATGGACACGTGTTACAGATAAAACTTTATTTATAAAATATTTTTTAGAAAAAAATTTAAAAAAAAAATTATAGATATTAATTTATTTTTTTTTTTAAAAATATTTCTAAATGTGTTATATGATTATAAAATGTTAACTGGTTATCAGATAATAGTAATGGATCCAATGTACCCAAGCGAGAAGTGAGGACCCCCGTGATCGTTCTTTACAATTTTGCATTTTCTCTTAGTTATTTGATCTCCACCTCGAAATTTACCGTTCTAAAACTTTGTCCATAGCAATCTCGTCCTCTTCGGTAATATATTAATTTAATTTGATTATATGTTAGTAATATATCAAAAATTGGAAAGAACAATTGTAAGAATATTATGAAATTTTTGTAAGAATTGAAGAATAATAATTATTCTATGTACTATTAAGGACTCATTTTAATAAAGTTTCTGGATCTGCCACTAATAGATAACTTTAAATTTTTATTATATTTTGAAGTCTTAAAATATCTATTTAATAATATTTTTTAAAAAAAATTTGAACACAAAAATTACAAATCACATAAAAATATATATTTTCTAAATTAAATTTTATTAAAAAATATTTATATATTAATTAAAGAATCTGTAATATAAATTTTGAGATAAATTGATTTGTGAAAATTTGAAATCATAAGCCGGCCTGCAAAGTTCGAAACATGGACTAAAATGAAGTTTTGGAAAATGAATACAACAACATCCTACGTAGCACACACGTCCAAATTTAAGTTTACAAAAATAAAAAAAAATGAAACATTTGACAATTTTAAGCTTGAGGACGATGAATTCATTAATACGGTTTCGAAGCGGTGGATGGTCATGGCGGAGGTGCTCCGGTGGGTTTGAGAGATGACGAACCACCGTTCTTTTTTTCTTTTTTTTTATAAAGTACACTATGTTACAGTCCTTATTTCGCTATTTTAAACCTAAGGATAAATTTGCTGTGAAATACAAAGCGAAAATAAATGTTAGGAGATAAAGAATAAAAAGATAAGGAGGAGAAAAAAAATCAACTGCTACTCAATTTTTTATTTTTTTTAACTATCATTTAAGGCTTCCAAGGACACAAACTATTTCTTTTTTAGTATCATTTCAAAATTTAATGGCTACTAAGACTACGATGTTTTTTTTTTTCCTGAACTAAAATTATGATGGTAAATGCCGTGCGACTCTGCTTGTGTGTGTAGTAGTATGAAAGCCCAAGAAGCCCAATACTACAAAACCCAGACCAATAGTCCATAAATCGTAGCCCTCAGATCCAGCATGCTTCTTGTAGACACTTTATATGAGTTATGGCTTCACAAATCAAACAAGCTAGTCTGCTAAAATCAGTATTTACGCATTGATGGTAGAATATTTTTTTTATAAAAACTCTAAATTCATTTTTTAAAAAGAAAGTGGTATAGTAATTCTGAAATACTTACTTTTTTTTTTTTAAAGTTTCCTTTCAAATACTTCCATGGGATATTGGCTGTTGGTAAGAGTTAGTAGAAATCATGTAAATAAATTGGATCATTGTTTTCTTGAGGGTATATGTCAAATATGTTATTAATATATTATTTCTTTCAGAAAATAAATATGTTATTAATATCACAACTAATGTTTTTTTTTTTCTAATTTTGATTTTATTTGGAATTAAACTCGTTGTCACACTCTCAATTTACCGCAAGACTTATTTTCCATGCTCATTGTTCAATTAACTTCTCTTGTTATTGAATACAGTGTAGATTCAGATTGTTATGTATCAGTAGATAAGCTGGACACTAGATGAGGTGAGAGTCCAAGTATCACACCTCACCAAGATGTGCACGCTGCTTGAGGCATTCGTCTGCGCACTTCGAGTTGCTTGACTATGATCGACGTTGGCTTGATGTCCAACAGACATCGAGGTCCAGGTAAATCGTCCGAAATATGTCCGTTAATCAGCATCAGTTAGCCGAGACTATCACCGAGGTCCAACGTTATCCCAGACTCAACCTAGGCTTCAGGTCACCGACCGAGTTCGCGCGTCCTGAATAAGGGAAGATCAAGTCAGTCGCGTAACTGCCGCGCGAACGTGGATGAGTCAGTTACACACCGTATCATTCACCAACGAGCATTGGAGCTTACGTGGCGCAAGAAGGACCAGTTAATCTACGATCTTCGCCAATTTTTTACAACCGTCACGACCCCAACATGCGTCCAATAAAAACTCGTACTTACTGCGACTGTAAGTATAGTACTAATTATATGTTATAGTACTACTAATAATATATAATACCATTGGCTTTACGGTATTTCGGAATTGTAATATAAGTTTGCTGACAGTAAATAATATGATTATCATATAAATTGTAGAAAAATCTTGTTATTCTAAAAAGTTATCAATCTATATGGTCAAAAAATAAAATAAAATTTATGAGTATTTTTGTAGAAATTTCTAATATAAAATATATATTTCAGGCTCAAAATTTAAGGAGTTTAAATGAAAATTCGTAAATTTTTGAATAGCTAAATATCTATTTAGATATATATATATATATATATATATATATATATATTATATATAATATTATATATATATATATATATATATATATATTAATATTAAAGTTATAAGTTTTACATTAAAAATTTTTCTCAATAGGAATTGATTTGGATGCCACTAGCAGCAAAATAAAAATATATACAATAGTACTATGAAATTAAAGTTTGGATCGTTGTAAAATATCTAAATTTATAGCATAGTTTTCAGGAGATTTCTTTATCATGAAAAATATCACTAATGTACATGCTATTTATAAATTTAATTAATATTAAAAAATATATAATTCTGATAATTAGTGGTATTTTTTTGTAATAGTATTAATATAAAAATAATGCGAAAAACTAAAGGGAAACAAAAAGATGAATCAAACAAATATCCTGACGAATCAAACAAATATCCTCTTTTTGTCCTTTGCCGGTTGTTAAAGCGAGGAGCGATCACGTTGCAAAGCAAATCACTCACAAGAAGTATATAATTCAGAAAAGTCAAAATTTAATAAATATTTTTCTACTATATATTTTTTAACACTCATATTTTATACTTATTTTCGTGAATTTCATATTCTTTTACTATTAATTTGGAAACGCGATATCCCTGAAGAAGATTTAGATGTTAATTACGTTGATATGGCACCAATTAAATATTATTTAATTATTTTTTAATATAAATATGATATTTTGGTAATTTTTTAATATCCAACTAATATTAAAAAAATAATAAAAAATATTTGAATTGATGCCACATCAGCGAGATTAGTGACGTATCAGACTAATTAATCGAATAAGATCATCGCATTCCTAAATTTGAAATAGAAGGGTATAAAAGGTCCAAAAATAAATTGAAAGATATGACCGTCTAAAAGTCGATAATAAAGAAATATTTACTAAATTTTGGCCATTCAGAAAAAAAAAAAAAAAAATCTTTCATAAAATCAAAAAAAATGTCGCCAGCCCACTCTTGCGCAAGCGCTCGCCCACCTCCACGTTGCACGCGGAAGATTATTGTAATTGTATACGTGTCGAACAGATGTCGGGCTGATGCGTGATGTGGACAAGTGGACGATTGTCTGTCGAGCAATGAATCGACGGCTGGGAATAAGCCATAGGTTAGGAGGTCGTTGAGGTCACTGACATAGTTGTGACGCAGCAGACTGGTAGTAGGTGTGCTGTACGGTTGTGATTTGTTGGGTTGGTGCAGTTTTTTGATGATTATTATGCAGCCTCACACCTATGCTTACACAAGCCCAGCCACCATTGGCTATTCACTAGCCTTCCATTGTATTATCCTAAATATAAAAAGAATTATATATCAGCTCTCTTAAAATCAACAAACATATATTTTATTTTATTTTATTATTTTTTTGGTCGAAGCATATATTTTCATCTTTAAAAATATAAAATTATGCCATATGGTGGAGCACAAGTACGTTACGTCAATACAAAAAAGTATTTTTAGAGATTAAAATATAATAGTTAAATTTTAGAAGGCTGATTTGTAATTGTCCCAAATATATGACCAATTTATCGACAAAGCTAATTATTAGAAAAATAATAATTATCTTTTACTTATAAAAAATAAATTAAAAAACTAAATGATTATATATTTAATTAAAATGATCGTTTTTAGTTAGTGTCCAACCAAAATGTCTGATAAAAATTAAATTTTACGATTAAGATAAAAAAATATATAATCAATATAAGTTATAGTATTAAACAGTATTGATTTATTTAATTAACTGAGATTGAATAGTTTGAGAAGAATGTGATATGCAAAGTATGATTCATTAATTTTACAAGTAGAATGAAGACTGCAAAGTATAATTCATTAATTAAAAAACAAAAAGCTTCTAAATGTTGGAACATTTTCATAAAAGCAGCTCTTTTTTTTTTTAAGCAGGAAATGGAGCATAAAAATGTGTACAATAGTCTTTACATAGGTTATTTAAGATATTACGTGGCGCAACAATTTTGAGCATTATTTATTTAAATATTTATTAATATGTAAAATATTAATATATTTTAATATTGATATTTAAATTCATTAAGTTATTATAATATATTTAATATAAATAATTTAAGTTAAAAAATATTTAAAAAAAATATAGATTATCTTTTTATTAATACATTGAATGTATTTAATGTATATCGAATAAAAATTACATTAATAGAAGATTAATTGAGTATTGATGTTGGCAATGCCGCTATGCCCATTCTTTGCCGGACTATAAAATATAATTTAATATTTTTAACTGTTTTTAAGTTTTTAGAAGGGGCTTTGCCGTATCAGCCCTCCGTTTTTCAAATTCGCGCAAATCAGCCCCCGAAAACATGTTTCGGGGGGCTGATATGCGAAACCCCGAAATAGAGAGAGCTGATACGCAATTATCTCCGAAATAGGGGGGGCTGATTTTTTTTTTAGAAGGATCAAACTATATTGGATAGATAAAATCGTGAGGTTGTTATGTGTAAGTTCCATTTTTCTCAACTTCATGTGCACGGAGTCACGTTAGTATATTTTTTTATTTTTAAAAATTAATATCTAAAATTTTTTAGAAATGAGACTGGTATGCAATTAATCCTATAAGCATTCGATAGTTGGATTTGTTTCAGTTAAATATTCTTTTGCTTTGTATAAATATCAATTGCAGTAGTTTAAAAAAAAAAAAAAAAAAAAAAAAAAAAAAACAAAGACAGTTCATCTCGCTACAGTTATCTAGAAATAAACTTTTAGATAATTCTGTATATCGACATAGTCTAAAATGCCGCCTAAGAACAACAACTCTGATTAGGAGGACAATATTAGACACAGTAAAGAATTTATCAATTTTTATAGTTAAAACATATTTTAAAATATTTTATAAAAGTATTTAAAACCAAAATTATAAATTCAAAATATAATATTTTATAAATAGTTTGAAATAGGAATTTTACGATTTTTAAATAAGAATTGAAATTACTTTTAAAATTATTTTAAATTTAGAGTCCTAAAAGTCCTATTTAAAAATTAAAATATTTTTAAAAATTTATGTTATAAATATTTTTATTAATATAAATAATACTTAATGGATTTTAAAATAATTAACTTAAATATAAATTTTATATAAATATTATAAATATTTTAAAATATTTATAATTTTTTTATAATTTTTTTAAAAAAATATTTGTAAGACTTTAAAATCAGAAAGAATTTAAAAATATGTTGTTATTAGGTCAATTCTTACAAAATCATAATTTTTAATTTTTAATTTCTTTACTTAATACATATATATTTTAAATTAAGATATAGAGGGCTAAGTATAAATTTGAAAACTAGATATTTTGAAATATTGTAAAACTAATTTAAAATGAAGCACTTATTTGTTACATCATCTGAGAGAAGGTTGCTATGTGAGCTTTCCCTTCTCTCAAAGAACGCGAGTGTGAACGGAGGAACACGTGTAGCACGTGGTGTTCAGCCAGAGCGCTTAGTAAAAAGTGGCTAAGTACCACGTGTCCTATCAAAAGCAGAATATTCCATAATTAGGATTAGCTTAATATAATTATTAATTTAATATAGATTATTAAATTCTTAGAACTTTACACATCGGTGGGGTTCACATCTTCCCTGCCTTCCCAACACCTGTACAATATCGATAGCTTTATACCTCCAAACTTATGGAAGCTAGTCTCAACCATCCGCCAACCTTCACATTATTTTTACTTTTAAATTATTTAAGGTAAAAGATTATAAATAAATGTAAATGTTTAATCACATATATAATTTAGATTAAAATATTAAAAAAATAAAAATAATATCAATAAATTTATCAATTTATATAATCAAAATAATATTTAAAGTTTTTAAATATAAAATTTATATATATTGATGATATTTATAAATTTTATTAAATTTTTTGAATAATTTTAAACAAAAATGTAAAATTTTAAATTAAAATTAAAATATATTATGTTTCAAAATATATATTTTAGATTAAAATTTAATGAATTTATAGAAAATCTCAAAACAGACGTATCAATACATTTTATCAATTTATATAATAAAACTAATCTTTAAATTTTTTTAATATAAAATTTATATATATTGATGATATTTATATTTTTTATTAAATTTTAACAAAAATGTTAAATTTTAAAATTTAATTAAAAATATATTATGTTTCCAAAATATATATTTAGAATTAAAATTTAATGGATTTATAGCAAATCTCAAAACTAATTTTAAGTTGATTAATAAAGTTCAAAACTAATTATTTAAAAAATATTTAAAATTGCTCACCAAGTTATGAATTATTTAAAATATTTAAAATTGCTTACCAATTTTTGTTTTAATCATACCAATTAATTAATTTATTATGAAATTTGAGAGGTAAACGAAAAATATAGCCGCATTAATTACTTTCTGGGGAACGATGTTTCAGATTGACTTTGTTTGGATATACACTGCATTTACCTAAATACCCATCCCCCCTCTCCAAGCCGCCGCTTATCCCCCGCCCACGTTGTATTGTCAGATTCACCACAACCTGGAGCTCCGACTCAGAGTCTCCATTACAAGTTCAGGCAAAGTTTCTGAAGCTGAGAGCTAGATAAGCTTTCTAGGATTCGAGATGATGGAAAGGTACGTGAGGGCGGCAGCGGTGGTGAAGGAGGAGGAGGAGGAGGACGACGACGAAGCTGCGCCGCAGCCGATGGAAGGTTTGAACGACGTCGGGCCGACGCCGTTCCTGACGAAGACGTTCGAGATGGTGGAAGATCCGGCGACCGACGCGGTGGTTTCGTGGAGCGCGGCGAGGAATAGTTTCATAGTCTGGGACTCGCACAAGTTCGCCACCACGCTGCTGCCCCGATACTTCAAGCACAGTAATTTCTCCAGCTTCATCAGGCAGCTCAACACCTATGTGAGTATTTCAATATTTATTCTCTCCTTTTTTTTCCTTTTCTACGCATACTAGTTTTGGTTAAAAATGTGTTTCTTTTTGTTAATTTGTTGAACAAATTTCATTAAGGCAAATAAAAAAAATGTTTTCTTTTCCTTTTTCTTCCTTGAACTTTCGCAGAATGGTAAAGAACAATACTTTGAACTTTTTCTCTTTTTTTGTTTTTGTTGGAATAATGAATAAAACTCATTCTTATCTGATCATTTTTACTTATTTTTTCCTTGTTCTTCATTTGCTATTGATTTATGTTGTTTCCAAGTTGTTATTGTTGTTATGTTGGTTGATTTTTAACACGCAGGGTTTCCGAAAAGTAGATCCAGAGCGATGGGAGTTCGCAAACGAGGACTTTCTGGCCGGCCACCGCCACCTCCTCAAGAACATAAAGCGCCGCCGCAACGTCGCCATCCAACCAACTACGATCACCACCTCGTCCTGCTTCGAGATTGGCCGTTACGGCTCCGTCGACGGCAGCGACGGCGACAGGAAGCGCGACCGCCACGTGTTAATGCTCGAGCTCATCCGGCTCCGTCAGCAGCAGCAGAATTACCGCGCGCAGCTCGTCGCCATGGAAGAACGAATCCACTCCACCGAGCGCCGGCAGCAGCAGATTTTGGCCTTCCTCTCCCGCGCCATCCGCAGCCCGTCGTTCATCCAACAGATGCTCCTACGATTGGGTCCTATACATAACGGCCACTGGCAGCTCGCCGCGAATTCATCGAAGAAACGCAGGCTAATGTTTTCATCTCAGGAAGAAACAGAGACTGCTACTACGGCCAATAGTAGCATTGAATCAGAGGTGGTCACTCTGCTGTCTGGTGCCATGGATGGGAGCACTAACAATGATTCGAGCAACTCTAATGGAGGGCAAAAAGAAGAGCAGAATTTGAAGGAAGTCGGGGACGCGCTTTGGGAGGAGCTGATGAACGAAGGCATTATCAACGGCGAGACAGACGCCGGCGAGCAGTCGGAGATCGACGTCGAGGTCGGGGATTGGGGTGAAGATGTTGGTGGGTTGGTGGATGAGATGGATTATATTAGATCTAAGACGTAATATAATATCTAATCTGTATATGAACTTATCCTCTGAATACAAATATGCACTCATATTTATAAACTTTCAAAAACGTAATTGAAACCTCCAAAAATTGGTCTGTAATGTTAAAAAAAAGGCATCATAATATATTTGTAAATAAGATTTCCAAAATTTCATGCATGTAAAGTTTAGGACCAAACCAGCAGTAATATTTGTTCTTTTTATTTGAAAAATAAAAGATTTTACAGCTAGTTTCTATTTGTTATGTGAATTCGGAGTTGTTCTGTGTGAAAATATATGTTTTCTTTCTTCCCATTGTGGATGCTCATTTGTTATATATAAATAAACTATAGCTTCTATTTTGTTACGTCATTAACCATCAATCTTAATGGTTCGTGCTTAGCTATGTGCACTCAGAAAAGAAAACATGTAATTTAATTCAGAAATGGTAGCACAGTCGGCTACCAAATGGCCACCCACCACAACAATGTCAAGAATTTCTTCTCTGACGTCTAATCTCCATAATAACCAAGATTTAAGGTGTCATTTTATATTATATTTTAATAAAATTTTAAATTTGAGATATAGCCGATTGGTGCGGTGGCGAATGTAACATATTTTTAATTATTATTTTTAAAAATAAAAAAAAATTAAAAAAATTAAAATTTTAAATATAAGATTTCAGTATGTACCATACCGTCAACTGTCGGAATAAGCACGCCGTACAGTCGGAATGGCGTTTTCTACGAGATTGTATCAACCGACACCTAAAATCATGCTAATAACCCAGACCTTGCACATGACTATCTCTATTAAAAAAATGGGGAGTTTAAATTACGGATTGCTAAAAATCTGCTCTATTTGAACTCTCTTTTATTCAGTCCACATACTAATTAGAACTAGTACATATTATTTTTAGAACTTTTATGATTTTGCTATGGGTTTTGGATCCAATTAGGATCGTTACGAATAATAATTCAGGTTGCTCCAGTGAATTAGCTGCTGTATGAGCAAAATAAGGATCCCAGCTAAGTTTAAAAACACCAACTTGTGCAGTAAATAACTATGCATCAATGACAAAACTGATTAAGATATTTATTTGTATAATTAGATCACCTAACTTTTTAACAATACCAATGTGGATTTTAATTTTAGGCTGATGATCCTATAAAAATAATATCTTTAGAATGGAAAAACCTATTTATATCCAGTAAACTACCCAACAAATCACACACAATCAATCAATAGCACACACACGTCTCGTGATCCGCACAAAATATCAAAATTACAGATATACCCATCGTGATGTTTGATCTTAATTGTGCCACATCAGCATGTGTGATTTCTTAGAGGTGCATAGAAAAGCCCTTTTAGAATATGATTATATATATTTTTTTTCTTTTCATATTTCGTGCTGAAAACAGATACATGCTAATCTATTGGTTCAACTTCGAAGTATTGACAGGCCATATCTGTTTCGCTATTCTTTTTCTCGCATATCTTAACTAAAGAGTCCAACCATACTTCTTCGCGTCCGAATTTCATGCAACGCCGCATACTCTTAACCAAGGTTTTAAAAGTTGGGCGGCACCGAGCCAACCATACTTCTTCGCGTCCGAATTTCATGCAACGCCGCATACTCTTAACCAAGGTTTTAAAAGCCGGGCGGCACGCTCGGTGCCGCCCGGCTCCGGCACGGGGACGGTGCCGAGCCGGCCGCAACCGTCCCCCCTTCTCTCTCTCTCTCTCTCTCTCTCTCTCTCTTTCTCTCTCTTTCTCGAAGTTTTTTTTTTTTTCCATGAGGAGGAAGACGGTACGGTCGCCCGCACGCGGGGCGACCGTACTTTTTTTTTAAATAAGGCGCGGGCGCGCGACCGGCAGCTGCCGATCGCGCGCGCCCGCTCCTTCCTTTTTTTTTTTTTTTTTTTTAAAAAACTCTAAAAAACTTTAAAAAACGTTAAATTTTTTTTTAAAATATAATAAAATTTTTAAAAAATATATTTTATTATCGGCACGGTCGGCACGTCTCGAGTTCGGAATTTACCGAAACTCGGCACGGCACGAAATTTAAAACCTTGCTCTTAACGCCCAAAAAAATATCTATACAAAAAACTTTCAGTTGTAGATTGTTATATTTATAACTTTTATATTTAAAATTTTTTCAAAAAATCTTTCTAAATATATATTTTAAGACTCCAAAGTCTTAACGAATTTAAAAATAAAAATTTTGAATGTAAAAAATTATATAACTCATCAAAATAAAAAAATTTATTTTAAAATTGTTTCCAAAAATATATGTAGGTATGATTTGAAGGTGTTGGAGAAAAGGACAGTGCATAGAACCGGAAGCAGATGAGTTCTGTGACTTTATTTATTTATCTTTTTATAAATTTAGGTCTCATATTTCGATTCTTATGCAAGGAATGACTTTGAAAACTTCTAATTTAAGCAAACAACTTGCAAGAGTGATAACATTTCCTCTCAGGATGTCTCCTGCTACTCAATATAAGAGTGATAACATTTCCTCTCAGGATGTCTCCTGATAAACATAAATTATAAGAGGTATAGATGTAATTTAATAGTGGATATTAAGTTTGGGTGATTTGTTGGGTGTAGTTATCATTTTTCGGTGCGTTGGCAGCAGGAGGACAAACTCATGTCTCCTGAAGACCACAAGTTATGTTATAGCAATATTAAGCACATACCTTGCTAGCAAGAACAACAAACCCTAGTGCTAATCATCACAAAAAAAAGGAAAAGAAAAGAAATAGGAAGAAGAAGAAAAAGAAATAGGTCAAAGCGAGGCGATATTCATAAGACGCCATCTAGGCGCTCGCCTAGGCGTCGGGGCGAGCGCCTTGGCTCATATGTATGAACAAAGTTAGGAAGAAATTTTTTTCATTTTTACCCTTTTACTTTAAGTGTTGTAAAAACTTAAATGAAAGATAAAAAAGTAAAAGTAAAGAAGAAAAAGTGTTTATAAATACTTAAATTATCAATTTAGGATTTTCTCACTCTCTCCTTGTATTAGTTTTTTTTGAAATGTTTATCTTTTGTACTAATGTGTAAGTTTTATGTTATTTTATATTTGTGTTATGAAACTATTTGATTTGCAACTTTCTAGTTGAAAACCTTGAATAATTTAATATATGGTGTTACATTAGTTTCTTCTTTCATAGTTCTACATTCATAATAAACTTGTATTAGCGTCTCACGTCGTCTAGGCGAGCGCCTTGCTGCCTCGGATGTTTTGAGGCCTTGGCGCCTTAGAGCGCTTTTCGTCTTAACAACACTGCCAGCGATGTTCCAGCAAAAAAAAATGAATTGCATAGTTCAACTAGCTATTACCCTTACGAGTTGAAACTTCAAAGTGGATAAGGGGAATCTAACAAACCAAATACCCACCTGAAGCCAGGAGATTATTCAAAAAAATAAAAATGCAAAGAGTCCTACCCTACAGGAGATTATTAGATCCAAAATATCATGTTAACTTGAACTAAAGAGATCAACAAAACAACAGACTGACCAGGATGTTACACATATACATGTAGTGCATTTCCAAAAGTATAAGTATACAAATAGTTATTCATCATCATCATACTCATCTTCATCATCCTCTTCATCCTCTTCTTCATCCAACTCTTCTTCACCCTCATCATTAACAATAAAGCCACCTAATGTCTCATCACTATCATCCTCTTCATCGAAATCATGTTCCATTCTATTCTTGTGCTTACTTGAACTATCCCTACGCGGTTTCTTAACATCTCTGGACCTAGTAGCATATTGTTTCTTTGCCCCTCTGGAACTCAAAACTCTTTCTTTCTCCTCTTCGCTCTTCCCTGTCCACTCCTCCTCACCCTCATCTGTACTTTGCTTCTTCTTACGTCCGCTCCTTTTTCTCTTCACTGTTTTATCATCAACTTCTTCTTCATCACTCGCGTCTGAATGTTCATCAAGAAACCAATTCCATTCCTTAACTGATCTAATCTTATTCTTCGGATAATGGTCGAATTCATGCCCTTTCAGCAAAAAGCCAAATTCTGCATTTCCCCCCAAATCACACAATCAATTACATGAAATCACACACAAAAACACGCAATAATATAACAATCAAGCCAAGTGAACCACAAAGCTAAACACCAATACAATTCTATCAGATCCCAGCTGGACCTGGCTCAACCTAGCCCCCGTTGCACCATGATCAATGGTCAATCCTGCGGGATGATACAACCCGCAGGGATTCCAATATGGTTCCTGAGCTGCGCTCACGATCCACGGGTAGGGCCAATTTTATTGTACTAATGAAATGTGGTAAATTGATCTGACCTTTAACTGGGTCGATACGATCAACATCCAACTCATTCTCCAATCCCGAGACAACATCTTCATGATCATCAACATCTGCATTATCTTCCTCTTGTCTAAGTTTCCCAACAGTGAAGAAGAATGGCTTCTCTATCGAAAGCGAGAGCTTGTCGCCAGATTTCAACTCACCTTGCTCCCCGTTCTTATACAACTTCTTTTCGCCGATTCCGTTGCTAAGAATGCAGATTGGGTTCCTACCAACTACTTCGAAGAAGATTCTCGGTTTGTCTTCATCGAGAAAACGGAGGGAGAGGTGACGACGGGAGACGGTGCGGTCCGCGGCGTAGGGAGCCGACCCTGAGCTTAAGCGGAAGGAGCGACCGAGCACAGCCGGGGAGCCGCTGTCTATTGCGACGGCGCCGCCACTCTCGGCTGCGAGCTCCATCACTAAGTTTTTAAATTGTTCAGTTCCGTAGAAGAAGGAAAGAGGGAAGAAACTTTCGGTTTCTGGAAGAAACGATTGCGATCGATTCCAGATCTGGGCTTAGTAGAAAACGTCATTAATGCAGCCCAACAGGCCGAATAAACTGTACGAATTAGTAAAGAAAAAAAAGGGCTTTTTGGGGTAAATAAGGATCCGTTTTGGAGATCAGATATTCTTTAGCTAAATAAGTCCCGAATTTACACTCCGTCATTTTTTAACATATTAAAATATTAAAAATATTTTCTTTTAAAAATTTTTAATATAAAAATTATAAATCCTATCAAAATATATATTTTTTATATTCAAAATTTTTCAATACAATTTTTTTTTAAAGAAATCAAAATCATTTTTAGGATACATATTCAAAATTAAATTTAAAATACTACAGTATTCAACTAAAGTAAAATTCAAGTCATTCAAATTGTAATATAAAAAAAATGTTGTAATTAAACTCCATAATTTAATAATATATAAACTATATCATATATCAAATTCGGAGTCAGGGAGAGGCGAGGGATAGGGTCCCCATCGCGATCTCCGACCATGTTCAAGAATATTTTTTTTTTAATCATCATCTCCAATACCGACAGAAAATCTCTGATCCCGATGGAAAATTTTTGTCTCAGAACCGGTCTTTTTGGAGTGGAAAATCGGGATATTTGTTATGTCGCTAATGTTGTCCTCACAAGAGTGGAATCTCTATATAAGTGCTATTGGATATTGGTTTGCCCGTATTTTTTCGGCATCAAGTAGTATCACGGTTCCGTGGGTTCCATTATAAAATGACTGGGCAAAGGCAAACTCCGTCGGGACATAGGTGTAGCAGAGGCAGGCGGGGTGATCCGTGATTGCATGAGTCATTAGATTGGCGGCTTCGCCACATGCTTGGGGGTTTGCTCTGTGGTTGAGGCCTCTAAGTATAGGGTCGGCTGAGAGACTTGTAGCTTGTCTGAAATTTGGATTTAAAGCAATTTAGTAAGTTAGCTTGTCTGAAATTTGTCTTTCAAGCTGATTCTATCTCTAGGGTAATTTAGCAGTTCCTCCTTACCCGAAAATGGGAGGCGTATGTTTTTTGAGATAACGAGACGAAACATCTCTCTGAGTCTCCGCTAACTCGCGGACCACAGTTTTTTACGCACACCTATAGGACCATTTTGAATCCAGGTGCGCGTAATAGAGTAAAACCCCGGCCTAGCGTCCGCCTGCGGACCAAATATGAAGTACTGGAAGTTATCCGGCAACCAGCTTCCCCACAGTCGCTGTAAATATGCGATTACGGGCACATTCCCATTACAGACACCCGTGGGGTTCGAACCCGGACGCTTGCTTCCTGAGACGAGCGCCCTAGCCGACTGACCCGGTGGGGTTCTTAATAAACATGCATAATGGGAGGCGTATGTTATGCATGTTTATTAAGAAGTCAAGAAGGCCGACTTCCTTGCGGTTAGTGTATAGTCTTTGTCCATAGGACTATATTTTGGAGGTCCATTGTCATTTATTTATATTGATGTAAGTCATATTAGTTATATTAGAATAATAAAGAGTTAGGGAAGCACGTCAACAAAAAAGTAGTCATAACATTGCACGTAAAAAATAGAGCTAATATTAGGATATGCGTGCGATTTATGGGCGGCTTAAAATAAGTAGAGCCAGCGATTATAAGATTGTGCTAAAGAGGGCTATATACATATTAAGAAAACGAAGCGAAATCTTTTCTATAATAAAGACCAGATTATCTCACTCGGCATACTAAGAATGATTCTTAGACCATGGCTTGAATGTAGAATATCGAGTGTGTGTTACCGTCCGGTATATTGTTGAGTATATATTTATACACATACTATTACTTTCATACTACTAAAAATGTGAAGGTAAAAAAGTTTATATATCACGTATTACAGCAAGCAATACCCAAATTTGTAAATAATATTTCATGAGTAATTCATCCTATTCGTTGAGCTTTCTGACAGTGACGCTAAATACGAAATTGATCGCATACGCTCGTGCTTATGGGATTACCATACACACGAGCACATGGGTTTAAAAACAAATTTATGATAATTTTTTAGATAAATTTTCAACATGACTATTATAGATTTTAATAATATTTACATTTTTTATGTTAGAATTTTTATCAAAAAATATTTTTAAATAAATATTTTGGAACCCAAATATTTAATGAATTTGAAATGGTTTAAAATATTTTTAAAATTCACTTCAAAATCCATTAAATTTTAAGCCCCAAAAGATTTAATTAGAAAAATTTTTTTGATTAAAATCTTATCATAATATATCACTTTTACATTAGAAATTTTTTAAAAATATTTATATATTTTTTAAAAAAAAAAAAATGCTTGTGCACACGATAATAGCGTATGGAATCAGCACTCCGTTAAATAGGGTAACGGCCAAGTCATGCGTTCGTACTCCTGCATGAGCACGGAGAACACCCGGCTGCCCGCTTAAACCCAATTTGATTCCTAGCAGTAGCCTTTCATTGTGCTGGCACATTACTCAGACGTCAACGCGGACGACCAGATACTTCCGCCTTAAGCCATGCAGCTCGTGTGCCCCAGCAACGCGTGGTCTTCTCTCGTTGGCGGGATAGCTTGTGTGCACCGTAAGGATCGGGTGCACCCCCAATACGTCAAGGCAGACTTCCATATGGTCCCTGTATATTCCAATTTTGACGAATAAATTTTTTATTTTATTTAATAATTTTTTATTTTAAAATATTTATTTAAAATTAGTTAAAAAATATTCAAATAAAAATTATAAATTTTAAAATTTTTATAATTTTTATATTAATTTTTTTTTCAAAAATTATATCTAAATAAATATTTTAAAAGTCTAAAATTCAGCGTATTAATTTGGTCGATTTTAAAATGTACTATAATTTTTAATCCTCAGAACACATATTTAAAATTATTTTTTAAAAAATTTTAAATATAAAAATTATAAATTATATTAAAATTTATAATTCTTATGTTAATTTTTTTTTAAAAAATATTTATATAATAATTAAATTAACTTATTAACAAATATTTTTTTAAAAAAAATTTAAATAATAATTCAGAAAGTTATTTACATGAATAGGAAGAATCTAGATATGATATTATGATATTATCCCATCCGTCAATGGGGTCCCGTCGAGCCCCCATCTCCATCTCCTAATACGTGTCAATAGTAACTCACTATTCTAGGTACGATATCCCCTCAGCTTTTGTTACTTCAATAGATATTTACGTTCTGGGGCTCGAATTGTTAAAAATATCAGGTAACGGTTCAGTACATCAAAATTGGCTAGGAATTCGAATACTTTGAAGCAAGGTCTCCTTACCGGACCAAATTTCGAAAAAATTTTAAAATTTAAAATGGACAATTGCATTGCAGTCCTTTATATTATTTTTACATTATTTATATATTTTTAATATTTTTTATATTGATCTTTTAATATATTTTATATATTTTAATTTATTTTATATATTTTAATGAGTTTTGAATACTTTCTGACACTTTCATATCATGAATATTTTTTGTGTTAATTTTTGAAATATTCGTATTATGAAATAATAGTATAACACCTTATTTTATAGCTTATGACGCTCTCTTTTGATAAATTTTCATACGTCATCTTTCCAAAAAAATTTAAGTGTAAAATTTTTAAACTTTAAGTGTAAAGATTTTTTATAAAGAGATACAGTGCAAATATGTTTAGAATCTTTCAGGACCTTAGTGTAAGTCTGCCCTTTACAATCTAAAATAGGCTAACTCATGTGTTAACTTTGCTGTAGCAACTCATTCCGATTGTTAATTATTATTTATTTACATTAAAAATAAAAATAAAAATAAATTATATTTTTAAAAAATTTAAATGAATTAATTAAAATAATTTAAATTGAGAAAAGGTCAGTGCAAGCGTGCTAACCGAAAACATATCACCTATGGCATGATAAATTTCTTTTAAAAAAATATTATTCATTTTTCTTACGGAACCCAAACATTTCACCTGTCGGACAAATTTCATATCAGCACATAAATTCTTCCTATCATTATCAAATTAATTTATAGATTCTCTAATTACTATTCAAACTTTTAAAAATATTCCTCTATTAATATTTGTGCCGGAACATTGTAATCATTCTATAAGTAATTTAATGGAAAAAATATCTTAATATAAAAGTTTTAGATTTGATACATTTATAACTTTCATCTTTAATAATTTTTTAAAAAATATTTTTAAAATAAATATTTTGAGGGCTTCAAATTTTTAATTGATTTTAAAATTAATCTAATAATCCGCTAAACTTTAAAATCTCAAAATACTTATTTAAAATATTTTTTTAAAAAAAATAATATAAAATTATAAATCTTTATCAAAATTTATAATTTTTATATAATTTTTTTATTAAAAAATATTTATAAATTAAATATTTTTTAATTATTAAAATTAACAAATAAAAATGAAAGGACCCATCCAACAATTTGAAAAAAAGGGGACTGATACGGAAGTCTCCATTATCTGCCCCTTCTGTGTCTACGTCTCATTCGACGGCCACTATCTTCTCCCAAATAAGTTGGATGGTAATCAGATTAGCAAATTCCAATCCGAACTTAAATGAATCAACACTGGTTCCAGCGATCGTTGCGGCAACGACGTCGCCACGTCGGCAACATTCAATCGAGACGTCATCTTAATAGTACGCCAAATTTACTGCAGTTGTAGTAGCGGACTTTAAAGTGGAAAAATGTGATTTATTTATATCATGTGATAAACAAGTGTTTATAATATATACCAAGAAGAGCTGTAGCTAATAACATCAAGAATATCATGTCATATAAAAAGTTATTCTTATATAAAAATTGTTTATAATATAAAAAGTTATTCTTATATAAAAATTGTTTATAATATAAAAAGTTATTCTTATAGACCATCGAAATTATAATTAAAAAATATTTTAGACTGCAACAGTAATTTATCAAATATCTTTCTTATACTATATAAATTTTGAAGTGTAAAATGTAAATTTTATTGTTTATTTTCGGTAAAAAGATAATTTAATTAGGAAATTAGTAGGTCTTTACTTTACAATTTAAAGACTGGCCTTAGAAAAGTTTTCATTTCTTCTGGTTGCGTACTCGGTAGTTAATCTCCGGCTGCAGTGGTCGGATACTGTGGCGGATGGTGGCAGCAATGACGCCATCCGGCGACCCCACCGTTTCCGTCACCGTCACGATATCGTCATCCCATGTGCCATCCCCAACCTTTGATAATCTATAAAACCCCTTCGCTTCTTTGTCTCGTAATCTCTCTCTCTCTCTCTCTCTCTCTCTCTCTCTCCGATCTCGATCTTGATAGAGATAGTCTTGATTGGATGCAGGGGGTAAGCGTGAGGCCGGCAACGGCAGTTGCGACGGTGGGAACGACGAGGAGAGGAGCTTCGGCTCTGACAATCGACGGCGGAGAAGCGCCGGAGATGAGAATCGAGCGGCTGATACGGGAGAACCCGGTGATCATATTCAGCCGAAGATCGTGCTGCATGTGCCACGTGGTGAAGCGGCTGCTTGCGACGCTGGGAGTCCACCCGACGGTCATCGAACTGGAAGAGAACGAAGAGGATCATAGCACCGGCGGCGCCTTCGCTGTCCCAACCGCCGGCTCTCCGGCGGTTTTCATCGGCGGAGCACCCGTCGGCGGGCTGGAGGGACTGATGGCGCTCCACCTCAGTGGAAGACTTGTTCCGAGACTCCGAGAAGTCGGTGCTCTCTGGAATTAAATCAAGATCAGATGGTAATAATTACTTGCATCGATCATATCTTCTGATATCGGAGGCTCATCGAGTATGGACAAGCCCGCCATGTCCATGCATATCAGAATATCTTGCAGTAAAACCATTAAAGAAGACGAGGCCATCAGTGATCACTCTCCATGTATTAACTTATTAATCTTTGAAAATTTGCATCTCCATGATTTCATCTTGGTTTACTTTTTCATTTAACTGCATGCGACGGTGAAAGATTGAATGGAAGGCAACGTTGGATTTGGGGACGACGTCGCCGTCGTCGTCTAGCGTGTCGCATGTAGATCGGTATTGATTTTTCAAATGCAAGTCTCGGTTTCTACGAATCTAAATTAATTAATTAATCGACGTGAATAATCAAGTGCTCATGATTGATTTGGCGTCTTTCTATTTTGTATTTATCGATGCATCTTCATGGTTTGGTTTCACGTGGATCCAAATCGAAGGATATTTTAGCTGCGATCGCCCGTAATTCACTTCCATTTCCGTCCATCTGCTACCATACATCCAATCTTTAACAAACAAAATACTTCTAACGCACTCTATACTTATTCTAACATCTTTTTTTATTTTTTTTAAAAAAATTTGAAGTCATTTTTACAAACTTTGGTATGATCTTATATTTTTAATCTTTTAAATCAATATGCCGAATGCTAAGATTAAAGTTTCGATTGTAATGAATATTTGTAGATCTTTGAAACACTTGGAGCTACCAAATGTAGACAACAATATTATCTTATCATAAGTTTTGTCAAAGTGTGGAGTAGATAGATATATATAGTTATGTTCCGAATGAAACTTTTTTTGCAGGACTCTCGTTTCGGAGCTACCAAATAAAGATTATATCAAATCTATTATTATTAGAAGAAAAGAACTTCTACACATGAACCCTTACTGGAGTTGATCCTTACATATCAACCCTCCCGTGCACTTCGGCCCCTCTATTCATATAGCTATCCCGTCTACAGATAGAGGGGCTGAAACGCAACCTTAAAAATAGAAAATAGGTGGAACTATGTACTAGCAGTTAAAAGGTAGGAGTTAATTTGAGGGAGACTTCCATATCGGCCCTTACTAAATTTAAAGTTAATGAATAAACACCTCATTTTTATCTGTTAATTTGACATCCAAAAACACTTATAAAAATTATTTTAAAAAATATTCAACATAAAAATTATAAATTTTGATAATATTTATAACTTTTATGTTCAAATTTTTTTTCAAAAAATATTTTTAAAATAGATATGTGAGGCTTCTAAGTTTAACCGGTTAATGGATTAATTTTAAAACTCACTAAAATTTTGAAGTCTCAAAATATCTATTTGAAATTTCTTTTTAAATATTAAACATGAAAGTTGTAAATCTCATCATAATCTATAATTTTTTTATGTTAAATTTTTTTTTTTAAAAAATATTTTTATAATGGTCAAAATAGTTTCGGCATGAATATTAAGAGATGAATTTTTTTAAAAGTTTAAATATTAATTAGAGAATTTGGATTTGATCTGGATGAATAGATAGAATCTAATAGTGGATACGATATTTGCCCTTAATTTGAAGTTATTCATTATAAAATTTTAGATAATATACATTATCCTATTTAGTGTACTTGAATTATTCCACCGGCCAAGTTGTACGTTCATCGTACAAATCGCAGTCACATTGGCCTGAGATGGGATCGCCTGTGCTGGTTAGCACATGCGATTCTCTGTGCTATATGATCTGGACCGTTAATCGGTTCAGCACGTATTACGAAATTTTTTTATTTAAATTTTGTCGATTTATTTGATCTAAATTTATACATTTTTATGAAAAATTATGAACTACAAAGTTGTAAACTTTGATATGATCTATAATTTTATAGTTAAATTTTTTTCGAAAAAATATCAAACAGTGTGTCAAAATGATGATCAAAAGTTTTGACATTTTGACATTTTTATCAAACAGTTTTGATCATCATTTTGACACACTGTTTGACATTTTTTCGAAAAAGTTTGAACTACAAAATTGTAGATCATATCAAAAGTCTATAACTTTGTAATTCATAAGTTTTCATAAAAACGTATAAATTTAGGTCAAATAAGTCGACGAAAGTTTAAATAAAAAATCTCGTGATACGTACTGGGCCGATTGACGGCCTAGATTCAAACCACACGGGATCGTCAGTGGTTAAAACCACAGACGATCCCACCATTGGCCCATAACGGGGCGCTCTATTATAAACTATCTAGGAGATCTATTAAGATGAGGTTATGTAATGTGTACATATCATGATTATCATCAATGTTCATGAGCATCTCCACTGCTATCAAAATGAATTCAGATTTGATGCTCATTTTTAATATATAATTCAGATTTTTCCAGAATTTCTGGAACTATAAATATACCAAATTCTGCTGCTATATATATATATATATATATATATAATATATACTATATATACTAATATATATATATATATATATATATGAAAATGCTGCATTCCATTCTAGGGAAGCCGAGGTCGGCTCATGTCAGGATTTTCGATGATCCGAGTATCAAATTAAAAATTACAACCTATAAAAGTTTACTAGGAATTCAAAATACTCAAAAGTTAAAAATTATTTTTATTTAGCAAGTTTTATTTGTATATGAAATAGTTTAACGTTGGATTAACAAACGGTGTAGATATTCCACATGAATACGATATATACAAAATTTCGAAAATTCAAATTTTTTATGTTGATCTACGTGTTTTTTTTGTTTAGATATTCCATATGAATACGATATATACAGAATTTCGAAAATTCAAATTTTTTATGCTGATCTACATGTTTTTTTGTCCATATGAATCGAAATTCATCCGATTTGGATATTTTTATAATGTTTTTTAAATAATTTATTCTACTACATCCATTTTAGCCAAATTATAATGGTGATTTAGCAATTAAAGTAAGATAACCTGATAAAACACGTCTTTTGTTCATCCGGGCCCATTAGCAAAGCCCTAATGATGAAGAATATTTGCAAATTGAGACAAGATAATATCATAAATAACGGTGGGGTACTGCAATAATTGACTAAATATAAATTTGTTGTTTTATTTTTTTGTTTCAAGAATTTTATAATAATTTATTTTTGGTATCAAATTATTCTAATTTATTGGCGGGTTGTTTAGTAAACGTAATCTTGGCATCATCTTTGATTATTTTGCTTTTATAGAACTTTATTTGGTTTGTTGTTATCATAATGGTTAATGATATGCTATTCTATTGTTTCTTAAGTACAAGATAATATAATCAATTTCAAGCTAAGTTCCGTGCTAGATTTATAAAATGTATGATGACAAAAACTTTACTAAATCAAGGAAATTGTTCTAGCTCTTATCTTTTATAATTGCCGGAATCCGGTGATCAGCGACGGTGATCAAGTGAAACAAATATCAGACGTACCAAATGTTTATCAGGTTTTCTGTTAATTTGTAATGGATATTTGATTTATATTTTACATTTCGAACGAAAACGGAGTCGTACGGTAGTCTCATCCGACTCACAGTTACTAAAATTATAATCTTTTTGACCTATCACTCGTGAGGGGCAAACTACGACCGATATTCAATTCCGCTAACTAACTGGACAACGTAATTGCTGCAAGTGAGATATTAATCCAAATAGATTGCGTGTGTGAATAGGCGCCGGCGATCTCATTTACTTACTTATCTCAATGTTAGTAGAAAAAATATAATAGAATCACAATAGCTATCTGAATTCTTTATGAAAATAGTTCGAATGCGTGTTGCAGTGCCACTTTTTTTAAGACTTTATTCACCTCAACCCATGACCTTGCAACAAGAGCTGATTGATAGTCTTTTAGGATACAGCGAAGTCTGTTCGGCAGGTGCTTTGGTACTTAACGATACCGAACTACTGAACACAGCAATAAATAACAGAAATTATCAAACTTCTAAAAATATTTTTTGACAGTAGACACTTATTAGATATGATCTTTTGTATTCTGACCTAGTACACTTTAATCGAACATTTGCCCAAGGCCCAAAGCTGATGCTCAGCCACCTCTCGGCCAGCATCCATCCCACGATCATGATATGTACGGTTTAGATGTTGCAAAAGCACCGAATTAATTGGCGATATTACGTACTAAATGATAAAATAAATTGTCTTCTATAGGTATCCGTAATTAGGTTTCAATATGATGGTCCATTCTTACTTTTCACGTAATAATAGATAAACACCTAAATACATTATTACAATATATATACCAATTTAAAAAAGAAAAATGTTTGTTAACTCCATCGTACTATAAAAAATTACAAATTTACATAATTAAATAAAAATTTGTAAGTATTTTTTTAAAAAAATTCTGATACAATAATTTTAGATTTTGATAAAATTTATAACTTTTATTTGAATGTATTTTTCAAGTAAAAATTCTAAATAGATGATATAACCTCGTTCTGGGCTGCCACGTGTCATGATGCTAATGCGCCCTGATTAGGAAGATGGGTCGGATCCCGAAGTAAAGGCCCACGATATAAACAAATATTTACCCGAAATAGACATTGAGGCATTTTATTGGAACATATATCAATAACGGTCGACTACCGACATACACCTCGGTAGCGACCTTGCCCGAGGTCGACACCAACAGATTATGAGAAGTTTGACCGTTACACGTACGCGCGAAAAAGTCTACGAGAAATCGAACCGACGCACGCTTTATGACCCCCAATAAAGACTCATTAAACCAGCAGTTTCTTAGTCGTAATTATTGACCATTGAAGGAGGAAGTTTAAGGGTCGCCTGAGTTTAGGGAAGTGCCTTCGGCAGCAGCTATAAAAGGCGACGAGCAACCCTGAAAGAGGGGTGGGCTGATAAATATACGGAGATACTATACTGTAAAGAGAGAAGAGAGTGAAGAGAAATATGTATTTCCTTTGTTTCTTAGCGAAATCCTTGATTCGTTGGCTTTACGTGACAGCCCGTGGTTTTACCTTGATTTCAAGGGTTTTTACGTTAAAATAATTTGCGTGTTGTGTGATCTGAATTATTTCTGACAATAATCATCTGCCTAGAACCCTAGTCATTACTGTTTTTGAACCCTTCATTGATTGGTCGAGGACAAGCTCGATCAATAGATATTTTAGAACTCCAAAAGTTAACGAATATTAAAATTATTTTTAAAATTCGCTTTAAATCTGTTCAACTTTGTAGCTCTAGAATATTAATTTAGAAGTATATTTTGAAAAAAAAAATTAATATAAAATTTTTATATCTAATCAAAATCTATACATTTTATATTAGAATTTTTTTAAAAAAATAATTTCAAAACATGTTTTTAGCTACGAATTAGTGAATTTTTTTAATGCGCCTAGCAACACTTACTAAAAAAAAAGTTGGAGAAATCTTGATAACATGTCCTAAAAAATTAGTCCGCTAATCTATCAAATTTGTGGACTTTTTAATTTCGCAGTTAAACCAACCTGATATGCTATGTGTTTTCTTAGAATATTATATGGATAGCACAAGGGTGAAACGAGCTAAATTTGTATCGAGTACCATTAAGCTCAACATTGGCTCGATTGGTTTAGTTCAAGCTCGAGCTCGATGAGCTTCAGAAACTGAATTTGAACTAGACTCGATTCGAAAAATTTCAAACTCGAGCTCAACTGTAGTTTGGCTCGATTGCATCAATTGAACCTTTGAGTCGAATTGAGCCGGGCTCAACTCGAATTCTTCCCAATTGCATGAATTAAGCCAAGCTCAAATTAATTTTAAGTAATATTATTATTAAAAAAATATAAAAATAAAATATAAATATTCGTTTTGGCTAGCGAGCCCAACGATCGGAGTAACACGATGCTCATACTCGGCTAGTCTAATAAAATTAGTTCAAGCAGAGCAAAATGACTCGAGTCCGACCTACTCGTGAGCCGTTTGTTTGCATTCCTAAATAGCACTAAGTCTTATGTACTCCAACAAAGTACTAGAGTTCCAAACCAGAAACTATTTTATGAACCATTTTCATATCCAACAAATAATCATTTATTGTTGTCGGTTCTCAATACAATGGATCTCTCCGTCGGTACAATAAGCCGGCCTGCAGTTCATAATATATATATACTATATATATATATAATATATATATATATATATATATATATATATATATATATATATATTGTTAAATTGAAATCCACTTTGAGTGTTTTAATAATGAGGATAATTGCATATAAACCTCCCTAAAATCAATAGTCATGTTTTTAGCCCCCGGAAACACGAGACGTGGTGGCGCGCTCAGCGCAAAATTCGGAGGCTGAAATGCAAAAAGTTCGCGCGCCACCACGTCGGACGCTTTCGCGTTTTTGAAGGCTAAAATATAAGAATGAAATTTTGGAGAGCTGATATGCAATTATCTCTTTATAATACTATATAGCTTATAATGGTTACAACAACTTTACGACGAGGTCTATATAACAATTATTAGTCTATGAAAAAATGATATAATCTTTTGACTAAATTATAATATTTTGAATTTTCTATCCAAGTTTTAGGACATAAAATAAAAAAGCAAGGTTGTTGAGTGCACGTACCTTGATGTGCACCCTTAACCTATGTGGTTAGGTTAATATTAAATATTTAATAATATTGTTAGCTAATAAACAAATATAGATGCACCGATCAGCATAAATTCAGTAGATTAACAGAATTAAATACTGAAAAATAACTGTGACTTATCTCTTATAAAAGATAGATCAGAAGTTCAAATTTCGGTAAACGTAGAGGGACTCTCGTATCGCACATCCTCGATTAAGATAATAGAAATTAAATTCGACAGTAATATACCATCCTAAAAAAAACAAATATATTGTAAAATGTTATGCAAGAGATCCGAACGATAGTTCCAAAGGAAAAAAAGGGGACATGCACGGGAATAAGTTTATGCCGGCGACTTGTAAATTGTTTGGAGGACTCCGACACAGCTGTCATTACAACTATCACAAACTGATAATATAGTTTTCGAATTTTAATTGGTAGAAGTTGGATCGAAATTATCTACAAATTTGTCTAATGTGGTAACGATAATAAAGGGACGGATCACATAAGATCGAATTTACGATAATTTTAAAAACAAAAAAGGTATGAATTATCTCTGTGTTCTTTTATCGTTTTGTTTAAAAATTTGAACTTGTGCAAATAACATGAGTTTAAATCTAAATTTTAAACTCTAGAGGGTTTCATTCCCTCTTTGAAGAAAATAAGAAAACGGAAACTATATATATTATATATATATATATATAAATATGGTTAATATATATATATATATATAATATAATATTATATATATATATAAATTATTATATATACTATTACTAGTATAAAGAAGTGACATAAAATTTAAAATTAATATCCTAAAATTTAGAGGAACCAACTGTTATTATTATACTATCGCTAACACAGTGGATGAGCAGTTAATTTGACTGAAAAATGGGTCAATGTTAAAAGTTAACCTTGCACTTGTTCATCCATTTTTTGGGGTACTTTTCATAACAAAAAAGCAACTTTTATTTTACTAAATTGGACAATATATGTGTAACCGCTAAATATAAATAAAATATTAAATATAGTATATCAACATTAATTATTTTACAAAATTAGACTTTTCTATTTTAATGTAAAAATTTATGCTGTACTAAAAATTAACCAACCATTATTCATAGATATTTTATTTTACAACTCAGAGGTTTTTAAATGAGAAAATTTGCTTATCTTTCTTAAATAATAAAAGTAATTAATAAAATAATTTAAAAGTCTTCTAATTTTTTTTAAAATATAAAAATCTAATTATATTTAAATAAGTTTAATCATTTTAATTAAAATAATAATTAATTTATATATATATATATATAATTATATATATATATAATTATATATATTTATACCATATACTACTTATACCATAATCTTAAGATAATACAAATGGCTATATTTTGCTCTCATTGAGATGCAGCCAATAGTAAAATATATAATAAAAGTTATTATTAATTCTATGATAAAATATAAAATAAAATAAAATAAAACTTCTAAAATTATATAATATATATAATATATATATATATTATATATATATATATATATATATATATATATATATATTATTTACATCCGTGTATTGCATGGTGCTAAACTAGTAAAATTTTAACTTGTTACCGGAATGTTGGTGTAATTGATCATATAATCAAACTCAGTTAATTCTATATGCTATTAATATAAAACGAAGCCATATAAATCACCATAAATATTATTCAAGTATGCCGCAGAGACTTGGATATAAATCACTCCTTAAAATTTGTTTACAAATAAATCTTCTGTTAATCTTTTTTTTTGCATTTACATTTTTTAAAATAAACATTATAAATAGATATCTTGAACCTCGAAAATAGATTTTTAACATGGATATTTTGAGACTTAGATATTGATATTTAACATATTAGTAGATTACTTTTTAATACTATTAAAATTTCAAACTTCAAAATAGTTATCTAAAAATAGTTTTTTTATTAACTTATTTTTTAAGTTGATTAATACGGCTGGATGCTAAAAAGAGATCATGATCTGCTCTTTACAAAGAGTAGGAACTCTAATACGTACTTTTTTCGTTCGAGATATAAAATAAAAATCAAAGACTGATTTGTCAATACTTTTAAAATCAAAATACTTTTCTTTCATTAGAAAAGAAAGAAGCACCTTTAGAAAATTAAAAAAAAAAGTTAAATATAAAAGTTATAAAGAATTCAAAAAATATATTTTTATAAATATTTAATTTTTTTTTAAAATAATAGTCAAATATTTTGAAACGGAGATTGATTTATAATAAATTCAAAAATCAAAGACTGACTTGTCAATACTTTTAAAATCAGGATTGATCTGTTAAAACTGCCGACTATGATATGTTAATTCCATCGTTGTCTCCGACTTTATATTTCAAAATGTTAAATATGTTGGTTTTTTTAAAAAATCGACGATATTGCAATCCTAATTAAAATTTACATATTAAACTTCATTATTTACTCGATATATTCCACAAAATCTAAAAATAAACCAATTTGCAGCTGAACACAATTCAATTCAATTCCTAAACCAACCATAATTAAAGGTTACTTATCGAGTCTCCGTCTCCAGGCTCAACGGTGCTTCCTACCCCCCTTTCACCATTTCGTCGCCGGGATCACGCCGCCTCTACTCGCCCACGGGGCTTGTTCACCCGCCACCTCCGGCCATCCATCTCGCTGCCTCCGCCTACGCCAACGCCTACGCCAGCTGCCTGCGGTGGTAGCCTCTGCTTTCCCTTCCTTTTTTCTTTTTGTCAAAATTGTTTTCGTCACCATTGTCCTCGTTTCAAAGAAATTCGTTGGGGGTCGATTGATCCCACTGGTTATATAGTGAATAAGCATAGGGATCACAACCTGATATTGAATTTCATAATTTTCTCCTGTAAAATTTTCAGATCTTTGATGCTGAATCGAACAATTAGAAATCTTATGGAAAATGGTGGGCATTGAGCTTTTGGTTTTTGAATTCGCCAAAGTAAGAAGTGATTCTAAGTATTGATAAGCTGAAGAATTCAATAAATTCACTACAAAGGGGAGGCAATGGCGCATAGGACTAAGCTAAGAGACCGTCTTCGGTGGAGCAAAATCTATACGTTTTCGTGTGTTCGTCCTCCCGTTGTTCTTGAACCTGGCGATGCTGCAAACACTCTACAAGGGCCTCGTATAGTCCATTGCAATCAACCACGAGTCCATCGTAAGAAACCCCTAAAGTATCCAACTAACTACATATCAACCACCAAGTACAACGTCGCCACTTTTCTCCCGAAAGCAATCTTTGAGCAGTTCCGTAGAGTAGCCAATCTTTATTTCCTCCTTGCCGCTATCCTTTCCCTCACCCCCGTCGCACCATTCTCTGCGGTTAGCATGATCGCTCCTCTCGCCTTTGTTGTTGGACTAAGTATGGCGAAGGAAGCATTAGAGGATTGGAGGAGGTTTATTCAGGACATGAAGGTCAATACCAGGAAAGTTAGTGTGCATAAAGGGGACGGGAAGTTTGGTTACAAACATTGGTTGAAGATTAGAGTTGGGGATGTTGTGAAGGTTGAGAAGGATCAGTTCTTTCCTGCTGACTTGCTTCTCTTGTCTTCAAGCTATGAAGATGGAATATGCTACGTGGAGACTATGAATTTGGATGGGGAGACCAATCTGAAGGTGAAAAGGTCCCTAGAGGTCACTTTGCCCTTGGATGAGGATGCCGCTTTTAAGGATTTTAGGGGTACAATCCGCTGTGAAGATCCAAATCCAGACTTGTATATGTTTGTTGGTAATTTGGAGTATGAGCGGCAAGTCTATGCGCTTGATCCTAGTCAGATTCTGCTTAGAGATTCAAAGCTGAGGAACACAACTTATGTTTATGGGGTGGTTGTATTCACCGGCCATGACACCAAAGTTATGCAAAACGCTACTAAATCTCCATCAAAAAGAAGTAGAATTGAAAAGAAAATGGACCACATTATTTACATACTCTTCACCCTTCTTGTACTGATTTCTCTCATCAGTTCGATTGGTTTTGCAGTGAAGACTAAGTACGGAATGCCACGATGGTGGTATTTGCAGCCACATGATACCACAAACTTATACGATCCAACAAAGCCTGCCTTATCTGGCATTTTCCATCTGGTAACGGCTCTAATCTTATATGGGTACTTGATACCTATCTCACTTTATGTTTCCATCGAGGTAGTCAAGGTCTTACAGGCCATGTTCATCAACCAAGATATTCAGATGTATGATGAGGAAACAGGAAAGACTGCACAAGCGCGAACATCTAATTTAAATGAAGAGCTGGGGCAGGTGGATACTATTTTATCTGACAAGACTGGCACTTTGACTTGCAATCAGATGGACTTCTTGAAGTGCTCAATTGCAGGGGTATCCTATGGGTTAAGTTCTAGTGAAGTAGAAATTGCAGCAGCTAAGCAGATGGCTTCTGAAGAATCTAGCACGCCTCGATGCGGAAATGAAGATCTATGGGATGATAATGCAGGTGACATTCGTCTCTCAGAAATTGGATTGGATAATGGAGTTACTTATAGAATTGAGAAGGGACAAAAGCCCAAAATTAAAAGTTTCAGCTTTGAAGATCCCCGTTTGATGAATGGAAATTGGACAAATGAGCCCAAGGCAGGCAGCATTCTTTTGTTCTTCCGGATACTTGCATTATGCCATACAGCAATTCCAGAGGCGGATGAGAAAACTGGTGGTTTTACCTATGAAGCAGAGTCACCCGATGAAGGGGCTTTTCTTGTTGCTGCCAGAGAATTTGGATTTGAGTTTTGCAAAAGGACTCAGTCTAGCGTCTACCTGAGGGAAAGGCATCCATCGTCTGGAGAAATAATAGAGAGGTTTCGAAAGATTGTTGGAAGCATGGTTTTTATATATGTTGCTCTTTATATTATCTGTTATCTTCTCAACCTTTGACATGACTGCTTTTCAGGGAGTTCAAGGTTCTCAATCTACTGGAATTCAACAGCAAAAGGAAAAGAATGTCGGTTGTCGTGCGGGATGAGTCAGGGCAGCTTCTGCTTCTGTGTAAAGGTGCTGACAGGTCTGACTGCCACTTTTAATGTTGATGTGCTAGTGAAATTGTTTCTTAATTTGAACATATCTATTGAATCTATATTAACTCACTAGTTGGCCTCTTGATCAAGCAGCATTATTTCCGATAGACTGTCAAAAAGTGGGAGGATGTATGAGGAGGCTACAAATAGGCATTTAAATGAATATGGGGAAGCAGGCTTGCGGACTTTGGCGTTATCTTACAGGATGCTGGAGGAATCAGAGTATAATGCGTGGAACACAGAGTTTCTGAAAGCGAAGACTGCAATTGGTCCAGATAGAGAAGCTCAACTTGAGCGAGTTGCAGACATGATGGAAAGGGAATTGATTCTTGTCGGTGCAACTGCAGTTGAGGACAAACTACAAAAGGGGGTAAGCACCTAATTGAAAACCTTACTTTTGAACCGTTGTTTCATTGACGAGCACTTTGTTCTTGCCAGGTTCCACAGTGTATAGATAAACTAGCACAAGCTGGTCTAAAGATCTGGGTTCTTACGGGTGATAAGATGGAAACTGCAATCAATATTGGGTATGTTTAGTTTCAATATTCTAGTGATGGCTTTATGACCTATGCATCCTTTTCAGCATCAAGTAATATGATCTTTTTAATGTTTCTATGCAGATTTGCTTGCAGTTTACTAAGACAAGGCATGAAACAAATATGCATTTCAACAACAAATAGTGAAGTAGTACCATCAGATGCTAAGAAGGTAAATGCCATTAGTCATTTATATATGTGGTCGCATTATTACATTTACCATCCTGGGAGTTGTTTTCATGTTAGGCTTTGCTTTTGTTGACGACTGACCAGGCAGTGAAGGAGAATATCTTGATGCAAATGACAAACGCCATGCAAATGATTAAGTTGGAAAAAGATCCTCATGCAGCATTTGCATTGATCATCGATGGGAAAACTTTAGCTTACGCCTTAGAGGATGACATGAAGAATCAGTTCTTGGGTCTTGCTGTTGATTGTGCTTCTGTCATTTGCTGCAGAGTTTCCCCAAAGCAGAAGGCATTGGTAATATTACTGCTTACATTTAAATCTATCGTCCAGTAGCCATGATAATTATGATAGTGATAAAGGTCTATTGCAAATCAGTTTCTGTGACATCATGTTTGTCTCTTGATGTCAAGGTCACACGTTTAGTGAAAGAAGGAACTGGGAAGACTACTTTAGCAATTGGGGATGGCGCTAATGATGTTGGCATGATTCAAGAAGCTGATATTGGTGTGGGTATCAGTGGAGTAGAAGGAATGCAGGTTCGTAGCCAATTTAGACAACAGTTATATTATTTCTAGAGGATCTGTCGATCAGCAAATCTGTTTAGCCACAACCAATATGTGGAAATGCTATTAGGAACTGAACATGCATGGTTGTCATATTAATATTTCTGGGTCTTTGCAGGCTGTGATGGCGAGTGACTTTTCTATAGCACAATTTCGGTTTCTGGAGCGGCTTCTGGTCGTCCATGGGCATTGGTGTTACAAAAGAATCGCACAGATGGTATGCCCTTGCAAATTCTTGTATGTACTAATTAATCCTGCTTCGTAAATAATTTTCTCTGATAAACCTCCGCAGATTTGTTATTTCTTCTACAAGAACATCGCCTTTGGGCTTACTTTGTTCTACTTTGAGGCATTCACTGGATTCTCTGGACAGTCGGTTTATGATGATTGGTACATGATTTTATTCAATGTTATCTTAACCTCTCTGCCTGTTATATCGCTTGGAGTCTTTGAGCAGGACGTCTCTTCTGAGATCTGCTTACAGGTGAGTTTTCCTCCAATTGGAGCTCTTTCTGTTTAAGAGGCATGTTCACAAATAATCGTTTTATTTAGAATGAAGCATTTAGGAAAAATGAAGAAGCCGGTGCAACACTCTTGCTTCTTTTACTGCATGCCATGTTTTTTTATTCTAGATGCCAGAACTGCAATTTGGTATTAATTTCCATATTTCGTATAGCCAAGCAATATATTTCTAAAACAATTTGTTGCTGAATCGAAGATTCCAAACCCGATTTATCTGCATGTTCTTATTGATTTTTGGCTTCTTACTTTGGCAGTTCCCAGCTTTGTATCAGCAAGGTCCAAAGAACCTCTTTTTCGACTGGTATAGGATTATTGGGTGGATGACTAACGGTCTATACTCATCACTAGTGGTCTTCTTCCTCAACATCATTATCTTCTACAACCAGGCATTCCGTCCCGGTGGGCAAACGGCAGATATGGCCGTCATCGGGACGACCATGTTTACCTGCATTATTTGGGCTGTAAACATGCAGATTGCCCTCACAATGAGCCACTTCACCTGGATACAACATCTCTTTGTCTGGGGCAGCATCTCCACTTGGTACCTCTTCCTGTTCGCTTACGGCATGTCATCACCGTTGATTTCTGGAAATGCGTTCCGAATTCTTGTGGAGGCGCTAGCCCCTTCTTCCATATTCTGGCTAGTGACGCTTCTGGTGACGGCAACTTGTAATCTGCCGTACTTAGCACATATCTCCTACCAGAGATTATGCAACCCGATGGACCACCATATCATACAAGAAATCAAGTTCTACAAGAAGGACGAGGAGGACCAACATATGTGGAAGAGGGAACGTTCAAAAGCCAGACAGGAGACCAAGATCGGTTTCACCGCAAGGGTAGATGCAAAAATACGCCACCTCCGTAGTAAATATAAACTGCAGAAAAAAGTATCCGTGAGCGTGCAAACTGTGTCATAGGTCACGCTATTCTTTCCTCGTATTATAATTGTTTTTAGTCTTTCATATATAGATAGTCTTGTCCATAGGCATGTAAATTTTGACAAATTCTTCTTCCTTTTTTTTTTCCCGAGAAACTGTTTCATTTTGATCGCCTCCACTCCGGGGGGTGCTTGCAGATAACCCACATAATAGAAGTCCCAATTGCCAATTACGTGTATATGTAAATAAATTGTCAGTATCTATTCCAGTGGATTGGATATAGCTGATCTATATAAGTACTTGTATTCTAAGTGAATCTGGTATATATGGGTGCTGCCATCTGATCTGATTGCTATCCATTGCACCCTTTAATTCTTAGGATTAGGAGCATCACATATTTGACAGGTAGACCCTACAAGGTAGGGCCGTCCTAGCTTCAAAAGAGATAGATACTCTCTGTTAAAAAAAAAAAAAAACTCTTTCTTTCTAAACCTTTGGCAAATTAACCTCTTTGTTTTTGTTTTTAAAAAAAAATTTATAAAATCACTTCAAAACACATGTCCATAAGTATTTATTGAATTTTTTTTTTTTAAATACTAAATAAAATTTTTTGTGTGCTTTATAATTTTTATTTTTAATTTTTTTTTTTCAAATATATGTTTAAGGACTCCAAAAGTTTTGTAACGCAATTTTAGAGCTTAATACATCTATTTATATGATTTTTTTAAAAAATAGAATTAAACTCAAAGATGTAGAGAACATCAAAAATTATTTTTTTTAGTATTTAAATATTTTTAAAAAGCTTATACAAACTCTTAGGAACTAAAAAATTTGCCAATATCAGTGCCAATTACTAATGTTTGACGAAAAGATTCATGATCCAACACCACAAAGCAATTGGTTAATAGGTCAAGATATGAAAGCCCACAGTCACATTTTAATCCCCACGTTTGGGCTATCAGATGCATAACATTTTGTATAATTTTTACAAAAATAATATTTATATTCAATTTATTATTAATCTATATACACTTCTAAATATTGTTAAAATATTTTTGATTACAGACATTTAAAATATGCATAATTAGTTCGATTTATTTAAATTTTATATATTTTAGATATTTTGTATATTTGGACCCCAATCAATATGTAAAATTTTAACCCGGCATACATCTTGGACTAGAGATTGAGTAGAATATTTATTTCAGCACATCCAACATTAGTAATTTCGCTGGGACCCGCAAAAATTTCTAATGTAGTCTAAGGTGATATGGAGCATATAAACATGGATGTTTCTTATTTTTTTATTTTTTTAATTTTTATGGCGTCATCTGCAAGAACAATTTGTAAACAGAACCCATAACAATTTATTTTCCGGACAAAACATCCTCTACACCCGGATCTCTACACCGGATTCATGCACTGCTCCGTACATCGACATCTAAAAAAATATCTACATATATTTTTTAAAATTTTTTTTGACATAAAAATTATAAGTTTTGATAAGATTTATAACTTTTATATTTAATAAATTTTTCAAAAAATACTTCTAAATATGTGTTATTAGATTGTAAAGTCTTAAACATTTTTAACGGATTTAAAAAATTATTTTTAAACACAATAAAATTTGGGAGCCTCAGAACAATTATTAAAATTATTTTTTTTTTAAAAATGTTAAATATAAAAGTTGTAGATCACATTAAAATCTAAAATTTTAATGTTGAAAGTTTTTTTCAAAAAAATATGTAAATATTATTTTAGGTGTCATTGGATGGAACGGCGCATAGAATCCGAGGGTGCATATGATCATCTTCCGGGGCAACGTTGTGTCGAATTGGATGGACGAGGGCTCAGAAATTCTTTTCATCTACACTCTTCTTACTGTCAATTGTACAAATATTGCAGTGGCGAATATACGTACGTGCACATCCTCACATGTGATGGAGCATCCCAAGCGTCCTCATGGAAAGTGAGATGAGGGCTTTAAACGGATAGATCCTTAGCTCCAGTGGGGACCTGGGCCTGCAAAAAAATAAAAAAATAAAAAATAAAAAATTATAAGCCTTAGCATATTACTAAATATGTTTTTAGTTAAAAATTCTAGAGAAAAATTGCTACTGCAAGGCCCACGGCCTCCTTGACTGGATGGACCTTAATCTTATAGATAAGGAAGTATGAACACATTAAAATTTTATCCAGCACACTGGCCGACGTGGACGCACTATCGACATAATCGGATAAGTATCTGACATGCCAGAGAAATATTCAAAAATTAAAAAGAGATATTTTTGACACACACTCCTAAGCCACCAAATCTAAAGAAGAAGAGAAATTTATTTCACTTTTACTTTTTAGGATTTCTTTTTAATATCTTAAACCAATAAAATAATATAATTAAACTGAAAAGAATTATTGGAACCAGATACATTTCGTAATAGAGTACAATAGCGTACAATCATCAATACAGTCAGACTCACATAGCGGAGAAAAAGTTGTGTTAATTTGCTGATTAAAATTTAACGTTTATGGAATGCCTGCATTCGGATCTCAGAGCGTCGGTCAGGCTGGACGTGGGGGTTTTCCATGAGTTTGATATTCTTACAGGAGTGTGCGCTAGCATTACGGCTCCATCAAAATAATCACAAAAAAAAAGAGAAAAAAAAATAACCATACTCTAAAGTCAAGAACTCCTTTGAATATGTAGAAACTGGAGAATTAAGTTGTACTTTTGGTTAAATTTAGAAATCATTAAACATTTTAGCCATTTTTGGCATTAAAATAACTCGAATTTTATTTAAATTTGTCAAAGACAGTGTAAGAGCTATGAGAATACGAGCTGGGTAGGCATGCTTGGGGAAGTCCATTAGGGAATAATAATCTGCAGAGCATGACAGAGAACAAACAGAAGATGACAAGCTCATGCATAATTAAGATATTAATCAGACAATGTTTTCTGCTAAAAATTAATATAAAAATAATAAAAAAATAAATAAAAAAGCTGTTCACTCACGGGATTTCTATTTGTTTACTATTTGGGTATGTTGTCAGCCTTGTGCTTGTAACTATGAGAATCAGCCCAAAACCCTAGGTTTTATTATAAATTTGCAAAAACCCACCCTGTGATACCATTTTTGCCTTATGGTCCAGTTCGTTAGACACTGAATTTCTTAACAGTTGAGGCATGGGTTTTGAGAGTGGTCTCAGTCTCTTCACCAATCCGTTATTATCGTTGATGTATGATTATTACTGTCGAGTAAATACGTGCCAAACAATGTGCTAAGTTGTGAGGGATAATTTCAAATCAGTCACATCTTTTGAAACCTCATTCAGTCGGTCCCTGCTTTTCAAAACTTATACAAATCAGCTTCTGGTAAACGATTGCATATAGTTACAATATAGTACAATCGATAATAGTTTTTGAAGTGTTGTGCCTGCAACTATTTTTTAACGTTTAGCAACAATTTTATGTAACGTATATATGGAGTGATTTCTTGTAGTATACTAGCATGTATCATAGTGTTCGATGGGAGTGTTTCAGGAGAGCTATGTTAGTATTCTGGACTAACTATGTTAGCATTGTGATATAAATTGTGAAAGTGTTACGAAATTAAAGTTTGTGTTATTGCTAATTGAAGTTAGGGTTGTGGATGACTAAGTGTCAATTGAGAGGTTGATTTGAAAAAGAATGACAGACAATATGTTGTTATTACAAAACCCCAAAAAGTCACAACGTATAATACTGATCAATCAATTCGACGACAATGTGGGACATGGACATATTGTCAGGGACAGTACACGTCCGAAGTTTGTCTATGACTATGATTTAACAGATTGTAGTTAGAAAACTGTATTTATTGAAATAGTATGATGTATGTTGTAAGAAAGTTTCGCCTTGTTAGCTTAGAAAAAAAGAGAGCATATCATGAAATGTGTTGAATTTCATTGATGAGACAATCATGCTAAGGGGCTGTTTACTTCGCGCGGAACTGGTGGATCTCGTGGAACTCGGAACTCAGAACACAGTTTTGCTGTTTACTTCGCCGCGGGAACTCGCGGAACTCAATTCTGAGTTCCGCGAGTATATAATAAATTGAGTTCGCCCACTTCGCAGCTTTTAGCTGCGAAGTGGGCGAACTCGTTTTGTCTTCCGCGCGTGAGTTGTGTTCTCGCGATTTCTTCCTTCCTCTGGCACCACTGTAAGTCAATGGTTGAATACTGTACAATGTGTAATTTTTTTTTATTTTTTTTATTTTTTTTTATAAATGCATGTTATATATAATTAATAAAACCTTTTGTAAAATATATAATATAACATACATGTGTAATATAATATATATGTTATAACATATAACTTAAGTAATTAAATGAGAGTATATACAAAAATTATTAATATAATATATAATTTAATATAAATTTAAAATAAATATAATATATTTTTTATATCTCAGTTTACTTCCAATTCCAAGTAAATAAAAAAAATAATCTTTCAGCCCTCACTTCCAACCCCAAGTAAACAAAGAAACTATCTTCCAGCCTCTACTTCACAATCCCAAGTAAACAGAGAAACTCAAAACACCACTTCTCACCCACTTCTCAGTTCTCACAGTTCACCCACTTCTCACTTCTCACTTCTCACTTCTCAGGCTTCCGCGCGAAGTAAACAGCCCCTAAATGTAAATTGTGAAAAGCTGAAGCACAGGAGAATAATCATGTTATGTTGATTCCTTTGTTGCCACCACCACCAACAGTCCTTTTTTGATGGGATAGAAATGAAAAGCCCATCATTCATTCCTCACAAATCATACCTCCTTTTTATCCACTTTTATGGTCTTTTTAGTGCAAAGCTATGAATTGAATGAATTAATCAAGTATTACCAAACACAAATAACCAAGCCAGCATATTGTTCTCATCTCAAGATTTTCAACCAGGAAAGACAGTTCAGTCATTCATGCAGATCAAACTCCATCATCAAGGGCCAGCAGCTGCTATCAACTTGTTCTCACGAGTTTAACAGTTAGCTCTGTAGATTTTCTTTTTTTTTTCTTTACACTTTTATCTGTAATTAAAAGTAGATAAAATAGGGTGAATTGAATTTCTAGATTTGCGTATGGAACAAAGGAAAGGACACTGAGAGCAACGTCAGAGCAGCTGGGTAGACACATATACGCCCTTGCTTCCCTCATCCACATCTCTCTCTCTCTCTCTCTCTCTCTCTCTCTCTCTCTCTCTCTCTCTCTTTCTCTGCAAAAAAAAAATCTCTGAAATTCAACGTTTTCTTCTTCTTTAGCAATTCTTTCTGAAGATCTTGATGATATGAGCATCTGCAACATCTCTGGGAGGGTTTATGAAGCTCTAACATGAAGCTTTAAGCTTTTCAGAAAATATTTCCTGCATTTCTTTCCACTTTCATGTATCCTTCTGTGGTGATAGAATGGCTTAAATATTATCCAATAATTTAAGTATTGTTAAAAGCTTTTATATAAGTATCCTTCAGTTCCGTTTGCCAGTGAGATAGACTTCTTTCCTCTTTTCCTTTCTTTTTTCTCTTTTTTTTCAATAGAATATTTTCATTGGGTTTGTAAAATACATATTTGGGGTTAGCTCCAGTGGAAAGTACCATACATCCTTTCTGCAACTTTTTTGGTTGATTTTGATAAGCGTTTTATCTCTGTACTCGGAGGAGTTCGATCGGATCCAGATCTCTTAAGGTGCTTGTTGGTGAATCGATTTCTCAGACAAAAAACTCTAACCCTAGAAAATTAAGAAGGTGATATCATTTCTAGGGTATCCAACCAAGATGATGAAGGACTTCGTAATTCAGCAGCATCAGGTGGAGGAGAATATGTCAAATCTGACATATGCTTCAGCTGGTGATCAAGCAAGTGTTTCCTCCTCCATCTCTCCCAAGCCTCCAAATCCACTAAAGAAGAAGAGAAACCTCCCTGGCAACCCAGGTAACACTTAATCTTACATCAATTTCTCGAATCTATCGATTAATATTTTTACATAAAAAAAGAGATTAATTTCATCTGTTTAATTATGATTAATATTGCAGATCCAGATGCGGAGGTGATAGCACTGACCCCAAATACGCTGATGGCAACAAACAGATTTGTGTGTGACATCTGCAACAAAGGTTTCCCGAGAGACCAGAATTTGCAGCTCCACAGGAGGGGCCACAATCTTCCATGGAAATTGAAGCAGAGATCAAACAATGAGGTTATTAGGAAGAAGGTCTACGTATGCCCAGAGGTTACCTGTGTCCACCATGACCCTTCTAGGGCTCTCGGTGATCTAACTGGGATCAAGAAACACTTCAGCAGGAAACACGGCGAGAAGAAGTGGAAATGTGACAAGTGTTCTAAGAAGTATGCTGTCCAGTCCGATTGGAAAGCCCATTCTAAGATCTGTGGCACCAGGGAATACAGATGCGACTGTGGTACTCTCTTCTCAAGGTATAATATATATAGATTATTATTTTCCATATATATATTAGATTATTATCTCTATTATGTACATATGTTTTCGTTCCTTTTTGGAGGTTTCTGAGAGCTGTTTATTTGTTCCCATGTTTGGTTTTTTTTTTCTTGGCTCCGAGTTGCAGGAGAGACAGCTTTATCACACATAGAGCCTTCTGTGATGCACTGGCAGAGGAGAGTGCAAAGGCCATTGCAACTCCTTCAAACCTTCTTCAACCTCTACCGTTCAGCTCTCACACTCCTGCAGATTTCTCCAGCATGATGAACAGCACTGGTCTTCTCCAGGACCAGCTTCCATTGAAGAGAGAAAACAATATTCATTTTCCTTCATTGCTAGCTTTCCCACCACCATCTACTTCTTCACTGGATCAACTCTACTCCGTACAAGACAACCCATGCAATAATTCGCAGATCCCTGCACCTCCATTAATGGCTGCTAGCTCTTCTCACATGTCAGCCACTGCGCTGTTACAAAAAGCTGCTCAGATGGGTGCAATTATCAATACTCGTGTTGCGAGCTCTGCTGGACTTGGTTTGTCTTCACACCAAGATCACGACGATGGATTATTGATGCCACATCAACCTCGTTCTCTACAAGATATGATGGTGGCGTCGAGCTTGGATGGCACGCTCGAAGATGCTTTTGGAAGCAGCGGCCATGGAAGAAAAGATAAGGAGAGAAGAACTGCTGCTGCCGCAGCCGCCGGCGGCGGCGGCGGAGGGATTAGTGATGCATTGACAAGAGATTTCCTGGGGCTGAGAACTGCCATGTCGCATAGAGATGTTCTCAACATGGGTGTGTTGGACCCTCGCATGTGTTCTTCATCCTCGTCCGAGCAAACGAAGAAGCCGTGGCTTGGTTAATTACAATATATCATATTATAATGCTCTTAATTTTCCTAATATTACATTTAAATTGTGAAAAACATGAATATCATTTTTTTTTGACTTTTTTTTTGGTAAATCCATCATGTTGGTTCTCTTTACTCAAATTTGAGGAAATTAAGCTTGTTGCAGTATATTCGCCATAAGCTTGTCTCCAACCTATGGCCGACTGATACAGCAGTTTATGTGAATGTTTGTCAAGATTCTGAGCAGCAATCTTATGTACATTGTCAAGTGTATGTAATTTTCATATGCTGTATCCAAAAAAGTGTACTTATAAAATTTTTTTAAAAAAAAAAACCTTTTGTTAATTTCGTATTTTCAAAAAAAAAACATTTGTTAATTTCTAATCTACGGTTTTCTTTATTATTAAGTTTTAGAGGCCTTTATCTATGTTTAGGTTCACTTGTGGGCTTAATAGACAGGTAAATCTTATATAAAACTTTTTGATAGTTTTTCAATTTCTTTATTTATCAGATAGTCTTTTTTTTTGTTTGAGAAAAAAAAACTAAGCTTTACAACTCTTTTATCACATTTTACAGGCAATATTATTAGAGTTTTCAGCATACATTCTTTATCCACTATTTGGTAAATCACCATTCTTAACGGTGCCGACCATCTTGAGTTTTCGATCTTAGAATTGCCTTTACTGTTATGTGGAGCAATGCAATAGTCAATAGGAAATGATCGACTATAATTTTAGGGAAGTTGAATATAATTTTTGTTCAAAGGAGGGATTTTGGATAGTGGTTCGAATTGGAGGGGTAGGATTTCTTTGAGGTTGTCATGGGGAGCTTTGCTCGTAGCTGTCCAACTTTTGTACTGATATATATTCTAAAAATCGAAAAATTATAGTCATGCATAATAAGCATGTTCGAAGATCCATATCATCTACCATGACTTATAGAGATGATAATTCTACCACATCCTTATAGATAACACTTGTAGATCATTTGGCGGTGGTTATCATACAGAACACTCCAGCAATTATCTATCGGTAAACTTGTAAACTGTAGGGAGCGCTCCGGCGGTCCCTAAGTCCCTTTTCCTTCTGCCATTACCGTAGGGAACGCACCGGCAGCATGGCCCTCTTTTTGGTGACTTCATCCATTTATACATTGTTTTCCTTTGATGGGGTCAATGGAAGAAGAACAATGCCTTTTATGGCCCAAAGTTTTCATAGAAAATAATCAAAAACATATTCCAAAGTGGAATGGGCCTCGGAGTCGAAAGGGAGGCATTCTAAAGATATGTGAAGGAAAGGCAAGCCAGACTCGAGGCCGACCTGCAGGGATCGGTAGGAAGCACTTAATTGTGAGTAGCCTCCGCAAGTAAACATGTTAGACGGCCGCCTTTCAGTCCAACAAGCTCGCAAATCATAGAGGAAGAATCCTGAGTAGTAGATTAGCTTGAAAGAACGAGTAGGACGGACTTGGAGCTCCGCTATCAGGTGCTCGACTCTCCAACCCTCTCGACTATCACGTCATATTTAATGACCACAGCTGACGCAAGCATGGTCGGGATAAAAAAATAAAGAGATATTCTAAATAAGAAATGAGAGACATTTCCTCTAAAAGTTTCGACGGTTTAGTCTAAGAAGTCTTCCATTGTCTTCTTCTTCATAGCTCCATCTGACTCCGACTATGTACTATTAATGGAGTTTACGATCTTTACTCCCGTGGACGTAGATTGCATTGACGACTGAACCACGGAAATCATCTTACTTTTTATTTACTGATGTAACTACATATGTTTGCTTGTTTACGTGATCGCAACTTTAGGCCTAATCACTAACAGCGTCTACTGGGACTTCTCATTAAAAATTCTCATCTCTTTCAGAAACGCACTTTTGGGTTCAAGGGCCATTGCATGCAACAACAGTCCTATCCCCCAAAAATCTAACTATCAAGTTAAATATTAATTTATCTATGCATTGTATTTTTGTCTTTTTATATGACATATTATTTAATTGCTTCTGAAACTATTTTGAACTACATTATTATTATATTTGTATTTTTCTAAATAACTGTGTTTAAATATGAGTTTTAGTGAGTTTAATACAAGTAGTGAAACTTATACCCAGAACATCATAGAGTTTTTCATCTATATGGACCGAGCCAAATATGCCAACGAAGATAATTTAAAAAAAAAAGTAATTAAACAATGAAAATTTATCATTGTTCAGTATAGCCAGGTAGCTTACAGTTGATCTTCAATTGGTTGGTCAATACTAATCGACTTTGAGTACAAACTTTGGCAATGCATGCATGCAGCTTACTCACGAGTCAGAAGGAGTTTTGGAACATTTTGTTGATTCTTTTCACATGCATTGCATGATCTTATTTTTGAACATTTTGTGCGAGGTCTTTATGACCAGCAAAAACACCGAGTTTTGTCCAGAAAAAAAAAAAATTCCTACTTTATAAAACTTTATCAAATCAACCTCTTGAATGAAAAAAATACTATCATACACTTTTTTCTTCTTGTCCGGTAGACTTGTTTAGCTTGTTCCAATACTTTATTAGCTCGCTCGGAACGCTTTGTTTGTTTGTCTAGAATATTTCAGTCAAAACACTACGATATAAGCTGGCAATATTGTAATAGTAGTATGTAATATTAAACTAGACATCTGGAGCACTTTGGAGTGTTCATCATGTGTTTTTCTTTAAAGAATTTCTTTAGGAAAAGTTTTTGCATAATTTTTGAACTTTTTTTTTTCAAAAATTTTGAATTAAGAATTTGTGTTTAATTACACTTTATAATGTTTATGTTCAAACGTTTTTCAAACATTTTTTCAGTTACCATATTCGGATGTCGGTGCCTACCGGTCAAAATTCTTCTATCATCTATTTAAGGGAATCTTGTGCAAACCAGCCAAACTCAAAATTTGAGACATTTTTAGAGCAAAAACAAATTATAGGTTTTAGATTGCATCTTATATTAATATTTATTCTAATATTTTAGAAAATTTTGGCGTATTAGTATTTGTTTTATTTTAATAGAAAATTTTGACCTTTCTAATTGCATTACACAATTAGATCTTTTCAAATTTTATTTTCGTGAATTATCCCAAAACTAAGTTTTTGGCTGGTTGCAGGAAATCAGGTTTATTATTTAAGTAGGTAATTCGTCAACGGCGTTGCAATTGTTTGACAAAGACAAGAGCGCTTTATTTTACGGTTCAGAAAAAAAAAGGGCATACAGAACAGAAAGAGAGAATCTGATCACCAATCTCCACGCTCTATCTTCCCCACACTTTTATAGCTTTTGTCACGTCCTCCAATGGCGGTCGAGGCCCCGCATCTTTCATTGGTGGACATTGCTAATGGCGGACACTCCACCACCGCCACCACAACCACCATCCTACTTCGCAATCTTGTCTCTTCCTTCACATGCTGTGGGAGAAAGAAAGAGCCCGGAGAATGCAGAGACGACGCCGAATATTAGCAGGCATGCGGTGATAGGAGTGGACCAGACGATGTCGAAGGCATCACGTAGCTTTCATGTATTCGTGTTCATGTTATTCACGTATTAACATGAGCGTGGACATGATTGCACATAAAGAGCGATGATGGAAAATAAATAATATCAGAAAAGTTCCTATTTTTTAACACTTGTTCAAAAAATTTCTGATTTTTTTTTGAAAATTACTAAATCAAAATAAATAACACGTATATATGTATTTTTAAAAAAAAAATTAATACGAAAAAATAGATTTGATGTAATACATGTATTAACATGGACAGATATATGATGGAATAAGGTTCACAGAACATCTATTTTGCTAATACGTCGGAGTTCCTAGTTTTTAAAACTCGTTATAATTTTTTGGTATTTAAAATTATGTCAGACTAGAGTTTTACTCTTCTACGCGCACCTGAGTCCAAAATTGTCCTATAGATATGCGTAGAAAACTGTGGTCTGCGAGTTAGCGGAGATTCAGGAAAGGATTTCGCCTCATTATCTAAAAAAAAAGAGTTGTCCTCCTTAGTCAAAGCTAGATCCGCTGGCAATAAAGTAGCTGGTTGGATCAGTAGCTATAATTTTGAATTAACAGTCCCTTCGTCTAAAAAGAGTAATGCGAGATAATAGACATGTAACATATGCATAACAGCAAGATAGTAGCATAATTTTTTTAAGCTCTAGCATTGTTTTAGAGAATTATATTGGAGATTGCCTTTATTTATATGATCATGACAATATGATAATATGAATATTCTTTTGCACCCCAACAGGAAAAAAAATCACCTTTGCTGAGCTGCTTTTATTTATTTGGTCAGAGAGTAGTGGTACTGCAATGCAAACACCGGACTGTCACGTGAAAAAACCTAGCTGGTTACTGTCCATACACGTTGGGATCGATCGTGCCAACGTAGGGCTTCACACACACACACAGAGAGAGAGAGAGAGAGAGAGAGAGAGAGAGAGAATATTTTGTAAAGAATATTGAATACCCTTTTTTCAAAAGAATATTACTAATTAAATAGTTTGGAATGTGGCTAATAATGAATTATAAATCATGGCTGGTTCATAGAGAGAAAGAGAGAGAGAGAGAGAGAGAGAGAGAGAGAGAGAGAGAGAGAGAGAGAGAGAGAGAGAATATTTTGTAAAGAATATCGAATACCCTTTTTTTCAAAATAATATTACTAATTAAATAGTTTGGAATGAGGTTAATAATGAATTATAAATCATGGGTTAGTTCATAAAACTCATGTCCATGAAAAGGTGATATTCTTTGGTTGAATGAAAATGATTGAGATATTCTCGTCCAAGTAATCGACAATAATTGAAGCAGATAGGTGGGGTTTTGATTATTGGGACTTGGAAGATGGCATTTATGATTTAATAGTAGTGCAGTGAACTAGCTTGATCCTTAGGAGAAATTTTATAATGCTTCCTGTGTAAATTTTGAAATTACACCAATCCATTAAAATTTATATTTAGAGATTTTTTTTCAAAAAATTTTAACAGTAAAGTTGTTCAGAAAAATAAAATATATTTATTGTTCAAATTATTTTCATAAAATATCATAATATATGTCAAAAATAATTATCAAAATATGGTAGTGTAAAATCAATTTATTTATCTAGTTTCTTATCGATTTATTTGAGATAGTATTTAGTTTTTTTTTTGAAAATAATTTGCACTACAAAAATATAAATATATTTTTCTGAACAATTTTGTAGTTAAAATTTCTTTAAAAAAATATCTCTAAATATAAATTTTAATATGTATGGTGTAAACTTCGAAACTTATATATGGAGTATTATAAAATTTCTCTGATCGTTAACTCTTTCACTACAATACTTGACTAATATCACAAAATTCTGCTGATAATTGATTTATTTTTTTTACAGCCGTCACACCGCTAACTGCTAGCTAACTCTTCAAACAGCCGAGTATATATATCTATAACGTTAGAATCAGTATTCATAATTGTGATTAAATTATGAAGATCAAAATTATTATTTTTCTATTTTTGAGAAGCAAAAGAACTTGTCATAAGCCGATCTTTAGATGATTTCAACATAGATAAACTCGGTCCGACCTTCCGGACCGATTTCTCATCTAGAAAGTAGAGTACGTAACAATGTAAGTACTATTATGCCAGTGTGGGCAAACATATAATTGCTTTCATCTTGATATTATGTCTGTTTCTCAACTCATTGTCCTGCAAATGTCCAACCTCCGCCCCATGGATGATGCTGCCATTTCACATGGCAACTAACGCGGATCCACCTTCCTGATTGCGACATATAATCGAACAGTTTACAGGTGATCCAACTTTATGAGCGATTCAAAGCAACAGTCATAACTGTGTTCATTCAACAAATAGTTTGAGAATGTTTCCTAACAGTATGATATCCTGCTAGCTTCAATTTAAATCTTGAAAAAAAATTGTTTATATGCAGTAAGAGTTGTGCCTATATCTGACAGATATGCTGAGTGTGAAGAAACGTGGCTATGAAGGGACATACGGACACATAATATTTTCCAGTGGAAATCCTCGGAGAATTCCGAGATAAAAGCACGGGTTTTACTTCGGCCATCGACAGAATACATACTAACAGTATTAAAGATACGATTTACAATAATTTTTAAATTGGCTTAATGATTGAACTTCGCAGAACATCGGTACTTTCTTTAACCCTCTTTCTAATACATAAAGACGGAGACTTCATAGAGCCCCCTTCCGAGCCACTCTCAGTGATCTGAAGTCCCTCTCTATTTGCTCATATTTATCTATTTATAGGCAATAATTCTATTAATAAGAGAACGGAATTCCAATCTATTTAGAAAATTCTCCTGCCCTGGATCGTCTCAATCTCACGTTCCCCGTTTTGGCCCACTCACCATCTTGTCCTAGAACCATACACTGGACTCTGCCACAGTCTTCATATTGTGTATTCATCAACTCAGCTTGGCTTGAAGATGTCAGTTAACTGATAAACTTGAAATCAGATCGGTTCAGACAATACGGTCGAATTGGCTCAAGCCAACAAGGCTCAGGTTGAACTAAATCCGTGGTTAGCAATGATCTTGGCTCGGTTCGCATGTTCCCAAGCTCGGATTTGCTGAATTTGACTTCATTAAATTGACTAGTCTCGGTTGGTCAGGGTTTGGCCCACTTCGTATGGACAACTCTGTCTGTGTGGGCTCATGTCTGTTTGATCGGTTGCTGGCTCTCTCCTCTATCTCGATCACCTAGGGTTTTTTCGAAGCATCGCAGCCGACGAAGGCGAAGACTCCGGAGATCTCGACAGCATTTGTCTAAGGCTGACGGTGGCTGCAGAACTCTGACGAACGTGTCGAGTTACAATGGCAGCCCTAGAAACTTTGGATGGCGGCAGCTTACTGTACAGCCTCGAACGGTGGAAGCTTCCCGCAATGGCCTCAGTGGTAGCTTTCAGGGTGGCCTCGGCAGCGAGCTTCCCGTGACGTCCTCGATCGACGGCGGCTTTTAGATGTGGCCTCGAAGAGCGGCGTTCAACGCGGACTCTAACCAAATTTCAAATATATATTAAAATATATTATGATATTATTATAGTAAGAAAATATATTGTTAATTATATATTAATAATAATTATTATTATTACTATATTAATATGATAATACTATTAACAATAGAAATATACTATTTAAAAATTATTAGTCTTTGAAAATTGTATTAATATATATCACAAATATTAATATGTATCTTTTATTATAAATATGTTAAATTATTATTAATATATAGTAACTATTACTCATATTTTATTATATAAATAAATGTATACATAATAATATATATTTGCTATATATCATATACTTTACTAATGTAAGTAACATTTTTATTAATATATTAATATACTTATTATTAATAATGTATTTTAATGTTCTTTTATTCTTTTTAATATTATACTATTATTTTACCAATGTCTAATATAATAATTGTATTAAATTAAATATTATTAGTATATAATAATATAAATATATTATTAATAGGTGAATAAATATTTAATATTATATTAATATTTTAAGTATATATATTAATATTAATTTATTAAAAATGTCTATTTATTATTTATTATATATTTTATATTCTTCTCATCATACTTTTTTTTTCACTTTCTAACGCCAAGTAAATAATGAAATTCAAATGTAATTTTCTATCATTTTCTTCCCACTAGTCATTCTTCCACTTTTCTTTTACATTCCTTTTATTCACTTATCTCACTTATCCCATTTTCTCCAAAGTAAACGTCCCTTTAGGCTTATGACTGCGACATATATAACCCATTCCAAGATGATTAAAATACTGGGCTGTCTCATAAAAGTAGAGGCACCATGTAAAAGTAGTCTCCTTAAACATAAGTAAAGGTTCACATGCAGAAATTCCTACACGTAAGTACCTGTGATAGAGTATATTCAGCTTCTTGCTTGGCATAATGACGCTTTGAAGGATGAATATGACCAACAACGGGTTTCAGTTCGTGGGCTGACGAAAACCTGTACAAAAAGAATCATATCCTAAGCAAATAAGTATGACAAGAAGAAACATTGCTCATTAATAATGTAAGAAAGTTACAGGTTTACAAAACGGTACATTGAATGGGGTTTATCAATATTTGGGAAGAACTTTTTAGCCAGTTCTATGTGATGATTTGGGGCGAACCTGGTGGTGCATTGAATGGGGTTTATCCCATCGAATACTCTGCTGCGGGTTTGGATCATGCTAAAGACACGAGCGAAATACGCACCATGAGTGGCCTCCGCACCCTGAGTTCGCCCTAAGGTGAAGTGTCCGAGTCATGTCTACATATCGCCATAATCTCGAGTCAAGTTAAAGAATAAATTCTTGGAAATCAAGTTTGCCATCAAGGTTTTCATCTGTTTCCCTGAATTTAAAAAAGAAAAAAAAAAAAAAGAAAACTATAAATGTGAAAATATAAACAGTATACTAAAAAGTCTCTGCATAAGACAAGAAAATATGACAGAAAGAATTACACAAAAAATTTGTCAAGTACAAAAAAGAAAATCACTAAAATGAAGTCACCAAGGGTCAATATAACAGCCAAAATAATCCTCAAATTCTGCAACTCAACATGTACAGAGATAATAGCAACCAGAAAACTAACCCCATATCTTCTTCATTATACGGAAAAGAACTACATAAATATTGGTCAAATAAGGTCAACGCGTGCTTTCATGTTGCTAGAATCATGGTAGATTAGTTGGAAAAGGAATGTGAAAATTAAGGGATTCTTGACAAATATTACTTACCTGATTCAGTGGAATTACAAAAGCAGAAAACCATATTAAAAAAAAAGTAGAAAATCAAGTTATAAATCTTGTCCGACTGGAAACCAAATCCTTTTCATATTTGTTTCCTTCTCCGTAAATCTTAGATTGAGAGAACAAATTGTATTTTATCCAGTCTATGAAGAAAATACCTTTTGGGGGAGTGTAGATAGTACTTATGTTCCTTGATGTGTGGTTGTGTCTATATTTTGCATGTAACAAAACTATATATATATATATATATATATATATATATATATATATATAATATATATATATATATATATATATATAGTTTTATAAATAATATGTGGGTGGTGTTTACGAAAGGGGGTGTATGTCTTCCTTGACGCAATGTATATCAGAAGCTATCAAGTGGAAGCTTAGCCATGTCCAAGAGCTTTAAAAAATTTTATCAGCTGCCATTCTAGAAAAGAAAATAGATAAACACATAGGCAGCTGCAGTTCCAAAGATCTGTATGATTATATGTAATAGATTTTATTTGACCAATGAGATGAGTATTGAGCCAGAAAGCGATGGATATAAGAAAGTGAAATACAAAAGTTGAGGGAGGAGGTAGCTACACCTTATTTCTTCTGGGCACAACCACTGGATCATCTTTGAGTTGGTACTGTCAGCAGGGTGCGTGAAGCTGGAAAGAGTTGAAAATTTGAAATCAGCACAGAACAAGAAATTAGAACAAACACAGTTTTTTCAAGGTTCGACATTTCGTGCCGGAGCCGCCGGCGCTCGGCACCGAAACGGTGCCGAGCTGGCGGCTCCAGTTTTTCTCTTTTTTTTTTAATAAATGTTCATCGTCTTCCTCGCGGACGACGCAGTTTAGGTCACGCGCCGCATGCGCGTGACCTAATTTCGGATCCGCGTGATCGCGCGGACCTGATTTCAGGTCGAGGGTCCGTGCAGACCTGATTGTGTCCGCGCAGGGTCCGGGCACACGCGCGGATCATTTTTTTTTTAATTTTTTTAATTTTTGTAATTTATAAAATATGTTTTAAAAATATATTATAATACTTAAAATTTTTTTATTTGTGTCTTTTTATTTTTGTGGTTTTTTTATATTTTAATTTAATATAAAATATAAAAATAATATTTTATTATCGGCACGGTCGGCACTTCTCGAGATCCGAATTTACCGAAACTCGAAATGGCACGGCACGATTAACTTTGTTTTTTTTTATAAAAAAATAAATAAAGGTCCAAGACATACTCATTGAACTGGGTAAGATTTAGAAGACCATTCCCATCCACACCAGAAGCATTGAAGTGGTACCAAACCTAGAGGAATAGATGATTTGCCATCTAACAACAAAATTAGCAGCAAACAGTTAGATAAGGTGTAATCTCATATACTGAAAGTCTGAATGCAACAAGCAATCACAAATGCATATTTTAGGTAGGATGAATCTATAAACAGTAACACAAATTGATGTGTAACCTTTGTCTGTGAAGTAACTCCATTGTTATCGTCGTTTCTATGGCCATTACAACCTTCCTAAAGAATATAATCCCAAGTTCCACGTAAAGGTTAATCCTATTAAATGGAACCGAAATCGGAAAGCCAACTTGGTTTGCACAAAGACACAGGTGGGACAGAGTTACATCCTACTTGACATTATTGAGTCTCAGTAATAGAATATCACTCATTTAATGTATATCCGTATAAAATATAGATGTCTATTAAAGTTTTATACAGAACTTCATTTTAGGCCTAATAAGATGAACCAAACTTGGTCTAACATTTATGATTGCCACAAACATAGCTAGACCAAGAGGACTACAAAATGATGATAATAGTAAAGACATTCAGCTACAATGTCTTTTTTTCAGACAATTATAAGAATAGCTTGAAAAACTAAAAGCTAAGAATAACTCGAACAAGTAAAAGCTAAAAAATCTGTTCAGAAAAGAATAATGAGATTGGAATTAAAAATCATCAACCAAAATGCGATAAGAAGACATTCAGCTACAATGTCTTTTTTCAGACAATATTAAGAATAACTCGAAAAACTAAAAGCTAAGAATAACTCCTTAATTAAAAGCTAAAAATTCTGTTCAGAAAAGAATAATGAGATTGGAATTAAAAATCATCACCAAAATGCGATAAGAAGATTTCTATTGTCCAAGACCAACTAGATGTTTAATTGTATGAAAACCAAGTTCCTCTGAACCACGCTCCTGTTCCCACCTTGATCATTGCTATTATTTCTGGTTCAAGAAATCGAGCATCATCTCAGTTGTAGGAACATCTCAATAACCCTAAAAACGTCCTCGGAACGGAGTGCTTGATTGTCTACCTCCTCGCTTTTGGTAGGAGGAGACACATTGACTAATATATTTTGTATGTTCCTATATCTGCAAGCTTTTTAACTGCTATTGTTCCTCACTTCCCAGCTCCAACACCCGTTTTGTGCAACTATACGCTAGACGAGCTTCAAATGAGTAGTTTACTTTCCAATAGAAGCTAGGCCAAATTGTGACGCAGGAATGCGTCTGCGGTTAGTATCCTACGGAAAAAAAAGACATGCAAATCCTTGGTTCAAAATGAAGAACAACTATAGAATAACTTTATCTGAAATCAATTCTAGGAATGTAAAATGCAAATTGATCAATCATTAATTATAGAGTTTTGGTAAAAGGGTGCATCATGTGGAAAATTGACGTTTGAACATGCACGTTCCAACTCCTACAAAATCAAAATACATGAAAAATGTGCATACAGCACAAGAATGCTGCACTACTCATGCATAAAAATAAAATTAGATAGTAATCTTTGCTTGAGTAAATTGCTAGTTTGTGATTCTAAGTCCAATATAACACTAACACAATGTGAGATATACTTCCGCAACTCAACCAGTCATAACTCACACTTTATATAGCCTTACTTGTATTTTCAGCTTTATATCACTTCCTATGAGCACCAGTTCATATTGCAACAGCTACATGGCCAACATTTAACTCCGATATGGAATTGCCACACTTGTGCATATAGCATACTATAGTTCTTATGGTACTGCCTTCCAGCGCCTTAGAAAAGAGCTTAATGGACTACAGAGAAACTTCAATTTATCATGACAAGGAAACAAAGCAGCATTTGCAGAAAAAGATATATAAATCTGTGAAAGACCAAACCTTCAGAATTCCAACAGTACTACATAATCAGAACTCAGTCTGCCTAAAGCTCGATTATTCCGCGAGGTATCCCCTCTTTGAAGGGTTCATCCAATCGCTTCCACTGACCTTACTTTTATCTTCTGTAGTCTACTAAAACATTAAATACCTTCTTACAAGTCTCTAAAGCCATGAAATTACTTTTTTCATTACAATTACCTCAAACACAATTTCTACCGTGACATTGTTGAAATTTTATTTATACCTAGTCTGTCAATCTACAGGCAAGTAAAGAAAACAAATTTCCTTGACAAAGGTAGAGCTGCTTCTGAAAAGACTATGACAAAGGTAGAGCTGCTTCTGAAAAGACTATGACAAAGGTATAATTGCTTACTGTCCAGGAATTATGAGTGGAAAAATTAGAAGATACTTAGATCCATTTCCATAAGAATGAAACTGCTTACTTAAAACAATGAATCTTCAACATACTTAATTATTGATATCCAGCGACTTTGTCCCATCCCATACCGACGCATAATCAAACATCTGCATAGGATTAAAATAATCCACTAAAAATCCTGACATAACCTTGACAATAACAAGCAAGTACTAACCAAGGTATGGTATTTGCCCAACTAGGTTGCTCGTACTCATAAAAGGCGATGCGCGATAGATCTCCTGATCTCGTCGCTTCCGATGCAGCACCTCGCTCTCGTCCTGCTTTGTCACTCCTCCAAACTCACGAACCTCGGATGGCGCAAGATCCACCTGGGAGAACAACGACACGATTCGATCCGTAACATCGAACCGATCCTCGTCGTTGATGTACCTCGGCGTCCAGGAAGTCCTCCTACCGCACGGCCTCGTGCGAGTTCTCAATCGATGACAATTAGAAGTTGTGCTCGCGATCCCACTTGTGGTCCGCGCGCAGCTGCTCGATCGTGGAAATGATCCGGCTGAAACTTGTGGATGACTATGAGAAGTTGTAGTGTCATCCGCTGGGACTTCGATATAGATCGTGATCAAAGCCCAACGGTCAAGTGTTTTTGAAAACTAGTATTGTAATTTTACCGCTGATGGGGAAACTTTAGAAAGCATCATCATCCAAAATCGAGTTCCTATTGACTAAAATTCTCCGCATATCTCTATACTTTATAGCAAGAACTTCCGTTTCATATAAGATCTGTATTATGATTCTAAAACGTCGGTTAGAGCTAGATATCAAAATTTTTCACGAGTTTAAGATCCACACAAAAAGCGCGCACTCGTATTACAGAATCCATAACGATAATCTTTGAAAAAAATTAGAAAACTAGTATCATAACTTTTTTAGCATGACTAATCTTGCACGATGTAAATTACGTATCAAAACATGTTTGATATATATTACCAATTTAAATTATGTAACGAAACAAATTTGATATATACTATGTTACACTATATGATTCTAATTACATCGTAAATATCAAAATTCTAAATGATCAGCATTTTTTGTCAGATTTTGAGATTCAACTGGTGGAATGAAATAAATAAAGACCGATAGGGCCAACTGGATACTGTTTCCCCTAAAACTTTTATAGAAGGACTAAATTCAAATACTCTTTTATACCGAAAAATTTACTCACGGATTCTATACAGATATTCCAATGTCGAGAATCGGGATACGAACAATATTATGTTATGATTGACATCGTTGTTGCTGCAAAACGAGCATTCAGATACATTTAGAAATTTGAGAGGCATGTATAACAATGTTGAAGATACAAAAGTTCACCGTATCACATTTGATGAAAGTTTGATGACCAAATACAAATACAAACACGAAAACAATTTATAGATCTCTACAAGAAGCAAATGCTAGTTACTCTGCATTAGAAAATACAAGATTTTGTAAGGTCAAAAGTGAATCATCAAGTTTGATCTCTTCAGCAGAATTGCTGTGGTGCCTCGGGACAAAGATAAACAGATAAACGTGGCTTAGGATAATCGTATTAGGTTTTCAAAGGAGCTTTCTTCTCTCTGTCAGATATTCGAGCAGGAGCTGTAGAATGCGATTTAAAGCGACCCCGGCCGCCTTCTTCCTTGTCCTGTCAGAGTTATAACAAGTAAACTGATTTGATCTCAAAGTAAATTTAGCAACGGAAATTAGTGCGCAAACTTAGGGAGAAATTGGTTAAAAATAGAGATTGATCTTAAGTTCAACTAATTTTATAGTATAGGTATTTAAAGTCTAAACTCCAAGAAAATGAAATTTTGCAGATTACCCCACATAATCAGAAACAGAGAAGAAAGCAAGGTTTTCTGTGCCGAGCCAAGCCAAGTTTCGGTAAACTCAGATCCCAGCACGTGCCGATGGTGCCGTGCCGATCGTGCCGATATATATTTATTTATTATTTTAAAAAAAATAAAAATAAATAAAAATTCAAATATAAGTTTTGTTGACACGTGCCGTGCCGACAACTGCCGGAACAGGCACGGGCTGTACCAACCGGCACTGAAAACCATGGCATAAAGAGTATCAACTTCATATGTAATGATGATGGAAATACCTTTTTCTTGACTATTTGAACTACATCTTCGTCGTGAAGAACGTGACCAAGACCACAATGTTGAGGGTAATGCCTCGCACTAGTTCCCCACACAAGCACATACTTCACATCCTTTACGAGACTCCTATGTATGTGATTACAGAAGTCCTCTACCGAGCAGCCGCCCCTATCCTGATGGGATGCCAGACATTATAATTTATACATAACATAAGAAACAATAAGCTGAACATCAAGTTTTACCTATAATTTAAGGGGTTTTTGCATATCAGCCCTCCTAAGTTTCAACCATAACAAATCAGCCCCTGGAAACACGTTTCCAGGAGCTGATTTGCTTGGCCCCCGAAATAGGGGGGCTGATATGCAATTTACCGATAATTTAACCAGTAGAGAACTAGCTAGAACAACTTACGGTGGATAAAACTACAGGATCAGAAAAATCAGGCTGCTGTCCTTGTGGCTTTGTATATGCTCTGACAAGACCCATTTCATCCCACATTCTCGCTAGTAGTCTGTCCAAATTAAGCTGGATATGAAGAGCAAAAGTTTAGCATTCAAAGTCTCACAATCAAGTCATACTTAGATGCAGCGTTTATAATTACCTTATTATCATTACCAACAATAGCACAAAATTTATATCCAATATAAATTGGAGATTTTTTTTTTCTTAAATACACGTCATTCACATATGAATCAACTCAAAAACTGGCAGAAACTGTCAAAATTACACCATCTAGTAATAATCAGAAGTCAAGGCAATCTCAAATTGTCGAACTTACCTTGAGATTACAGCTAATAACAACAGAATTTGGTTGTCGTGCTAGCCTGTCAACATCATCGATACCGATAACATCAATTTTGTTGTAGACATAAATACATTTCATGTATTTACGATTCCCTTCAATTACATCAATCAGATCATCCACAGTGGCATCTTCTCGAAACAAGACCTGAAGTTGATGTAATAAAAAAAAAAAAGCGACCATTAAGTACCCTGGTCTAAAGAGAACATAAAAAGAACAATGATGGGCAAGCTTATTCAAAAGAAAATGGAAACTCTTAATCCAACTGTGCTCTTCTTGAAAGTTCAAATCCAAAAGATCAACAATGTACGCATTTACAGTCAAATTCTGAAGAACAAAATAGAACGCACCTCTGCATTGTGTATTTTGTACTCATGAAGGATCTGATAGCAGAGTTTCTCATCAACATGAGTCAATGGTGCTGTGGTATTGAAAGAAATGCCACCTGTCTTTTTCTTCTTGAAGTATATCTGAATGAGGAAGAGGTAAAAGAATTTAGCGTATGATTAGAGAAAAGGAAAATGTAGGGCATAGTAGGCAGCAGATATTATGACCCCCTGCAATATCAGGAAATGTATTACAAGAAGAGAAAATTAAAATAGTGTGAGCATGTGCTATAACCACATAATGACCCCCCAAATAATCAGGAAACTCGAACTGAACAGAATTATATTATCTTTCTTGCAAATAGACTTGTAAGAGCCTCGATAAAGAATTAATGTTATAACAAAAGACATAGAAATATTTGTCATGCAAGAGAAAAAAACATTCTTGTTAAGTACCACCAGAAAGACAATTGCAGGTATAACTAACACTTCCATATTATTACTCCTTGGAAGTTTGCTTTCTAAGATTACAAAAGCGGAAAGTCTCAATGTCTGATCACATGCAAACAATTTGTTGAATTAATTTTTAGGATTGACAATTTGATAGTAGTCTTTCATCTGATTATAATGTCTTTGAATCTTAAAGTAAATAGCATACAAAACTCTATAAGCCCCTGCCACAAGATCAAAGTATCATATTTCATGTGAAACTCATAATTTGGATTACTAGTCTTTGATGTAGTAAATTGCACGACACATGAAAGCAAAGAACTTACTTGAGGAGGCTTCTTGTTTAGACGCAAGCCGACAGCTTCTAGCTCTCTTGTCAAAATTTGGCGATGTCCTTCACTCTGTGGCACAGACGAGATATGGATAAGTGAGGGGAAAGTCATGAAAAAATACATCATAGGCCAAAAAAGCAACACTGATCACTTCTATAACATGTATGGTGCTAGAAACTATCTAGAGGCTTAAGCGAAAAGAATATGTAATCTCAGTCACATTCGATGAAATCATTTGATGAAATCCGAGCTCAAATCATATTAGATAAAGCATGAATCCATCATCAACCCGGAAAGCTTACTGAGGTCCTGATGGTCCATTATGGCAGTATAACTCTCAAATCTGAATAAATGATTTCAAGAGACATTAAGTATTCTTGGATCTGAAGCTACCTAGAGTAGGAAGGTAATAGGATTAGTAGAGGACTTACATGGAGATCTTTGAGATGGTTAAGGAAATTCCGAAACAAGCAAAGATAAAAGTAATTTTGAGATGAATTGGATGTGAAATGCTAACAAGGAGGACCATTACATTGGGCTCATTTATCAAATGCAAGATGGAGTTTTTACCTTACTAAACAACACGAATATATGGGTTTTGAAGAAAAAATACCATAAAGCTTCATTGTCAAATATTCACCAGAGCTAGATAGTTTTATGACTTTACCTTTGATGCATCAAGAACCATCAAAACTATGTCTGAGGACTTGGCAACTGCGATGACCTGAAAAGAAAAAAGAAACTGACTAGGTCAATGGAATTAGAATGATAAAATAAAATGGAAAAAAAGGTAGTCCTATTATCAATTAAAAAACACTACACAAAGCTAGCAACTCATGATGAAAAGAAACAAGAACTCATCTAAGAGCAGAATTATCTTCTTTTTTTTTTTTTTGTGAAATGAGGGCTAATAAGAATCGAACCTCTAACCTCCTGAGCCACAGCTTTGCACTAATCACTAGACTAACACCTTTGTTCAAGTACAATGCATTATACCAAACCAATTCTAACATCAAAATAGTGTTCAGGCAAGCTTCAGACACGCCCAGACACAAAATGAGAGACAAGGTTCGACGTGACCGCTTTTATGGGTCAAGTCGAGACAAATTGATGCGCGCCTTAGGCGGGCATCACGAGGAAGGTGTGAGGCGGGTAAGGCATGCTTCAACGCGCCTCACTTATGCGTTGTTGGTGCTTTGCAGACAAGTTGGTAATGCTTTAAGAGCTTTTGAAGAAAGATTTAATCTAAAAGAAATTGGGATTGCGCAAATGGGGTGAGAAGAGTGCTCAAGTACAAATTCACAAAGACCACTCTTAAGAGAAGAAATAAAAAATACACAAAGGAGATGAAGATTTTAACTTGGCAAATTGAGATCTGCAATATTTCTTCTCTAGGATGATTAACTATTTAGCGAAAAAATCCATTTTTGGTGAACCTTATTGGAAAATTTACATTTGATTAAAATTTCAATGCCGAGCCGAGCCAAGTTTCAGTTAACTCAGATACTGGCACGAGCTAATGTTGTGCTGACCATCATGATACATATTTTTTTTGAGATAACGAGGTGAAACCTCCACTACGACAAATATCAGACTATTCCAATGGATTTATTTGTTATTTTAAAAAAAAATAAATATAAAAATGATAATTAATCTAAATTTTAATTTTAATTTGTTATTTTTTAAAGTGATGTGTGTCTCACTTTGCTAAGGCGTGCGACTTAGCACGCATAACGACTACGCTCTCCTTGTCGCCCAAGCACGTCGTATGCCGTTCTAAAATTGCATCAAGAAGGATGATAACTACTTGGAAAAGCAGTTTGGTGTATGTAGGTGATTAATCTCATAGCATATTTGTTCACCCAAATACACTTTTCCCATCAAAGCATCTGGATACAAGACAATACCAAGAGGAAGTAACACTAAGGACCAACAACTATAACTAATGTAACTTTATGGCGGAATAGGTAACACTTTTAATGTTTCCATGCAATACGTACAGAAATAGCAATATTCAGAGAAAAGGACTCTGGATGAAATAATTAAAGAAAGTTCACGTCAATGGAGCTAATACATAGCTACTTCCTACTCTCAAGTACGAGGTATCACTTATGTTACTTGGACTCTTTGAATTACCCAATTGCACCCGTGCTGGGTACATACACTTCAAACGGGTGTGGGTCTCTAGGTATGATTATAGTAGAAAAATGACAAAAAGTTCACAAACCCGTCTCAGACATTTCCTACGAGTTCGACACTTCTAACTTCCAAGTAGAAATAGGGTATTATTACCATTCATATAAACTTTCGTAGCATGTCAGTATATCAATATTTAAAAGAATTAATTCAAAAAAGACAGAGGCATGAACATCTTTACCTGCCTACCACGACCCTTGCCTTCTGAAGCTCCTTCAATGATCCCGGGGAGATCGAGAAGTTGGATTTTAGTATCATTGTATTGAATTATACCAGGAATACAAGTAAGCGTAGTGAATTCATATGATGCAGCTTCCGAATGTGTCCCAGTCAATAAGGTCAGAAGTGTTGACTTCCCCACACTGGAAAAAAAAAAAAAAAAAACTTATCTCAGTCATAGGAGATGGTTTTCTTTGGAGGCATAAGCATAACGAACAGAATATAAGACATAATGTCAGTATCTAGTAACATCAAAGTCTTTCCAACTGGGAGGAAGAGTGGTCTACATTCTATAGAACATATAGACAAAATGGAGGTTTTAGAGAGAAACCTTGGAAATCCAATCAATGCAACACGTCCATGACCATACTTTGTAACTTCAAAACCCTCCCCAGCTCCACTTGAACCCTGGTTGACAAGTACTTAAAGATAGTCTAAGTTTTGTAATCAATATTGCTGAAACAAAAGAGGACTCTGAAGAGAAATTTGAAATGTAGAATGCGGTAACGGAATCAAATTTATGGGAATTCATTCCCGCAGATGGATAAGAAAGCAAGACGAACTGCATACCTTAGGAGGCTCCAACAACTGCGTCCTTAATTTAGCTAGTTTTGCCTTGAGCTGCCCGAGATGATATTCTAATACAGAAATATATCTTGTCAAACAAAATTGAATGTTCTGCACTTATTGACTCATTCTAAAGGCATTCAAGGTTTCTCGCCAAGTAATACAAAATTAAATTGCTGTTGATAGTGCCACCACCACTCAAGGATCGTGATTCAGCACATGACAAAGGGGAGTGCCTTAGTTCAATTCCCCCACAACATGTGGTGGAAAATTCCTATGGACCAAAATAAAAATGCTATTGATAGACATGAGGAAACATAGTTCAGTAAGGTTAGACGAGTAATGACTCCAGTCCAAAAGATAAATGTATATTTCAATCAAATTAGAACCTGTGGCTTTGTTCTTCTGGGTTCTTGCCATTTCGGCCTCGATTTCCTTTATCTTCTCTATGACACCCATTTTTACTTGAGCAAAAGTTCTGCAAGCCTGATTTTGAAAATAAAATTAGTAACCAGTCAGTCATTCTAAAAGAAATAATTATGCTTATATAACTTCATGCAGTGAAACAGGATAACATTGGGCCAAGGACAATTCACAAAAATCATAGAAACAGAAGGAGAATCTTTAAAAACTTTCAAAAACATGAAGATACATTGGGCCAAGGACAATACACAAAAATCATAGAAAAAGATGGAGAATCTTTAAAAACTTTCAAAAACATGAAGATAGACTAACAAAAGAAGTTAGAAATATTCATGTAATACTCGCGATGCATCGATCACATACACCAGTACATACCCTATGTTCAGATACATCTAAAGCATCTTTAAATCTTTACCCTCTCTAGCAAAATCCAGTTTTGAAGATAATTAGATTCGACGGATTACGGCACACAAATCCAATCTTTCAATTACCAAAGCTCCCCCTACTTAATTGAAATCATTCGAATCAAATCTAATTGTGAAACCTCCATAAATACTAATATCCAAAAATTAAATTCAATAAAAAAAAGCTAGGAATTAGAGAAGTAAACCTGAGATCAGAAAGGAGAAAGGTGAGGAGAGAGGAGAATCCAAAGCGTTGAAATTGGACAAGATAAAAGGAGAATAGGCGGCGGTAGTACTGGCTGTGGCTGTTCTGCTCGACTCGCTGCAGTTTGCGGGAGAGACGATACGTAAAAAGCAAAAAAAGAAAAAAAAATCCCGTGACCGTAAAACGGACTACGGTAGCGTCCCTTGTAAATTTGTAATGGAAAAATTTAGAGCGTCCATATTTACTTGCAGCCTCGGCCGGGCCCGCGGCCTGAGCCGCGCAGGCCAGGGTTAGCCGCGCGGGTTAGTCCACAGACCCTGGCCCGCGCGGCTGGACGCAGGATTAGGAGTGAAAACAAGCGAATTGCTATAGGTTTCGAACTCGTTTAAGCTTAGCTCGAATTTTGGCTTAAGTTCGAGCAATTAAATTAGCTGAATGTGGACATTATGTTTCTTAGAACTTTTTAATTTTATTTATATATTTTTTAAAAAATAAAATTATTTAATCGAGTTCGATTTCAAGCTCGACTCAAGTTCAACTTAAGTAATTCAATCGAGCTAAGCTCGGGATTTTTTGAATCGAGTCGAAATCGAGCTTAGACTCTGCAGCTTATCGAGATTGAACCCATATGAAATCAATCTAGGTGAGCATGAGCTTAGTGGTGCTCGGCTCACACTCCGCTCGTTTCACCCCTACGTAGGATGCAGGTCTAAGGAGCGAACCCTAGTCAAGTTCTTTTTTTAAAAAAAATTATTTTAATGGATGGTGGTGGGGCGAGCGAATCTCATATTACAGATTTTTGTTTGACATATCCCCAAGCTGAGCCGAGCCATGATCCAGCCCTTTGCGGGCGAGCCAGATCGGCTTACAAAGCAATGGCTTATTTCCAGTGGCGGATCCAGAATTAGAGGGTGGGGGGCCATTAATACTTAAGAACAAATATTATAAAGTTTGTCATAATTAAATAACACATAATTAACGTCATCTATTTAATATATAATAATATATAATATAATATAATAATATATATAATATATAATATGTAATATATATATAGTTATATATTAATAATAAAACAAATATGAAGAAACATACGAACACAAACGCGAACACTCACTGAACACCACGTGAACCAACGAAAACACATACAGCACACATACGAACACACACGAACACATACGAATACTTATGCGGACACATATACGAACACATATAACACACACAAACACACGCGAACTCATTCGAACAAATACGAACACATAAGAACACATAGAACACACACGAACACCTACGGAGACACAAGAATATACGCAAACACACGCGAACGCATACGAACACACACGAACACTTACACGGACGTAAATTTACGTAACTTTAATGTTGAAAACTTTTTAAAAAGATAATTTTAAATGAGATTTAGATCGCATCTAAATCTCCAACTTTTATTTTGAAAGTTTCTAATTGTTTTGACCTCTTGATATATATATATATATATGATTAAAATTGAATTAATTGAACTTTGAATCAGTTGAGGCTTTGAAATTAATTGGCTCGGAGGCCACTGGAAACTAGAAATGAAGAAGGAGATTGATTACTTAAGAGGTTTGAGGTTTCACTTCAAGCTTTAGGGAATTGCTCCAGCCAGAGCGGAGGAGTCGGCCGTCTCCAACGAGGACATGCAGCTCCAGGCCGGGCGAGGACAGCACTACAGCAACTTCCAGGCTCCGCACAGCTCAACAGTGCAAGACAGCAGCTCCACCCCGGGGGACAGCAGCCAAGCTCCAGTTCGATCGCGGTGGTAACCGTGGTAGATCTAGGCGAGGAAAAGAGGGATTTGATCAATAAATTCAGAAATTGGAGATATTGGGGTTAGGATTGGGTGATAGGTCCGAACTCACGAGAGGTGAGTGAATGAGTTGCAGCGTTAGGCAGATTTGAGGTGTAATTAGGTTAAGGGAGGAATTTGGTGGCTGGCGAGTTTTTTTGAGGGGGGGCCAAGATTGTTGGGCCAACCGTTTTCACAGCCTTGTCGGCCTATTAATCTGTTAAGAATAGCAGATTCTCACCTTAACGGACTGGGCTGGGGGGGGCCATGGCCCCCCCTGCCAACACACAGGCCCGCCCCTGCTTATTTCCGATTCATCAAATCCCCTCCGTCAGTCTCAGAACAAACTCCAGCAATGGCACCACAAAGCAGAGTCCTCACAACTCCAATCTCATCCAGTGACCAGTTTTTTCCTTCGAGATAGGTAAGAATCCAGTGACCAATTTTTCAAAATATTTTGAACAAAAATTTTAGATCTCATCAAAATATATAATTTTAATGTTAAAAATTTTGCCAAATAAAAAAACTTTTATGTATTTTTAGGCTCTAAATTTTTAATGGGTTAGTGGATAATCCGTTAACATTTTGGAATCTTAGAATACCAATATGGAACTATTTTTTAAAAAAATTAAAACATTAAAGTTATAAAATTTATAATTTTTATATTAAAAAATATTTGTATAGGGGTTAAAATAGTTATACACGAATTACAAAAGAATAGATGATTTGTAAAAAATGTGATGAATAGGGGGTGATATGTGTTGGGTTTAACAACTAATGGTTGATCCAATATTTTTCCTTTTCTAATATTTAGTGATATACGAGTAATTATAACTATAATATTGTTGCATAGATAATAGGCAGAACTTAATTAATCAAATGTTGTGAGTGTGCCATCTGTAATATGTATTATGATGTTTGCGCAAACAGTCAGAGTTTTTTCAGCAATAATATTTTTTAAATAATAATAATAATAATATCGAGGTATGCCATATTCTTGATAGGAAAAATTACTCACCCCTAATAAACTATATATTAAATCACACACAATTAATCTCCTCCACACATTCGTCTTGTGATCGGTAGAAATTAATAAAATTACAACTATACCTATTATAATTTATGATCCTGATGTTGGTATATATATATATATATTATGTAATTTATTATGTGATTTTTAGATGAGTATAACAAAACTCTGATTGATAATGTCTGTCTAAGCAAACAAATTAAGCAAACCAGCTCCTCTTTCTTACACTGAAATAAAGCTTACATACACACGAAATGTGATGCACCAGATCAAGTAACACAGTCAACTCCTGATTCATCATCCATGGCTGCTTCATGTTCTTAGTCAAACGTTACTACTCGTGGCATCGGAACCGCGGCGCCGCCGGCCCACCGTCCACGGACAGAGCACGGGCGCAGGCGCGGTACATCCAAAGAAAACCCGCAGTCGCTCCGCAGTCGCGCGGCCACCTGTATCAAGGCTTGCCATGACCGTCGACGCAGAGTCTGAGAAAGACGGGCCGCAGCTCTCCTCGTTGCCATTAATAGTAACAAAAGGTGATCCCTCCGTCGTCGCCTCCACGTCCAACGACTTCATCACCTGCTCCTCTTCATCGCAATCCATTAATGGCTGACTGTTAATTGTGTTTGGATAAAGATTAGACTGAGACCTAGATGTGGATTTATAGTCGGAAGGTGCGTGCGACGTACGTATGGGATCAAAGAGATCGAGAAGTCTTGAAGAAGCGACTTTTAATCCTCCACCTAACCCTCGGCAAATTTTAATCAACGTGTGCCGGTGCGGTAAATTTTTTTTTTTTTTTTTAAAGTAGAATTATTTTTTAAAAATAATTAAATAAAATTTATAAAATTTAATGAGATTTATAATTTTTATTTAAATTTTTTAAAAAAGTATTTCTAATTAAGCATTTTAGGACTAAAAGAAATAACGATTTTGAAGTAAATTTTAAACTATTTTAATGTCTGTTAATCTTTAAAGTCCCAAAATTTATAAGTATTTTTAGAAAAATTTTTAATATAAATAATAAATCTTATCGAAATTTATAATTTTTTATTTATTTTTTTTTTAAAAAAATAATATTATTATATTTACTGTACGATACGCAGGTAAGTTTATCCCTAACCCTCACGCTCTGCAGTGTCTCTTTCTTTCTTCTTCCGAGAATTTTTGGAGGCATCTGGACTTTGCCTGCACCGGTTCTTGAATATTTGTATCCGTGGATTCGGTGAAGTAGAGTTCTGCAATCGCTTAATTGATTGTGGGTAGGTGACGAGGTTGAGTGTACTGGCCTCTTTGCCATATCACACTTACTTTTAACAAGCTAGGCAATTTTTTGGAATAATTGCATATCACCCCCTTTTATATCATACTCACAAATAAAGTCCTACCTTTTTATAATTATTAAAACCATAGTTCGACGTTTTGATCGGCACGCCTTGTGCCGACCGAAACGTCGATGTGCCGACAAATGTCGGCACGGCACGGTCGGCACGATACAGCAGGCACGACCGAATTTTTTTTTTTTAAGGAAGGAAGAATTGTTCATCTTTTTCGAATGAAGAAGATTACGATGTTTTTTTTTTGCGTCAACACGATATGACTGGTATTTCGCATCGTATGGATATTTTTTTCTTGTATTGTACCGGTGAGCGCGACTCAAAAGTCACACGCTATTAATTATTTTTAAGTTTTTCAATTTTTGAAGATAAAAATTCTTTAAAAATATTAAAATATATAATAAAATATAGCAAAATAATATTTTATTATCGGCACAATCGAAACGACACGATCGGCATGGTCGGCACGTCTAGAGTTTGGAGTTTACCGAAACTCGAAACGGCACGGCACGGTAAACTTTGATTAAAACAACGCTATATATATATATATATATCTTTTGGACTAATTTTAAATGCTTTTGAAAAATAGGAACTAATTTATCAAAATTTTGCAAGTATGAATGTTTTTGAAAGCACCCCGCCCCCCTTTTTTTTAAAACAAAGCAGAGTTGAAGACGTTGGCAAACCTCAAAATATGATAAAATTGTTAGACATAATATTTCAGAGTAATTAATGTTTGACAAATATAAGTTGTTCTCTAAATTAGTGCAGCTGAACTATTAAACATTTTGGTTTTGGAATTCCTGAGTTGAATTATTGCTCGAGAGTTATCAGTTTACTAGCACTAAGACAAACCATTTTCTTTTGAGATTTACTAGGAAAACCGTGCTGTAGTCGACCCACTATGCGTGATTATTGTAGCATATAAACTCTCAAGTGATGCTGACTTCGGTTCTAGTATCAAACCTTCGCATCCTAAAAAATAACTCACATATTCATGCATGTTTGTATATCAAATAGAAGATTATGTACTTTTTCTGATGCTTGAATCTTCTGCAACTAGATTTACTAGCCTGCAGTCTGGAGAGTTAAATTATGCAGATGCTAGAGTTCGAACCTGCGATTGGGCTGCTTGGCGCGGGACCAATACAACGGCGCAGAGCCGATACAAAACATTTTAATCTAAAAGGTTAACTTTAAAACAACTCTATTTTAATAAACGGCCAGAATACCTTGTTAGACAAAAGACTTTCAATGCATATGGGCACCCATGTTTTAGGTCCTCTATATATATATATATATATATATACACACACACACACACACAAAGACTACAAATTCGTAAATTAGATTTATATGGAAAAGTTTCTATGCTAATTTCTTAAAATAAAATTATATTTTTTACTCTTAAATTTTATTAACATAGCTCGTTGTAATTTTGAATTTCAGATAGTTTGGAGATAATCCTCGACTCTCAAAAAATTCTATACTAGTCTTATTGTCAGATCTGTCATTTGAGCAGTTGATATCATCATATATTCTATATGAGTACTCACATAATGATTATATTGTCGATAACGTATGACAAGTTATGACAATTTCAGCAGCCGAAAAGAATAAATAAAAGCCACCTCAGCGGCTCAAACAACGTAAAGGATATTTCTACAAGAAAAAATTGTAAATTCTTTTTAAGAATTCAGAATTGTAGCGATAGCTTTTAGTAAAGCACTTATAAGAAAAAGATAAAGGTTTTAATAAAGTTCATATATTCAAAATATAATTTTGACAATTATTAAATTAGACTCTAAACCAATTCCTTTCACATTCTCTCTCTTCCCTGAATCTCTTCTTTTCATGTACTTCTAAAGCTACAGTGTCTCATTTCACAGTTCATTGAGTGCACTCCCATCAACTTAACAAAGAAATTGTTTTTCTCCATTAATACTGAATTTTACATCCAACGTACATCAATTTCATAACAGAAAAACAAATAATTAAAAATCATTTTTAATTCCAAATTCAGAATACGAGCATCAAAAAATTAAAAACATTATAAAAAAATCAAAAACAAAAACAAAAATCACTGCTATCGATCCATATACTTGCAGCAATCCAAGCCCTATAAAGAGTGACTTTTCTGAAATTTCAATGATTGTTTTGGTAAGAAATAAATCATGAAGACTAATCGTATTACTATTTTCTTTCATTAGCAAAAAGCTTTATAGAAAAAAAATGTATTCCTCTTTGGCATTTGCTATTTAATTAGGGGTGAAAATACTCCGAGTTCGATTAGAGTACCACTAAGCTCAAATTCAACTCAATTGGTTTAGTTCAAGCTTGAACTGAAGCTCGACGAGATTCAGAGACTGAGCTTAAACTTGACTCGAAAAATCTCAATCTGAAAATCAACTCGAGCTCGGCTCAACTGTATCAACTGAGCCAACCTTGAGTCGAAACGAGCGGAGCAGTCGAGCTCGGCTCGATTGTATAAATTAGAACAAACTCGAATTGCTTAAATAATTTTTTATAAGAAATATTTAAATAAAATAGCAAAATTCAGGTACTGCTTGTTTAATTAGTCGAACTCAGCTCGAGCTCGTATGACTTGAGTTTGAGCCGAACTTAAACGAGTTCGAGTATCAGCTATCTTGAACAGCTCGTCTCGTTTTCACCCTATATTTAACCACCTTTTTTATTTTATTTTTTTTTTTTAAAAAAAAGAAAGAAAGAAAACTCTGAAGTTAGCTGGAGTTCTGTTTTCTTAACGTGAAACGGAGCTGAGAGAAAGGTACGGGAAGGTAAAAGCCTTCAGTCTAATTAGGTAACTTATACCTTCAGTTACAAGTTAACTTAATAAACAAAATAAATAGTACAAAATAATAACAATAATATAGACCATATTACAAGTGTTCGTGGCTGTGATACACTTATATGTTTTATTTTGTTTTTTTTTTTTAAATCATAATTAAAAAACGATGTATGGTTGTGATACACGATATGAAGCTGTCCATGTCTTGCACCTTTTCAGTATCAGTCACATGGAGTGTGTGAAAAGGCATACCTGCAGTTTGCACAGGCCCAGCCCAACTTCACATTATATTTATTTATGGACATTTTATATTTTTATGTCTCTCTTAATGAGGTTTGGCATTTTTGTACCCCTTAGCTGTTCGGCAGAAATGTGCTCATTTATCATATAAAATGATCAAAATATTTTTAATATTTTTAATTCTAAAAAAATACGAACATACGCGAATACCTACGAATACCTCAAACATCCACATTACTAGTGGGTGTTCAGAGCGTTCATTCAGATGTATTCGTGGGGTGTTCCGAGACGTTCATAGGTGTTTATGAGTGTTCATAGATGTCTATAGGTGTTCGTGGGTGTTTGTATATTTATGTTTTAGAATAAAAATTTTTTGCTAGTGTTGGTGGATGTTTGTGGGTGTTTACATATATTTTTTCTGAATAATGATGGTTTAGTCATTTCATATGGTATATTTTTGCCAAAATTAATTAAAGAGATAAAAAACGTCAAATCTAATTAATGGATCATAAACATACAAAATGTCCTTTATTTATAGCATTAATTTATTATTTATTTGAGAAAAGGATGGAAGGACTGACCTCCAATGCGAACCCCACTCTTTTTGCACCTATACCTAGGTCTTACTCACTTTTACCTTCAAATTTAATAGGAATAATAGAGCCGAGAAACCGAGACATTTTACGCAGTTCAATCGTCCATACAACATAAGTTATCCAGTTCTTCAACTTTCTTATAGCGTTCAGAATCTTCAGATTTCTGTATTCCATTCCTTCCTCGCCCTTTCCCAAAAGGCGGAGAATGTATGCATACGAAAGAAAGTACCGTCTCGTTATAGAGATAGATGAGAGTCATGCACAAAAAAAAAAAAAAAAAAAAAAAAAAAAAAAAAAAAAAAAAAAAAAAAGTTTCTTCCCGTTGAGCGTAATTTAAGCACATTACAGCATCTTAAGTCCATGAGGCCTAAGAAGTTTGATTATATAGAACTGAGGAGTAGTAATTTATAATAATTTAAGTTTTAGCTTTTTTTGGTTAGGAAATGGAGGAACAGAGCCTGTTAAGTTCTAGCTTTTTAGGACTTGTTTGGAACAATTGGGTAGTTGGTAGTTGAGCAGCTTTGAATTGCTAATTTATTCTTTTATTTAAGATATATATTATTTCTTAATTATTGCGGACTATTTAGTCTGCCTCTATCTACCGTAGATATAGGATAGTCAATTGACTCTGCTTTTGGGGCTGATCCTAGTATATATATATGATATATAAATTTAGCCGTGTCTCATAGTAAAGTTTTGCAAGCTTGTCACATTGGCAGAGGCGCTCGAGGCGTGCGTGTCGCGCGTTGTGAGATTGCGAGTTCAACCCTCGAGACCACACTTTTTTTTAACTTAAGCCGCGTTTTCGCTCAAATAATCAACTTTTTTTTAACTTAACACTCGCGACCACGCGCTGCGAGGCACCTGACTCCTCCCAAAAACTCAATTCTGTCAAAATTCTAGAGGTCCTTAGACTCATAGAGGACAAATATAATATAATTATATTTGTATTCGTGTAAACTATGATAATTATGACAGCATCTAATAATGTAATTTTCTATTTTCTAACATCAAATAATTATATTTTTTGTTAGAAATTTCTGAGTTTGTTACTGTCTGCCCTACTATTTGTTTAATATAAGCACCTTAAAAAGAAAACCAAAAAACCAAACAAAACTAGGGAAAATCCCATATCAGTTCTGAAAGTATTTGCAAAAATAGTCCATGTCTTAAATTTTGTATCAGAAATATTTTAACATCAGGTAAAATATTTTAAATATTTAAAAAAAAGGCGTGGGATGGGAGAACGCTGCAGATGTCCGGGAAATTTCGATTTGATCTATCATTTTGACATTCAAATTTTTCAGAAAAACTACTTCTAAATTGTTATTTGGAAGTTTAAAAAGTTAATCTATCAATAATGTAGACAGCAAAATATTAATTTAGAAGAATTTATTAAAAATATTTAAATAGAAAAGATAAAATTTTCAAAAAAATTTTAAAATATATTTCTAAATAGATACTGTGGGGTGTCGAAGGTATTTAAGTGAGGGCTTATATATATATTTGAGTCTTCCAAATAATTAACTCTCAATGCAGAAAAATATGGATAATATTTGTCTGAAATAATATTTGAAAATATGTTCCCAAATTCAATTTAGAGTTTCCGGTCCTATAATTGCAGCCTTTATTAATTAGTTCTCCATACCGAAGTATTGTCAGTTGAATTCGTGAAACCTTTTCTTTTTTTGAAATATTTTGTTCAAATAAAAAAAATTTGATTTTAACTGTTGAATTTAATTATTATTTATAACTGAAATAAAGACTAAGCAATAAACGATAAATCCTACCAACTATTTACCTATTAAACAATGACTTCCTTATTTGTTTATCTGTTAAACTACTTAATCCTGTGTTAAAAATGACTTCTTTATTTGTTTTTATCTGTTAACTAATTAATACTGAATAACTGCATTGAAGTTGAAGTCTTGGTCAACTTCTCTTGTCCTCGTCTGTAATGTGTGCCACATGTTCATTTTTTCAAACAACCCCTTCAACTCTAGCTAATAAGCGCTGTTAGTTGTTTAGTAAAGTAAGGTGTTTTCTGCAAAATATCACGCGACACTACCATCTATAAATAGAGCTCGCAAATATTTTACCATCTGTTCCCACTTCTCTTTCCTCTTCTACCGAGTTCAGCAATGGAGGAAGCCATGCCATCGCTATTGGCGTCTGTCCACAGCTGGTTCACTCCCACCGTTCTCTTCGTTCTCCTAAACCTCGTGATCGGTACCATCGCTGTAACGTCGATATCCTCCTACCGCCAGCACAGCGACGACGGTACCGGCGCTGTAGACGAAAACAGGAAGCAACGTATGCTAGCTCGTGCTATTTCCCTTTCACGTTCACCTTCCATCGTTCTCGAACGCCTCCGCTCCTTTAACTTCTACTACTCTGACCGCCATTCGCCACAGCCAGCCGGAGAAGAAGAGGAACAGCAGCAGCTGAGTCGGAGCCAGTCAGACACGAAGCCAACGGCGGCGGAGATGCCGGAGAAGCTGCCAGTGAAAATGAAGAAGTCGGCGAGCGAGAGCTCGGCGTTCGCGCACTTCAAAGAAGCTGACGTGGTGGTTGCGGCGGCGCCAGAAGAGGCAATGCTGGTGGCGGAGGAGGCGGTGCCGGCGGCTGCAGCGACGGCGGAGGCGAAGGAGGAGGAGGGGGTGGATGCACGGGCGGATGCATTCATTAACTGGTTTAAACATGAGCTGAAGCTGCAGAGGCTCGAGTCCCTTAAGAGGTACAGAGAAATGATCAAGACGTGGGGGAGATGAGCAGCTAATAAACTCTCTAAAAATATCTCTAAACTTCTGTTGCTTCCGAATTAGAGTTGGCTCTAATTTTGACCAGACAACGTTGGTCACCAACCAGTTCCTTCTATCTCAAGAAAAATCTGGTAACTTTTGTTAGTTATTAGTTATTATCAGTTAATAACTGCGCTTTGTTTGTAAAATATCTAAGGTAAATGAGAAATCAGTTTTACTTTTCAAATATACTCGTTGATTCAGTCCTTTTTCTGACATTATTAGTAATATATCATAGTGTTGCTACCAACAAGTTATAGTGTTGGACATAAATATTCTAATGTAATATTGTCGTGTTAAGTATGACGGTGGTGGGTGCAAAATTAAAATTATGTGATTGGAAAGTATATTATTTTCAGTTAATAGTTAATTTGAGAGCAGTAGAAAGTAAAAAGGAAAAATATCAAGTTAGCACTTATTTTTTAAACCTATCACAAATCAGTTCATTCCTTTTATTTATTTTTTTTTCAAATTATCATTCTTTTATAATTTGTACATAAATATTTTAAGCTGTATAAGATTTTTCAGAAATTTTTTTAAAAAGTATTAATTTTTTATGAGATCTATAATTTTAATGTAAATATTTTTAAAATTTTTTAATAGATATTATATAATATAGTTTGAAACTTATGCTCATCTGATATTTAATCAAATTTATATGTGCCTGTTACTGTAAAGATAATTCTGAACTATTTTTGAATATTTAAAGCTGACCGATTGCAACGTTGGATCCTTGTTTCCGAGACGAAATACCTACATTCAAAATTTTACTTTGCGTTAAATATTTGGATACTTTATTGAGAAAGCACCTGACAGGCCGTTTCACGAAAAAATTATTAACTTAGCTTAGTAAAAATATATATACATATATATATATATATATATATATATATACACGTGAACGCATCATTCTTTGCTAGTGCCAAGACAATCAAATAATTGGGCCATAAAATTGCTTGAAAAATGTTAAAAATACTCTCGGTTTGTCATTTTTACGATAATTTTCATTATTCTTGATAATAAACAATATACATTTTTTTGATGGATATAATAATTTTAACGATCATATGTAATCTATAATATTTAAGCGGGAGGGGAAGTTGCTACAGTACACACCCCCCTATATATATATATATATATAAATATAATTAAAATAATATATACTTTAAATATATATATATAATCTATATTTAAAAATATATATTATTTTAATTAATAATAATTAACTATATATATATTATAATATCTTGATTTTTTTAAATATTTTACTTTTAAATAATTAAATATTTTTAAATATATTTTTAAAATTTAAAAAAAAAATTATTTTTTTTTCACACGCATCGCGGGTGATGTTTCCACTAGTCTATACCTTTAAATTAGATCTTTATCCTTTCCAATATCGATTTTTGGAGCTATGTTGCTATCAATAAGGGCCCAGTCTGAAAATGTTTGTTTATGCCAGTGCTAAGCTGTAAAGCCTGGCAAATTGGAAAAGTCCGATTAATCTAAACAAAACCACAACAAACTGTGACAGCCTTTCGATTTTCTGAATCATATTATTGTTATGTAACTTAGCGACATTTGGTGGCACCGCACGTTCGTAATTGCTTTTGGTTGAATTATTTTGATCATTATATGAATACTTTCTTTTAAAAAAAAATTAATATAAAAATTATAAATTTTAATGAAATTTATAAATTTTTATATTTAATATTTTTTAAAAAAAATATTTCTAAGTAGTTATTTTGGAACTTCGAAATTTCAGCAGATTAACGGGTCGGATCCAAAACTCGTTAACACTTCAGAGCATTAAAACACCTATTTAAAAATATTTTTTGAAATAATGTTGAATATGAAAGTTGTAGATGTTATCAAAATTTATAATTTTTATGTTATTTTTTTTTAAAAAAAAATACTAATAGAGCAGTAAAAAATGAGGTGCACAAATCCCGAGAGAGGGGCTGAAAACGAATTTAATATTTTATTAGGCTGAAAACGAAAATGTTTGCAAAGGAGGGGCTCAAAACACATTTTTCCAAACTTTGAAAGGAGTTTTGTCAAACCAGTCCCTAACTTTTAATTCATATAAATTACCACCTATCTTTTTTATTTTTTCAAAATTATTTCTGCTCGATACCACAAGGTATTACACATTTCTAGTTTAATATTGCTGATAGTTATTATAGTCTTGTGTTTGAATCGCAACATTTGCTAAAAATATTTCGGACAAATAAACAAATTATTTAGGACGAGCTAATAAAATGTTAAAATAAAATAAATAAATATTCCGGGAGAGTAAAAAATAGCATTACAGAAAAAGTTAATTTTGTATTTTCATTTAAAAATTTACTTAGTTCTTGTAAAGATGGATTTTTTATTGTTTTAAAACCCCTACACTTAAACCATATGGTCACAATATTACATTTATAACTAAATTTTAAATCTAGTGGTGCAAGTGCTTGTGTTATGAATCTTATTGAGTAGCGTCCTCGAATTCAAGTTAGAGCTAGTGACATTGTTGTCTAAGCACAAAAAGAATAGAATTATGTGTTGTGATGATAATACTTAATTTATTTTGGAAAAAAATTACTCACCTCCAATAAACTACCCAAATAAACACACACATCCAATCTCCACCACACACGTGCCTCGTGATCCGCACAACTCCCTCGTGATTCGTATAAAATATTAAAATTACAGTTATATCAATCGTGATGTGTGGTCTTGATTGTGCCATGTCAGCATGTGTGATTTTTTGTGTGATTTCTTGGGGGTGCATAACAAAGCCCTTTTATTTTTTCTCTATAGTACTGGACCTTGGGTGTATCATTTTCTTTGTTGTGAGTGCTTAGGTTTGATGTATTTATATATACATATCTTGCCTGCTTGAATGTTTATTTTGAGGCTAAATATCGTACATAAATGATCTTTTTAAGGTATGGCTGCGCATATTTTATTCTTCCCAAATTCTGTCTAGACTGGACCACACTGGAAGGCGCAAGTCAGCAAATACGTTCCGTGCACGTATAATTTCTATGACAAAACCAATTCAGTGGTTCAAATTTTTACTCGCTAAAGTTATTTTTCAACAATTAAATCAGTTTAGTCATTGAATTGCTATTCGCCATTTTTATTGTAGTATTGGACATGTTGATGCGAAAAATTTCAGCCATAACATGAAAAAGTCTATAAAAAGATAGATAAGTGTATACTAAATAGTGTTAGCAAAATCAGTTAGATCGGATGTTGAGAGGTATCTACAAAATATCTCTCATAAATAATATATTAGAGATTCGAGTCACAGCAACTATGAATTGAACAGGGACACGCATATTAATTTGTTTTCGATCAAGATATATAAATAAAAAAAAAAAAAATTCGAACTATACGGTCAAAAACCAAAAAAAAAAAAAAGAAAGAAAAAAAAGAAAAGTGTCTCTTTTGAGTTTGATTAGTGAATCTGCTTGAGCCATTCGAGTGCAGGGTTCAGCAATTTGTCTCGAGATGGGTACCAAAACGTCGGAGTTAGATTGATTTTGCGTCTGCCATTAATTCATGCTTGTCTGTTATGAAGACGGGCCTTTAGTTACATCAGGCCCACCTCTTTCAGTTACTTCAATTGTGAACCGAATGGCTGGCACTGTGGCCCACATTAAACACTTATTAGGAGAATAAATATTGAAATTGCTCCATGTCGAATAAGATTAATCTCACCCACAGTATGATATGAATATATACAGGAAACTAAAAATTAAAAATTTTAAAAAAATTGATTAACTTGAATGTTGTTCATTTTGTTTTCTGATTCATATGTTAAGGTTTGGCTCAGTCAAACATAAAATTTAGGCATAAATGTTTGAGCACTGCCATTCAGACATAAATCTTTGAGCCAGAGACATGACATTCACCTTATGCGGACTGATAGAACGTGATTAAAAAACGTTATCCCCACTAATATGGGGGTTGGTGCACCATTAAAAATCCGCTTTATTATCTCAAAAAAAGGACATTGACAGCATGCATTTCTCTCATTTATATAGAACAAAAAGCATCATGCTTCACTCTTAGACAAGACAACCATCCAAACAGCAAGAGGATATGACCTCAATATTCTTGGGAAAAAAAAAGAAAAAGAAAAAATTCTGTGAGGTTAGGTGGGAATTATTCCATGCCACCACTATTTTTAAGTGGTAGGTTCCAGTTATGTGGTACAAATAATTAAAGCCTCAGTTTATAGATATGTTTAGAATTGTAGTTAGAGGTCCAAAGCATTTCTATATTCAAAACTAGCTCTCAATAAGAAGTCCCCGCAATCAAAATGCTTACCTGGACATTGTTATTCAGGGAATATGGTTATCTGAGCATTGGGACCATGCAATCCCCCGTAAAATAGTGGTTAAATTTGAATGGAATATGATCGTCAGAAATTAGGTAACTTTGAAGCAGAGTGAGTGAAATCCTCATTAATAAACATACCTATAATGAAGTGTTCAAACAAGTTTCTTAGGGATGTAGCTACATAAAAGAAGATAGTATCTGATAAGAAGATATGAACTATCGAGGGCTTCACTATCGTTCATGTGCCAACTCAGATTGGCTCATTCACTTAATTTTTATCATTCATGTATTGACTCGGGTCAATTCATTCACTTAATTGTTCATATGCTAACTAGAGTTGGCTCTTTCACTTGATCGTTTATGTTTCTCCTTTAGTCTGCTCATTCTCTTGCTCGATCATGTGCGATTCTGAATGGAGCGATAACATGCATCATGTGGGTTGCTGTACTATATAAAGCTTCACAATATGATCAAATTTGCTCTACATAAGGTATAGCCAACACACAGAAAAAACCTGTGACATGCATACATAAGAATAATAATTTATTAATAAAATGTGTTAAATATATATAACATGCGTCACCATAAGTAATCTTAAGTATGATATGTATGATTGATTTTTATTTTGAAAAAGACATGTGACACTTATATTAATTAGTAAAAATTTAAAAAGTCATATAATTGATATAAAGAATATAAAACAATTTAATATTAAAATTAAATAAAATACAATATTTATATATTATTTAATAATAAAAAAGAGAAGTATCAAGGACCTATTACTATGAACATGCTTCAAGACAAAAAACCATAGATAATCAGACGCACTAGATAATTCTACACACATTTGCAATGTCCAATAGAGTATGACTGATGGTTCTTTTCCCAAAACTATAGGCAGAAATGCATAGGTATCAAGGGAACGCAAATCCAATGCTATCTTTTGGTGCTACCATTTGCTCTGCACCCACTTCTAAAATATTTATTTTGGAATATTTTTAAAAAAAATTGTTACAGAAAAATTGTAGATTTTAATAAAATTTATATATAATTTTAATGTTGAAATGTTTTTCTAAAATACTTCTAACTATGTGTTTTGGGCTCCAAAGTTAATGGATTTTAAAATAGCTTTTAAAATCCGTTATAAACCTAATTTACCCGTTAAATTTGGAGCCCAATACACCTAAATAGCAATATTTTTTGAAAAAAAATTTAACATAAAAATTATAAATCTCATAAAAATATATAACTTTTATGTTAAATTTTTTTTTTAAATAAAATATTTTTAAGTAGATATTTTGAAAATAGGTGTAGGACGTGATAGCACCGAACAAGTACAAGAGATCTCGATCCTCCCATATGGGTATGGCGGTGCAGTGCATATTTGCAGACATGAAGAACGGACATGCTAAAATTTTATTTCATGTAGTGTGTATCACGAATACTTTGCAGACACAATGGGATACGTGCCATACACACCTGAAAAGTGTTCTAAAATTAAAAAAAATGGACACGTGTGTTCGACATGTCAGACAGAGGTGTCCAACACGCGTACCCGAATTTTTAATTATTTTTTATTTTTGTTTAAAAAAGTTTTGTTGTTGTTATTTATTTAAGATAAAATATTATATAATACTAACTTTATATAGAAGTAAGTAATATAATAAATTTATGTATCTAAATATTATATATTTTTTATTCTTTGGTAAAATTCTTATGACATTTAGTGAGACTTTCACCTCATACAATGGTGGTGTTACGTTTGAATTCAATAAACATCAGGATTTCAAGCACGTGCATAAAATGTCTTTGCTGCTCCAATTTTAGGCTAACTAAAATTATATTTAATAGATCTAATTAAGCTACCTCAGTTGATTACTTGATCATGATGAGTATGGGAATTTATGTAATTATAATTTTTATTTTCTTACAGGTTGTTTTCTTAATAATCATAAATATGCTATGTATACACTCATGTCCGTCGACATGTGAAAGTAAAATAAACATTTCAATTTCTCCAAAAATTATTCATATTTTTTTGAGATTATCACGATAGAATCCATAATACGAACGCACGTTCGGTAGAACTTCAAACTTACAGTAAACTCTAACGTTCAGTATCTACCACCACTCTGAAATTAATTCGAATACAGATAGTACCAGTTTGATATTATTTCATTCTCTTCAAAGTTTGCTGACATGGTCGATATATAATTCAAGCCGAACATTTGGATAAAGTGCATAATTTTTACAATTTTATGCTATTACAACTCGGTGATGCTTAAATTTGATTAATGGTCCGAATTTTTGGAATTCTTAGAAGCGAACAAAAAAAAAAAAAGAAGTGAAAAACGAAAGTGTATAATTTCAAGCACCAAACAAAGAACATGTATACATGTATAAGTCCTATCTGGGCAGAGTTGGAAAATTATTAGGGTTTTGCAAAAAAAAGAAATACAAAAAAACATTCTATAGCACGTGGTAATTAGAACAAATAGAACGATTTTTTTTTTAAATTAATTACGTATCAATTCATTATTTTTAGAAATTGTATAAATAAAATTTTAAAATAAAAAATTATGATAGTATGTACACTATCACGTCAATATATTTTTCAAATTTCAAAATGCTACTTTATAAATTTTGGAGAAATGGGAATTTGCCATGCAACTCTTCCAAATTTCTGGAAGAAAAAACTTTCTACAGCTTCTTGAAAAAAAAAAAAGAAAATCTATAGCACGTGGATAAGTCAACGAAGCACATGTTTTTTTTTCTTGGTCATGAACGAAGCACATGTTTAGATGTTCTCATGGAAATATTCAACTGAATATTTAGAAATATTTAACCAATTGCTTCAACAGTAGTAAAAATGGAAGCTGCTGGCGACGAGCGCAGCCTTTGAACATCTTCCTGAGTTCGATATCACTTGCTAAAGCAAATATTTGCGGAAGTATTCAGAGATCAGTTCTGCTCGAAACTGAGAGCAACAATAGGAACATGTTCGATAAATTGAAGTAAAACATGCTCGTAACCACTACTTATGTTTTTACTCGTTCCACTTAGTTTCTGCTAAAAGATCGATGGATGGCCGAATGGCAGAACACGAAAGTCTTTGTATGCCGCCTATATTCAAGTTCCATTGTCACAAAAATTAAAAGATTTTATCGTGGTATGATATGTGAGTGTTTACGAGGTGCGTCTCTACTATACATATTTGGTTAGGATATGATCGATAAGCCATCACTTGTTGGATACATCTGAATGGGTCATGATTCAAAAGTAATTAAATATCAAATAAATAAATAAAAAGGTACAAAATAACATTAGTAATGTAGTTACAAGTTACAAAAGAGATCTTCTTTTGTTTAAGTATCATAATATAAAATAGGATAATTGCATATCGGCCTCCAAAATTTACGTTTTGTATTTCAGCCCTCGAAAATACGTTTTTGTATTGATGTGGCGCGCTCGCGCGCCACCACGTCGCGCATTTTTATGTTTTTGGGGGCTGAAATACGTTATTGTTATTTTTAGGGAGACTGATATGTAATTATCCTATATAAAATTACAAGATAAACAAATAAGAAGTTATTATTTGGTGGCGGAGAAAAATCGCTGCATTTGGAATGCTTCCTGCTTTGACCCCTAAGAGAATACTTTTCTCACCTCCTGACTACCTTTAAATTAAGACATTTTGCTGCATTCGGAATCTTGGAGCCGAACTCTCGTTTTTTATTCTTGTCATTGTCCTCTCCCATCTCTCTCTCTCTCTCACTCTCTCTCGCGGTCTTCTTCTTCGTCCAACCTGCACCAAGCCGTCACTGAAACCCTAACTCGATCGGCTGCCTATTATCCGAGCTCCATTGATGGACTCCGTCTTCCAACTCGACGCCGTTGCTCGGGGTTACCTCCTCCGCGGCGTTGCCCAACTCCTCGGGTGTGCTCATATCTGCTTGTGGTCTTATCTACCTCATCCTTCCAAGTATATACATATTATTATTATTAATTATTATCTTTTAAAATCTCCAATTCTACCAGTATCAACTGAGTTTTAATTTGTCGATTGCGTTGATCCTGGTAGCTGCTTGGTATTCATGGATGGATGGCTCCATGAAGAAGGTAGCAGCAGCTCATCTGGAAACCTTGTGCAGAGGCTTTTCGATGTCTACCGGGGATCTTTCTGTAGCATCGATAACAAGTAAGTGTTAATCTCATGCACTTTTCATCATTAATATTATTCTATTTATACATATTTTAGCACGTTGATGATCTTATTTATAAAAAGTTTGGTTTGCAATAGCACCGTACCAGGATTAGTTTATAGGGAAGGTCCAGAAGGGTGGCCATATGTGATGCTAGGGGAATCTGGTGCGAGGGAACTCGCTTCATTACCGGCACAAAGACAATTCTATCAAGTAATCTGATGCCTCAGATTATTTATTTATTTTGTTGTGATATTGATTAATTCCTACGAACGCTCATCAGAATTCTTTTATTGGCCACAGGAAGCTGGGATAAAGGTGCATATCGAATATGACTCGCAAATTTACATTATACATACATCCAGTTGTGTATGCATTTTCAGACACCGAAACATTCATGATATACGACCTGAAATCTTGATGGTTTTCATAACCAGACTTCGATTTTTATCGGATGCAAAAGCGGAGTTGTCGAGTTAGGCATGCCATACTTAACCGATGTAAGAATTTAATTATTATCATTTTTTTTCTTTTTTATTGATCTATTGGTATGTATATTTCTTTGGAAATCTGTATCCGGCTACTTCAACTTATTGAAAAATGCATGTCTTAACCCTAACTACTATTGATTAGCTGCCACATCGCCTTGATATAGATCAAAACCAAATGATAAGTTGCATTTCCTAAATTTTGTACCTTAAATGATGATCTAATTAATGCAGTAAATCGTTTTCACATGTAGACCAACTTGTATAACAATATAAGGAGCTTATTCTCGGAGGAGATCATACAACAGGTGCAACGTGGGGAGCTAATCCAACTCGCAGATCACGTCCGTCCATCTTCATCTTCTTCATCATTAAGAACCTTCTCAGGTGGTAGTCCGGACTCTTCGCCCCTTCTTTTCAGCAAGGGAATAATCACTTCTTCTGAACCAAGGCCAACTCAAGTGCTTCCAGTACTACCACAACAAATTATTCCAACACAATTTTTCAGCCAGCAGAGAGATGATGCAGCAATGGCTAGAGCAATGTTAGCTGTAATTTCTGCAAGTTCCGGTACTTCTCAATCGATTTTGCAGCAACCTAAAGAAATAAACAGAATGAGCAGTCCAATAGGGGCTTTCATGGTATATAACTCTTCTCATGCACCTATGGTTGAACTTAGACAGAATTCTCAAGGCCAAACAATGGCCAAGATGGCTATTTCTATTCTAAGAAAGATCCATTTGATGAACATAGAAGCATGGTCTCACGAATCTAGACCGACCGACGCACAATTGCTTCATGCGATATCAGAGCGAAGGCGTAGACAGAAACTTAGTGAGAGCTTCTTAGCTCTTAAGTCAATGCTTCCGAGAACCAAGGTCTGTATAATATTTTTTTTTCGTACGTACGTATATAACTTGTTTATGTTGCATGTGTAATAATGGTTTGATTTGTATTTGTGGGCTTTGTCAAAGAAGTCTGTCAAATAAGTCTCTTATGTTTTAAAAAAAACTTATAAAATTATCTTAAAATACATTTATGAAAAAAAAATTGGCTTTTGTATACTCTATATATTTGAATTCAAATTTTTTTCAATAATATTTCTACAGGTATGTTTGAAATTGATATAAAAATTAAAGGCACATTAAAAGAATAGTATAAACGTAGGCTGATATATAATAATCTCTTTATTTAATTTTCTTGCAGAAGGACAAGGCCTCTATACTAGCAAACGCGAAGCATTACTTGAATGCCCTAAAAGCTCAGGTATCCGAGCTTGAGGAGAAGAACAAAACAGTAGAGGCTCAGCTACAGCTTTCTAATGACGATGAACACGAAGAAGGAAGTAAATCAAATGAAAGAGTGGATTTGCAGATCACCAGAACATCTGATCAGTCGGCATCGACGTCGGTGCAGCGAATAACTGTTAGAATCATGAGAGAGGAATGCGATATGACCGACTTGGCGCTGCGGGTGCTCGAGTGCTTGGGACAAATGAAGGGTATTATCTTGGAATCAGTTGATGCAAGAACAATGTCTAATCAGCTGGAGATCAATGTTACATTTGCAAGGCTGATACTAACTCTGCAAGTCAAGGTTAGCATTATATTTAATTTTGATGCCTGAAAAACTTAATATTCGTGATAGTTTTACCCTCTCCTGAAGGTTAAGGCTTAGGGATAATTCAATATCAACTCTTATAAATTAGTCTTTAATTTGAAATAAGTTACAAATAAGCATATTTCTCTAAATACATATCATAAATATTTTGATTACAATATAAGTATTTTTTGGAATAGCTTTTAATATGAATAATAGATTTAGATGTGATTTACGATTTTTGTATTTAAAGTGTTTTCAGAAAAAAATTCTAGAATGAGCATTTTGAAACTTTAAAGTCTCAAGGAGTTTAAAAATTAATCTGGTAATCCGTAAGATTTTGGAGCTTCAAAAAAACTATTTAGAGGTATTAAAAAAAAAATAAATTGAATACAAAAAAAAAAGAGAAGATTTTGACGTGATTTATAACTTTTATTTTCGAAGTTTAATTTTCCAAAACTAAGATTTTAAATAGGTATTTTGGGGTGCAAAAATAACGGATTATAAATGAAATATTTATTCTTGAACAAGATATTAAGGGAGGGGCTGCCATGCAAGCAAGATAGCTCACTCAAAAGACTTTCGACTATCGAGACTGGTAACAAGAATACTTGTTCTTCTTTTTTTTTTCCTTACAGTGAAACAGCATGATGGATTAGTCCTTAAGTTATAAACGAGAAGATAGTGCTCTATACTAGTTTTACATACATGTCATACATGAGTATTAGTTATAACTTCAAAATTATATCAGAATGTAACTTAAGATGGATGACACGTGAAGCGGTGATAACACTCCATTTATACATATAAATTACTATTATCAATTTTTCTTAAAAATAGATAAAATTTTATTTATAAAATTTGTGGTTACTTAATATATACTTTAATGATTTTTATGTTATTATATGTGTATGTAAATTAATATATCATTTTTATATAAACTAATTAATTCTTTTATCAAATAATGACAATGGTATTTATGGTCACACGTGCCGCATAAGGAGTTTTATCTATATTTATATTACTGAAGCACAAACGGAAAGTTTAATGGTGTTTTATTCTAATATAACTAGTTAATAGAATTTAAATTAAATATGATAATATAATAAATGTTATCTCGCTTATATTATGTGGATTTATAAAATTATTATTTTTTCTCTCCTATATATTAACTATATAATTTGAAATTAGATTCATTTTATTAGTGAATTTATAATTCAATATTTAAGATCTATTTGTTTTTTTTTTTTTAATGATACGTAATAAATTGAAGAATAAAAAATAATTTCTAGTTGTAAATTCATTAAGTTATAAATTCTATTAATACCAAAATTTAAAAATAAGTGTTAATTATTTTTGGCACGCACATTGCGGTTGTATCGTCCGATATTATATTTATATAAAGATTATATGATGCTAAGTAACTGAGGTTTGATAATGTGACTGCAGGCAGAGGATTGGGATGAAGAGACCTTCAAGGAAGCTCTGAGAAGAGCGGTTGAAAGCGTAGCTGCACAACCAGAAACATCACCAAATCCTGGATAACTTTCTATCGATCGAACCCGTCGGCCCATCAATTTTGACCAAGTGTTCGAGCGAACGACTTCAAAAAAAAAAAAAAAAAAAAACATCATATTAAAACAATCCCAGAACATGGGACTTTTAATCAGCTGGTTAATTTACATTAACTAGTCGAGATAATATGCTTTCGGTGCACTTAATATCCAATAAATGTTGTTTTCTATATTTATTTGTATTAGTTGGCCTGCTTTTTTGTGAAAATAATTTATTAGAAACTCGTATAGAAATTCTATGGAGATTTATCCTTTTTTTATTTATTATTTGATACTTTGAAAAAAATAATTTACTATTAAAGTTTATAATATTGTGATCTACAAGTATAGTTTTAATTTTTAAAGACTGTTAAAAATATGTGTAATAAACCGCCGAAGTTGTCCCAGATATGAACTAGAACTTGACGATACATTGGACCATTTTTTTGACATTCTTTTAAAAAATCAAACTATAAATCACAATATAACATGCAATATTATAATTCAACAAGTTTTTAAACATATTAAAATAACGCAAAAAGAGCCGGTCCTCACAAAATTGTCTAGATATGGATCTAGAAACTTTCTTTGCAATATCTTGGTTGGTTTTTTGGATTTTTTACCTTTTTAGTGTGATTGGGATGAAACCATGACCTTCATCCTTTGCTTCACCTCTACATTTCAGCCCATTTCAATTATTATTTGATGGATACAAGCAGCATTGCTCAAACAATTCGATGATAATCAATTACACGATTGCATATCTTTTCAAATTTCAACATTATTGCAACATTTTATCTCCCCAAATATTCATTTGAAATCATAAATAACAAAGAGAGTAACAAGATCTACTAAGATTCTACTGTTCAGAGTTTTTCAACTAACAAGTGTTGTCAAAATTCTATAAGTAAATAAGTATAAATGACAGAATAAAAAAAATTAGATTAAATCGGTCAACCTTTCGCTATGGCGCAAACATTGAACAACTACTTTCGTAGCCCGTAATAGCTGAGATTTCATTATTTGATTTGGTAGAAAGAATTAACACCATATGATTTCCAGGATTCTTGTTTCACTATGACTAAGCTATCGTAAGAACATAGGCGAACTACAACATTATAAGACGGCGGCTATATATTCCATCAACCAATCGTCTCCGTGTTGGTGTCATCAGTCGGCCAAATGATGGTTTCCTTGAGGCGCTCTCGCATCAGTTCTAAGTTCTCATCGGATATTTTCTGGTACATCTTTGCATGGTCACATTTCTGTTAATCAACATCGTAATACTTCAGTTAGGTTCTGATTCGGAACGAATGAAAAATTAGGCTACAAATCACTGCTAATGAAAAATATATACCTTAATCCATTTACCATATAGATGAAGCCGCGTTATCATTACCCTTTCGGCTAGTTCTTGATGTTCCTGTTCTTCGAAGCACAACTTAATTATAATTCTAACATGAATTACAATTATGTGAGGGTTAAAAAGGCATCACCTTTCCGAGAGTTTGGAGAAACCTTTTGCCGTCGGTGGGTTTGTTCGTTGCGACGAAACTGTCCAAGAAGCACGGTAATTTGTTAAAAGACTTTAAATAGGAAAAAATAGTGGGAAGTATGAGATGTTTCTTAAGAACAGGTATTACTTGTAAAACCACATGTACTTTGGCGGATTCATTTCGTATAGTTGGTGAAGAACAGTCCGTACGGCCTTATATGTAAAGTAATTCATGAGTTGCTGCGAATAATAAAAGAGAGAAAATGTCAAACAAAGAAATCTAAGTTGTCTAAACAAGAATGTTGATTTTCGAATGAAACGTGAGATTTAATTACTAGAAAGCTAGAAATCTAAAGGTGCTGCCAATACTTCCACATTTCGGAAAGGAAAAAACTACTCACTCCCAATAAATCACACAAAATTAATCTCCAACCACACATTTGTCTCGTGATCTGCACATTTATCTCGTGATCCGTACAAATTATCAAAATTATAAGTATACCTTCTGTGATATGTGTTCCTAATGTTGCCACATATGCTATGTAATTTCTTGTATGGTTTCTTGGGTGAGCATAGCAAAATACTTTCCGAAAAATTCATCTAGAATTTAGCTCTTGAGGTCCCCTGCGTTCTTGTTGTGAATTGTCAAGGATTCTAAATTATTCCATTACTTTTCCTCTTTTTTTTTGTTTTGACTGTCGAGTCGGTTTCTATCTTATATCTCGACCGATACTGAGCGGTAAACGGTAGACACTTCCAACTAGATATTGTTGGGATTCGAACCTCCAACGGAGTAGGCCATGCTATTCTTCCAACATCCAGTTCCGCTAACCAACTCGATCAATACTAGATGATTAGATTACTTTGTCTTAAATAGGAAATAAGCACCTCGGCTTTAAGGATCGACTACGCAATACTTAGAAATATATCATCTTTCGGACTGATAAAATACTGGAATAAATGAAGTCAAAATCCAGTATGAAGAACAATTTTCGTTGTTGAATCATTGTAACCACAGTAATTCGCCTAATTTGCACCAACAAAGAATAGCCAGTCTCTCAAAATTGAATCACTTAATTCAAAGCAGGCAAAATTAGAAATAAATTGTTCAAGTAATGATTTTTTAATACCAGGCAAAATTTTATTTGCCGACTCAGCAGTATGAGTTTTTTTTTTTTTTTTAAAAAAAAATTGTTGGCATGCAACAAACTTTTTAGAATCGACCAATAATCAAATAAATCAGCTCACCAACTCAACGTCGGCAAACCCCTCCTCATAATGCCCTCCGAGCTCGTCGACGATGGTGAGGCCGCTGAGCCTTCGCCTCCTCTGCTGCCTCCTCAGGCGGGGTGCCGGTCGCCGAGTGACGAAAGAGCTGCAGAGCTCCAGCGAGCTCGACGGCTGTCTCCTGCTCGAATTCACGACGATGAGCGGAAGCGCCGCGTCCCCTCGGAGGCTGCAGCAACTCTCCACCGCCCCCATCGATGTCGATCCCACCATCATCAACGCCATCAAACACAACTTCCAACAATATGGCCAAACAATAAAGCACAACCACAATTTGTTGGACAGATGAAGAAGAAGAAGTTTTAGGATCTCGTCGACTCGTTTCCGTGAATTTGTTGGGAAGTGGGAGTGTTTTTCTTGTGGGAGAGGGAGAGTTGGGTTTGATTTTTGATTTTTTGGGATGTAGATTCAACGCATGCCTACCAAATCTGTGAGGCCCAAATCACTTCTCTGATCGGGGACTTCTCTTCTCTGCGTGGTTCACAAGTAGGAATCTTTTGGCTTTACCTGAGAAAGTTCACGTGGCAGCTTCTGAATTGGGGTGTAAGATTCTAAGTAGAGATGCATGGACTAGTATGTGGTGATAGGTTCACTTGGAATGGAATTCTTGGAGATGCATCTTTTGCGTCTCTATTTGCGTGTTATTATTAAATTATATATCATTCAGATCAGTTAAATTATTATAAATTTAAAATAAAAACATTATTAATTTAAATAAAATTTTCATATACAATTAATATTTCACGAATGTAAAATAAAATATAAAAAATTCCAATTTAGGCTAAAATAAAATTAAACTTTAATATAAAATCCGACTTGCTTATTATTAGAGCAAAATTTGATTTTACTTATCAAAATTTGATTTTTTTTATTATTATACTTGTGAAAGAGGAATGAGGCCAAAACTCTTTTATAATACATGCAATTGTATAATCTTAAAATTTTCATTCATTAGGATTGAAATATTTTGTGACATTTTTTTAGATAACTAGAAATTAATGATCAAAGCTGTCAAAATTAAGATGACACCTTTTCCTCTCGGGACAGCTAACACTGAGTTCTCTTTATGCATTGAACTTCTCTTTTTTTTTTTTTTTTTTGGTCAAGTGGAGCTGGTGGCTAGTCCACCAGCTAAATCTACCCCCCTTCCCCACCTGGGATCGAACCCAGGACCTCCCCCTATGGGGAGGATTTTTGATGCCAGCCGAGCTGTGCTCGGTCGGCGCATTGAACTTCTCTTTATGCATCTCCTCCTGATCTCTTTGTGAGCCTCCGTACGCACTCGTTCTCAGAGATTAATACAATATGACTAGATCAAAATAAAAATACGACCAATTTTGAATCTTTACGCAAGCTGCATGGATAACCTCCAATGAGAAAAAGAAATACTGCAATGAACAACAGTGCTACCTACCTAAATTTCCATCATATAACACAGGAATTCCTGCATAAAATATGCCAAAATACAAGATATTGAACTTCAGGCTTTTGTATGTTCCATAATAACATTAATAACTTGTATGAAAACAGGAGGTGACATATCTAATAGACATCGAACAAAACATACAAAAAATTGCTCTTTGGATACCCTCAGAAGTTTCAGGGACGTGAGAATATTTTGTTACCTGTTTATCGTCCGTGAACCTGTCATTAGTTTAGCAGTTGATACCACATTGTTGGACATCCCGGCCAGTGACCCGGGTAGTATAGGGATTGATTCGAACTCACAATATTGAGAAAATGGAAGCAAGAAGAATGGACCATTCCACGACGATTGTAGGCGTGTGGTTTTGTATTCCCATTAGACCCTTGAGGAATGGATAGAGATGGACTATCACCCGGAAGGCAAAGAAGAGCTTCCCGAAGAGCGGACCCCACGATTGATACCCACTGTCGATGGCATATGAGATACCAGCAACTACACCGACCAAGTTGAATATCAGTAACGTGGTAGGTGGAATAAGAAGTGTAGTCCACTTGAACATGTAGAGCTCGGCAAAATTCTCCGTCGTCGTCTGATGCCTTGGACGTAACAGTGAAGTTGGTATCGATGCCAGCAAGCACTTTCAGGAGCCCTTGGAATATTGCTCATTCCTTCGCCACTCCTTGGCAATTGATGCCAACTCCACTCCATCGCATCTCTAAGATACCATGGCGAAAATGGAAAGGAAAAGAGAGATGAACCAAATACTTTCAAAATTACTGATCTGCAATCACCAAAACATATGTAAGCACCATGGAGATATAATATGAAGCCATGGATCGACGGGGTATATATTCTCCAGTACCAGACATTTGCGTACAACAAAGCAAGAAAAAAAAATCCAGAAACCTAAAGTACTAGAAACGAAAACCGTGAATAACCTTCCGATTAGGAGGTGACAACTTGCAAAAATGCTGGTAGTCTTTCATCTGGCTTTTACTTCCTAATATGAACAATAAAAGCCATTAAGAGTAGGGCTTATGTTACACTTTTTATTTCCCTTTGCCAGAGAACACGTTAAAACCAAGGAGGCTATAGCAAAAGGAACCATTTTAAAGACTATAATTACAATCTAATAATATCAAGTTTCTAAGCGATTGCCATATTTAAGGATGTTACCTAGTCCTTACAGCAAAAACAAAGAGAGAGAACTTGCTAAGCAGATATCTGATAGCGAAGTTCATCAGAAATGTCCCAAATAGATCAGGAACAATTCAAGAATGGGTAATCAACACTAGAATGTAAACATATCAACAGCACTTATAACTAGTGCTCTACTATCCCACCTCTTCATACGCCACCTTAATTGCAACAAGGTTTTCAGTGTCGAGCCAAGCTGAGTTTCAGTGAACTCAAATCCTTGCACGTGCCAACTACGCTGATGGTACCGTGCCAATATACATTTATTTATTATTTTCCAAAAGTAAAAATGAAACTTCAAAATAAATTTAAAAATTAAAATAAGATTTATCGACACGTGCCATGCTAGTCCTTCTGTGCCGATAACTGCCAGATAGGAACGTGCCGCCTAACCAAAATTTTATGTGCCATGCTGTGTCGTGTTTTGATGAATTCCAAACTCGAGACGTGCCGAGCGTGCTGCCAACCGTGCCGATCCACACTATTTTATTTTAAATTATTTATAAGAAGAACCAAAAAAGAAAATTTAAAACTTAAAAAAAAATAAAAAATGCAGCCCTGAAGCCATAGGGCAGCTGTATTTTTCTAAAAGTATGAAAAATATAGCGTGGCGCTATCTTCCTTTCAGAAAAAAAAAAGCAAAGAAAGAAAGAGACAGAGAGAGCAAGGAGAGAGAGATGATAGGCTTAGGTCTCGGCAGTGGCGGCACCTCTTCTCTCTCTCTCTCTCTCTCTCTCTCTTAACAGGCTTGGTACCGTCCGAGCCATCCCAACCGGACGGTACAGAGCCTCCGTGCTGACTGGAACGGTCGGCACGACCATGCCGGCCGGAACGGCTCAAGCTCGGTGCCAGACCCCAATAATCCGGCACGTGCCGCTCAGCACGTAAAACTATGCTTTACAATAGTGTGGATGAAGTGTGATTGATGAGGATGGGTGTAAGGAGATGGAGAGTAAGATGAAAGATAAGTGGACAGATGGAAAAGAGGAGGGACGACGAAAGCAATAGAAGCTATTAGAAATATATAAAACACCCTAAATATAACTTTAAGGATAAAACCATAGTTCGACGTTTCAGCCGGCACGCCTTGTGCCATCCGAAACGTCTCGGAGCCGGTGCCGAGTTTCGGTAAATCCTAAACTAGAGAAATAACAAGCATGCCTATCGTACCGTCCCGACCTTATCAATCTATATAGTTTTTTATTTTTAACATATTTTTATAAATTATAAATATTGTTCTATTTTTAAGTGATAATGTAAATATCTACAAAAATAAGATTAATGAAACATGAAATACTCAATTACTAATCAAAAGTAATAATACATAAATCGCTATCACATAGAGTGTCGATGTGGGAAAGAATGAAACTATAACACCCAAAGCATTCAAATCTACTCCATTCTCCGTGAAAATTATAATAATGTAGAATTTGAAACTCAATTATTTTTAAAAAAAAATGCATACGCAACCTATTAGGCTCGTATCGTTGCGCATGACATGGCCCGTTTTAATTATAAACAGTCCCCCTTTATTTTTATTTTTTTAAAAAAAACTTGAGCTACTAGCACGGCCGGAAAATGGTTTTGTCAGCCATCTCCGTGTCGGATCCGGCATGTGCCGCCCGGCACCTAAAACTATGGGACAAACCAAGTGCTTTGACTATGCACTGCTCAATGCAGTCACCAAAGAAGCCTCGTATCCATGCAGTTTGAAATTTGGTAGCAATTAAAAGAAATCTAATCTGAGAGTACCTGAGGAATGATAAACTTTCCAGTGAGTAGACAGACGGCTGGCAACGTACAGTACAGAAGCAGGGGTACAGAGGTGAGCGGATATATCGTGGTGTTTACGTAAGCAAACCTCTCAAGAAATTTCAGTCTTCCTCCATAACCATACCAAATTGGAGAATGACGGCTAAAAAGAATTTTGATAGACCCTAAAGCCCACCAAAGCACTTGGTTCGAACGATCTGAAAGATTAATTGGAGCAGATCCCTTAAATGCTGGGAGCTGAGGCATGCAGTAGTTTGACTTCCAACCACGGGCATGCATCTTAAACCCAGTAAGAATGTCTTCTGTAATAGAACCATAAATCCAACCAATCTGTACATAATTCATTAAACATTCATTAGAAACATCAAAGGATACAATAAATAATTTTATGGTTAATATTCATTAAGTAAAGGGCTAGTGATTAAATTAATATTCATTAAGATGTGAGACCACGAGAGAATTAAGAGATGTGACTACAACACTTTGACTATTACACCAGATAATCCTGTATAGATTTCCATTTCTATCACCATTTTGATAAATGTTGAATAACAGAGAGGTGTTTAAATTGATGTAGACTTACTTATACAGTATCCCCGTATATGATTATCATAAATATTACAGATTCTATATGCGTCAAACATTAGTACAAGCCGGCACCTGAAGAAGTCCAACATGAAGATAGTATAACTAAGTAATGCGAGAGGGAAGGTCAAACCAAAAGAAAAGAGAGTGATGTCTACGCATAAGCTATCCAATTTTTTTGATGTCATGTTTTAATCAAAAGCAAGGACTACCTCTGTAATAACAACCAAGAAGGAAAAACTAGCAACAATACACCTGGACTGCAGTTAAAGCATGAAGGTTAGAAACATAGGGCATTGTGATAAATGAAGCCAAAACTAACTAATTAAATTTTGAAAAAAATTATACACAAAAACTTCTAGAATCAACTGCTTATTGAGCCAATAGCATACAAGGATCCATGTAGCTGACCCAACTTTGTGAAAGGCTCTGTTTTTCTTGTAGTTGTCATTGTTGTTGTTAATACTCAGTGCTCACTGATGTCATAAAGTATTCAGCAACTCATAAGCCCTAATTCAAACATGAAAGGCTCAGTCATAGAGAAAATACTTGCAATTGAACATTCAAGAATATTGATTATGCACATACGTATTATCATTGGCATTCATCTAATTAGAATTGTAAACTAATATATTAACAATTCATTATCCTGCTATCCTTGATTTCACCTTTTTCTCTTTTTTTTTTCTCTGCCGCTCTTCGTTGCTCTGGGAACAAACCTGTCCGTCGACGTATCCAAATTCAGTGAAGAAGCCATATGTTGAAGTATATGTGTCCTCGCATCAAAATATATACTATGAAAAATCTATACAAAATTCGACTTAATTTTCTTGCAATTTTACTATGCATAATTCAGTAAAAGCTATTACGGTGATTATAGATAGAGAAATTCAGTAGCGTCCCGACGGCATCAATGCGGTCGTTATCTCCGCCGCCGCAGCATCTACTCCTACGACTTCCTGAAGAAAGAATCTCAGTTACAGAAACCTGCAAATGAAAAATAAAAGGAAAGAAATGAGGGCGGCGATTGTTTGTTACCCTCGTCTGGAGGAGGATGAATGGAGGCGGAGGCAGAGAAAGGCCTCCGATTGGGGTAGTCCATGCCACGTCCGGGAGAGCGAGTTAGAGATGAAAATAGTAGCGGTGAGAGGAGTGAGAGCAGCCTTCTTCTTCCTTACCCATCTTTCTCGTACTCATTCTGCCCCTCTTCTGCTAACCCAAAATCAAATCACTAAATAAAATAAAATCAAAATCGACACAAAATTGAAATAATCTACCTTCTTCCTCGTTTCATCTTCATTGTCGCCGCCTCTAACGTCAATAGCATTGTTGCCTCGATCCTCTTTCTTCGTCCGTATCTTCTTCATCGGTAACCACGATTCTACCACCATTCCGAGATTCTTTGTCCTCTCTGCTTTGCAAGGACGTGGTTAAGCGAGATTGCGAAGCGGCTCGGCGATCGGTGGAGATAGCGTCGGAGACGGGCGGTGCGTGCAATGTCGCCGGGGAAAGAATCAATTTCAGATTACATGGTATAAAATCGCAGACCCTACATTATTATAGAGATTAGTGATCCTTGGAGGATTATGTTACGGAATTCGTCGAGCTGGAAGGTCCGGTGCTAAAGGAACTGCATATACTTGCCCCATCTCCTCCATCTGGTTAGCTTCTTGCATTTCATGTTCTTAATATTCTCATGTTTATGTTATATAGCCAATTTAGTGGTAAACAGAGTTGTTATATGTAAATGCATTAAAATAATCAATTAGACGTACAATTGCATGAATAAGATTTTTTTTTCTATGATAAAGGAAATAAAATCAGATGATCGTTGGTAGGTGAGCCGGCACTCTGGGTTTTGTTATGGATAAACTAGATAATTATTTGAATGTTGGTCGAGTGACATTTATAATTTATTTGTTATGTTAGTCATATAAAATTGACTAGCTACGGCCAATCTTCTCACAATAATTTTTTTTTTTAAAAAAAAAAAAAAAAGAAAAATCCACTAGAAGCATGTTACTTGAGTGGCTTATATTTCAATGCAGGTTCCCAAATTACATGGATCTCCACATATATGATATAATCCAAGGTCCTAAGGATCAAAAGGAAGATGGACGGTTTCTTTGTTTTGTGTTGTTTTTGGCTCAAATCCTTCACAATTCCTCATCCAGAATCCTGAATCAAATCCAGTTTTGCTTCCTTTGCGTTTGATATGTGGTTTGTGGTGCTTGTACAATTATCTCGACCTTTATCTAAACATGCACGCGCCATTATCTTGAACTGTTGTATTATTCCGTATCAACATAGTCGAACGTGCCAATCTGTAGTCATCACGGCACTATCGGTACAGTCACATCAGGGACGGACCCAGCCTTTGAGCAGAGGTGTCAAGCGACACCTCTACTTTTCGATAAGATAATATGTATAGTGGACATATATCTATATATTTACAATAAATTAAGGGCGATTACTGTACTATCACTTCAACTGAAATGGTTTGGCGGTTGGGCCACTGGCCCATGAACCACGTGACACGGGTTTGATCTCCCTCGTCGCGTGTCATATGTTTTTTTATATTTTTAAATATTTTAAAAATCTTAAAGAGCTGACGAAATTACATCCCCATGCTCTCCATCTCTTACTCCGCCACCGTCCTGCGTGGCGCGCCGCTTCCATCTCCAACCTCCTCCAAAGCGGCACCACTGTCGAGCCGCTAGAGCCAAGGCTCCACCTTCGTGCGCCGCCGCCGTAAGTGCTGCGCCTTCGCCTTTGATTTAGTTTTGCTATTTCACACGCTCACCGTCCCGTCTGCTTCTTTACTTCGGTATGATTTTTCATTCTTTTTGGCGTGTAAAATGTAAATATACTACTTTATATTTTAACACCCCTGCGTAAAATTTCGGGGTCTATCACTAGGTCACACGTGCTTGGATTTAATTTTACCGGCTTAGCTCGGCATTAAAAATGCTGGTATTAACTGAGAATGAGTGACTACTCTAATGCTGCATTAGAATTTTTTAACATTTTGATAGCACCAACACCTCAAGTTTATTCTATCCACCTGGTACCAGGTTTGGTTTTATTTAAGTTGGATCATGGGGGGTCACCACATAAACATCACAAGAGCATCCGAGGACGATGCAGATCGGAAATAGAATGTGATTGTAGCATCAATCATCATCACTTTATCTTTATGTTATTAGAGATCTAATTGAAGAGCTTTCATAATATAGATGACTGAGGGACCATGGCAAATGCAAGAAAACCATCAGCCTATGACTGAGGGACCAGACCTATGCAGGCCACCGACAGGACTGCCGCACTTGCAAAGCCTTAGTACATGTCTCCACTCTCTGTTGAAATGTAGGGTTCTTAAACACCCTCCACCTATTGCTTTCTCTCCCTTCCCATTATGTAGACTGTATTATGTTTAATAATTTTATTAAGCTAGAAGGTAGGTTTACTTATATCTCTGACACTTTGTTGTACAAAAAATAAGAAAACCAGTGGAAGCCTTGTGGATAAGTTATTAATTAAGTAGAGTGTGAACTCGATCGATCAATAAGTGTTCAAAACTGTGATTACTAAGAAGAGCAGCTATGAAAAGGTGAATGGATGCAGGGATTTTTGCACGGAAAACCTTCGAAGAAGACGAGAAAGAAAATCACGGGCGATCACGTAAATCAACGCAAAAATTCACTAGGGTTGGAGGAGTTATAAGATCTCTCGTTTCTCTCACTACCGAGGTCCATAACATATCGGTCTATAATGCTCTCTAAGAATACAACTAGACTTAGCACAATATGCTAGAATCTCAGTTTTCTCTAGGTGCTTTCGAGCGTGTGAAATTAAAAAGATCACATCAATAGTCCTATGTGACCTTTTATAAGCGTTGCTGGGTGCACACATAGATCATGATGATTGTGAAAATAGTGAGTGTATCTGGCAATGATCGTGGGTTAACTGGTTCTCATTATGCCTCGTAGGCTCCCACGTTCGTTGGTGAATGATGCAGCGTGTAACTAACTCCTATACGTTTGCATGGTGGTTACGCGGCTGACTTGGTATTTTCTTACTTCGGTCGAACGAATTCTGTCAGGCTGTCGAAGCCCAGGTCGAGCTTGGATCTGACGTCGGTATCGACTAACCCATCCTGAGAATGGAGTAGACTCTGACTAGTTTATCGAGACGTCGGTCCGATCTGATGTGTCTTTCAGAGACCAAACCGAGGTTAGTCTTAACCTGCCGTTCCGAGGTGTATGGACGTATACCTCGGGCGGCGTACGAACCTTGGTCACGTGCGACACTTGGACTCTTTATCCTATTTGATGTACAACTCACCTACTAATACGTGGCAGTCCAAATTTATACTGTATCACATACCATTTTCTACTAATTATCAAATGGGCGCCATCCTCTCTTTCCTCTTCTAATCCCTCCTTTTTGCGAAAGGGGTGGTGAGAATATGTGAATAAAAGCTTGAAGTAAAATGGTTTGAGAAAAATGTATTATTATCCTATTTGTATGACTGAGTCTCCTATACTACACAACGTTGTGCTCGTGGGGCCAATTTAGTAGTAGTACTATATTGAGGAGTATATTATTACCATAATCTTGATTGGAAATAGTAGTTAAGCCCGTAGTAGTTTCACTTTGGCTCAAAAGAGCATTTTGGTTTGAGCTCAGGGCCGTTTCTGAGTGTAAAATAGGAAATTTAAAAAAAAAAAAAGGTGAAATAGAAGTGAAAAATAGTTTCTCACTTTATCATTTTTTTTCTACAAATAGAAGCTTTTCTTATATTATTATTTTTAAAAAGAAAATGCTATTACTTCTTTAAAATAATAAAAATTTACAGAGGCAAAGGCCAAAAGCTAGGTGTGTTTCCCAAGGATGTCATAGCCTTTCTCTATGCCCTGCATCCCCCAAAAGTAGAAGGCATACCCTTGGTTTTACCTCCGGTCAAAGCGATCACCACTAGCCTTTAGACCCACCATTACACCCCTCTCCGACCGTCAACACCTCCTTCAATTGGTTCAGCCTTGAAGGGTGTGATCGTTAATTAAATGAATCTCTGAGCATTTGGGGAGAGGTTCACGTGCGGTGGTCATTCACATCTACAGAGCTTATTTGTTGCTTTGAGAGAGAGAGAGAGAGAGAGAGAGGATTGTCATGGACCCCATTTCTCTGCTATACTCTTGTTGATTCATTTAAACAGAGCAGAGATAGAGCAGTACTAGCTTAGACTTTGCCCCCCGCACGTGTGACCTTTGTTACTCTGCAACTCCTCGTCTGTCTTCCTCCTCCTCTCGACTCTAATTGGCATTCTCCTCTTCATCCGCACGGTCGGAAAGTTGACTATCTGATCCTCCTCCGCCGTCCATCTGTTCCATCTCTCAAATCATCAATAAAGACACACATCACAATTTACAATAATACGTGCATGGTGAATAACAGAAAGAGAGGGGAGAGAGAGAGATCTAACGTGAAGCCATTGACCAAGTGGTGCAGGAAGATCGAAGCCTCCAGCCTGGCGAGATCGAGCCCAGGGCACAGCCGCTGCCCACCACCAAAAGGAGTAAAGTTGCATGCACTCATGTCTTTGTCCTGTGGGTCACTCCAAATACAAACTGTTAGACAAGATAGCTACAGATAGAAGATAAGTAGCCAATAGATTAATCCACTGATATAAAAACATAACATATAATTCTCAAAAAGTCTTATGTTTTGCATGAAGTTGATAAACAGACTTATGTTGCTTTTTTTTGGAAATTGCATATCAACTCACAATTTTTAAACTATTTGTAACTCAACCTTTTATTTCAAATTCTTCACAAATTAATCAGCTCCGTTTAAAAAGTAATGTTAGATATATTTTTATTATTATAAAACTATTTTTCAATTTTGTATTCTAATTTTTTTGAAAAAAATATTTTAAATAGATATTTAAGACTTCGAAGTTTTAATAAGTTGAAAAATTAATCTATTAATTCGCTAAAATTTTAGAGCTTTAAAATTTTTATTTAGAAATTTTTTAAAAAAATATTGTTTTTTAAGTGATATGCAATCTTTGTATTCAATTTTTTTTTTAAAAAAAAAATTATTGTAGATAAATATTTGGAGATGAAAAATAACAAGTTGTAAATGAGGAGAGTTTAATTATAACTCCCAAATCGATGCAGGGGAGGGGCTGATGGATCAGGAATAGGCCGGTCTAATAAATTTACCTTCCATCTCCATGGATTGAAGTCGTATGGATCCTCGTAGTGGCTCTCGTCGAGGTGGACCGACCTGAAATACATGAACACACACCATCCTTTCGGTATAAAATGGCCCCTAATTTCTACATCCTTCACCGCCTTCCTCATTATACCGCTGATGATGTTCCCGAGCCGCAATGTCTCCGTAATCACCTGCATAATAATAACATTTCTCCAAATGATAGCCTAGCATCTGAACAATCGAGTCGAAGCTTTTGGAAAGTGAAACTTACGTCTTGGGTGAATTGCAGAGACAAGTAGTCATGCCAGTGCAACTCTTCGCCACGTCGAGACTTCTCTCGCTTCATCTGCATGTTCTCCTCCTGTAAATACCGTGTATATGTGAATAATCGTAATATCAAGATCAAAAGTGCTACAGGGTTATCAATCGAGTCAAAGATTTTCCAATTTTGTTTGTCAGAGTACAGAACGGGAAACGGCATCTTATATATTCGGTTGTTCGCTAATATTAAAAGATAAACTGAGAAGAGTTCGAATGGGGACGACGAAGTACCTGCAAAAGTTTGAGAGCGAGGGGGCAATCACTGAGATACTTGATCGCAAGCGTCACTAATATTGGCACCGAGTCTTCTCCTGGGATCATCAGATCGAGCATATTATCCGAGATCAGTTCCTCCGTCAGCTCACCGCTGGAATCGTTCAACAAAACGTCGATCACGTCCTTTGCGGCCGTCGAGTGATCTTCTTCTTTATTTCTTGATCTTTTATCCTGGATAATCTTCTGTACCATCGAGACAATCTTCTTCTTTGCCTGAAAGAAATACACGTTAGCATCGATACATTGTAAATTGAGCGATGTGCCCGAGGCTTGCCTGGAGAGATCTGTAGAGCCTACTCCCTGGTAGCTTCACTGGTAGAGACATCAAGCCTCCAATAAATTCCCTGAATTGTTGTTTTAAGAACTTCATTTCCTCTCCTCCTTCTAAACCAATCAACACTTTAACCAGTATCTGAAACACTATCTGTGTGAAAACCAATCCACTAGTGTTAATCTAATATATATATATCATCAGTAGAAGATTTTTTTTTTTTTTTTTTTTTTTTTTTGAAGATTGCAAAAGAAGAAAATAATAAAAGAGAATTTAGAAACATACATGTTTTGCTTCATCTTGTATATAAACCAGTTGATCATCCTTCCAGCCGCTCATTAAATCGTTAACATAGTTCTGCATGTCGGTCGTGATCTGAGACTTGAGCTGGGAGGACTTGAAGAAGGCACCTATTAGGCCATGAACTCGTCGCTGAAGACTTCCATTGATCAAGAGTATGGAGTTATCACCGATCAACTCAGTGAGAGATTTGGGATACCACGGAACGAAGGCCTTGTCATCGCTATTTAGGACGACTCTACTCACCTCAGCGTCTGTTGACACGATCGTGGGGCTACCAAAGAGGTGGGACTTAAACACCTTCCCATACCTAAGGTTTTATACCACTTATTAAAATCAGAATTATATACAAATATTTAGATATACATAAGGCTAGTTTCAGAGACTATCTATCCGAATGTCTAATACGTAAAATAACGAAGCAATTGAAAAAAAAAAAAAACGATCACAGAAATTATTATCATTTGGTTTCTGTAGGATCTTTTCACTACATTGCTCAGAGAGAAAAGATGGATCACTCACAAGAGACGGCGTTTGTCCATGAAAGTTTCAGGACGAGGAGAATAAGCGGAGGAGACGAACCGCAGAGTTTCTCCGATGAACGGCCACCCGAGGGTCCCCTTAGGAAGCTTGGCTCTCTTCTTGTTCTTCCTCTCTTTCAACTTCCTGAAGATCACTAAGAAGGTGAAGAGAAGAGCGATCCCAGAAGCGGAAGAGATGTCCATGCTGGGAAGAAATGAAGGCGTCAAATTGGAGTAATGGGCGTGGGTTCTCTTATATATAGGGAGAGAAGATGGGAGTTGAAATTTGGAGTCGGAGAATGTTAAAGTACGGGAGCGACTCGGACGAATAAAAATTAAGAAATTTACTGTTCAGCCATTAATTTTAGGGTGTTTCGAATTAGCCCCTCCAAACCAGTTTTTCTCCCAAAGTGACGGTTAATAAATTTACTGTTCAATTTCCTAAATTTTAGGATGTTTCAAATCAATCTCTCCGAAACTAATTTTTCCGCCGACGTGGCGGTGCGCGCGTCCCGCCACGTGGCATTTCGGAAGGCTGAACAGTAATAAACAGAAAATGGAAGGATTGAACGGTAATTTTTTCATAAAAATTATTAAGATAGTATTTAGAAAATTGTGTGAAATTTTATTAATATTTAAATAATAGACTATAACATTATCTATTTTATTGCGATTTATAAAGTTATACTTTAAAATGCTTTCAACTAAATATCCGAAAAAAATTATTTATAATGGACCATCGTAATTCAAAAACTATGTGATTTTTAGACAACAAACTCTGACGATATACCAAACATATTTTAATATTTTTTGAACAACAAATGTAATTATAACTAAATAACGAAGTATGTGATACTATAAATCAAATAATACATAGAAAATTTTCTAGGCTATTAATATAAATATTAGGTCACCGGATCAAACCACTGTGGCCTTGACTGAATCATATATCGTCCAGTCTTTATAGCTACCCTGTCCAAACCGATACAAGCAGGTCTGATCAGGTCTATATATCAAGAGCACTTTATTAGGGCTATCAAAACTGAAATAATCACAACTGCATACTATATATCAGTATGTAGTGGTTCATATCTTAATACATAATATATATACTTACTATATCTTCAGATGTGCATTACTATATGTCACCTTCTATGAAGACTCGATGTCTTCTCAGTTTTAAAGTCAGTGGCATCGGTATTTTTAAATTAAAAAATCTAAGGGAGCAATTATTTGCTTTGGACCAATATATATATCAGAATAATTAGAACCTCCGAAGAATTACGTTTTTAATATATCAAGCTGTATACAAAAGATGCCAAGCAAGTATATTTGAACTAAACTAAACAATAAGATGGAATCTTAATCATTACTTAGATTCCATTCTAGGGACGATATGGTTGTTGCGCGCGCATTTAATTAATGAAGCTGCAACGATATGTACCCTCTAATTTAATGTTATTGCCCACCTTAACTTATTATCTCTTTATATTTAAGGTGAGAGTGAGTACATGTGGTGCCCTCATTTCTTTATTGCATTCTTGCTTTGCCAAACCTCACCATTTATGAGTCCCATCTTTATGCTTCTTGCTTTATGCTCTTTGTTATTTGATTTACGACGCGGTATTTCAGCGTGAACTGGCCGATGGTATGAATCATATCAGCTCGCCAAAATCATACGTGTGTTCTCTCATGACACATTGGATAGAACCAACGACCGGTCCTTCATGACACACGACACCCGCGCCACTGGCTGATCCATTCGCACAATTGTAGCTTTTTGGTCTTTTAGCTTGGCCATATAATAAAAAATTAATGTATACATGCTTTTGTTATTAATTATTCATAAATATCTTAGCAATTTCAATAATTATATAAAAAACAAAGGGACTCTCACCTAGACCACCACAAGACATGAGTGGATGTGTTGCTCCATTTGTAATTTTTTAAGTTTATTCGAGCTACTTTGCAACGGTATTTCCTTATTTGGTAAAGAATCATGCTAATTGGACCGACTTCTCTTTAAATAATTAAATAAAAGAATTCGATATGCCTGTTAAACTCTATTTAGTTTAAGAAAATCTAATTAAAGACCACTCGACCAACCTTTTAAGTATATTTTGTTAAAATATTGATAACTGATAATATTATATGTTTTGTTGGGGAGCAATAAATTTATTATTTAAAATTTTTGAAAGAATATAAAAAACAGAGGTCTAGTTTAATAGACAGTGGAAATTGTAGTTAAAAGATATGTATTTTTAAGCTACAACTTTGACATCCATTAGACGTATTTTTATACTTCTTTATAAACATTTTTGTTACAATATCACATATAATACCAAAATTTTCAATGTTGTAATTCTTCAATTTTTCATAAAACATTAAAAAAATTATCAAATAGATGAATTTTTTCAAAAGTTTCTAGAGACGATTCTTTACGATATATAACTGCATATAATCTATCATCTTTAAATCCATTTAAATCGACTTACTACTAGATTGTTGTTGCCGCCATTGTTGTTCTGTAGGAAATTATTTTTCCTGTTCTTGTTTCGGTATAAAATTAGTAATTAATTTTCTGAGCATAGTGAAGCATCTGTTAATATTATTCGGAAGGAAAGTGGTTCGCTGCACGGATATCCGCACGGAATTTGTCACGGATATCCGTGGAAACGCGTTTCCCCTCGTGTGAAACGCTTTTCACACGAGGGGAAACGCGTTTCCCACGGATATCCGTGACAAATTTTGCGCGGATATCCGTGCGATTAACCAGCGTCCTATTCGGAAACAGAGGGTGTAGATGGATCCAAACATGCAAGCCCCCCCCAAAACCCCCCCCCCCCCCCCCCCTCATACATAACCATCCGGCACCCGTGAATTTTTTTTTTTTTTTTTTTTTTTTGAGAAAATGATGAATATAAAAATGGATTAAATGTATTTATGATTTTTTTAATATAAAGGTTTTTAAAAATATAGTTTTAACGAGCTTCCAAAGTTTAATTTAAAATTAATGTCTAGTAAATTATTTTTTAAACTGAATTTAGCGGCCGATGTCTGTTGAGTTTTTGAATATCGGTGTATAAAAATTTGTAGAAACACAATTAAATACATCTTTAATCAAATTTTTCTCAAGAAAAAATCGTAATAATTAATTTTTTTGGCTGGATAGCTCATCCTATAGGCTCATCAAACCACAATGCTCATCATATGTGCTCATTTATTAATCAAGATAGCTATTTGATAAGATAATCAAATCGCTAGCTACAATTTTTACTTTTGGAAGGAACCTAATCGGTCGAGTACGAGCTCGATCAGAATCTTTTAACTTTGAGGGTTGTGAAGCTTGTTGATCAATATATTACTTTGTTTACATGCTAAAACAAAATAAATGTACTTTGTAGATTTCCTTTTTTTTTTCTTTGGAACAAAAAAGTATGTGGGAATAATATTATATTATTTTTAAGTATTTCTTTGGAGATGTACCTAGACGTGTGTAATCTTCCTCCTTAAGAAACGAGCTCGTTTAAACCCTATAACGTTTGGAACGTATAGCAAGAAACCACTAATGACTTTGACATACCGAAATTCATCATCTCGAGATAGGTGTTTAGGAAGGATGGATGAATGAGATTCAACTAGCGTAAAAGAAGGTGATAGATTCACTTCGACTATAACCGTAGTATCTGTCTTGTTTACGTGCATCAATCTTCCAGCTGATGCCGCCCACGAAATAAACCAAATGCACGAGCTCAATTTGAAACGTGATCGAATCCTGCAATCATTTGGAGATCCAGAAAAGTCAGAATCGTATTCGTTAAGTCATCTAAATCTGCCGATCGATCATCGTACGTGATATTCCACAGAGATCTCATGATTTGCAGATGATCAACACTGTTGCTGGATCCGCTCGTACTCTGACCTCTGACCTTTCACTATAATCAGCTGGAAGCCATTGTTTTAGATGATTAGATAGATATTCATCGTTTCATACTTGCTGTGTGTGAACAGCTGCGTACTTCGTCGGCTGGACCAACACGAATTGAAGCTTCTGCTGCGCGTGCATGCAGAAATCGGAATAGAAAGTCTATTGTGATTCTGGATTTTTTGACTTGAAACGGATCTCGTCCAGACACCGACCTAAGAAAGAAACTTTTATTTAAAAATATTTCAAAAACAAAAGTGTTTTAAAAAATAAATATATACCTTTATAGTTAAAAAAAATTCAAAAGAAATAATATGCACACAATAAATTAATATTTGTGCTAATATTTTATATAATTATTTTGAGATATAATATGATATTTTTTGAAAACAATTTCAACTACGAAGTAGTCACATTCTCAATTATGCATGTCAAAACTCAAGTTTCTTTCTTAGAAATAAAAAAATAAAAAAATAAATTGCAATGTGGTTTGGTGCCAAACGGAGAAATCCTTGTCCTTCATACGTAAGCATGTGGATCCGCTCTTCATAGAAGGGAATTTTAGGCCTTTGTGGGCCAGGCTGATATGTACCGATAATCAATTGCCTCATTATGGGCCCATTGCACCACATTATCTTTCATTAAAAGTAAACTAGTAGAGAAGAATGCCAAGGCAGTCTGAATAAACCAACTCAACCTATGTATAAGTTTCTCTCTAATGGTTACTAATACCTTGTTTTGCAGATTATCGGTCAATCGAGTTCATAAATCGAGTTGCAGTATGTTCGCCAGCCGATGCTGACGACTAGTTTCTAATAAAGTTTTGATTGATAAAATTGCAGATCAACGTTGATTTAGAGAAATTATTGTTATACAGTAACCACTGTTTATATATATATATATATATATATAGATTATATATATATATATATATAATATGTGGCAAGCTCAAATTAAATGGTTACATTACTTTTAAATACATAAGTTCATACATCACATGGTTCAAAAACGAAGAGTACATAACCATACTAACCCTTTCTGCAGATTAGGTTTGCCACTATTACTAACGAATGCAGCCCACTAACCCCATAGAGGGGCTTTTTTTTTTTTTTTTTTTTTTTTTTTTTTTTTTTAATAAATAAAAGAAAGGGATGGAACCTTTCTCGTCTCAAACAGATGTTATTTTACTTGAAACTATTTTTTAATTAGACTATAATTAAGGAGTGAAATTTCTTGGTATGTAAAAATTAATATCTGTCATATTCTTTAAAATATTTTTAAAAACTCAAACAAAAATTTCTATATTGGACGGAACGCAAATATATGAGTGATAATTCATGAGTTACTACTAGAGGGTAAAAATGAGCTGAGTTGAAGTTCAGTATCACTAAGCTCAAGCTCGACTCAATTGGTTTAATCCGAACTCGAGGTCGAACTTGGCTTTACTCAAACAATTTTGAGCTCGACTAGAGCTCACGAGCTTAACAAACCGAATAAGACGATACTCATATTCGGATCATTTAATTACTCAAATTTGAAGTTCAAGCTTGGTTTGAGCTCGAAAATACTTGTGTTTGAGCCGAGCTTAAATAAGCTTGTGTCAGAGCTACTCACAAACAGTTCAACTCATTTTCAACCGTAGTTGCCACCCCAGTTTAGCAACAAGTCAGGGTTTAGAAAAATTCTACAATGGAACGTTTACGCCACGTCAGCATATATCCCCATCGTGTTTAAATAAAAAAAAATAAAATTTATAAGTATTTTTTGAAAAAATTGTAAATAAAACTTATAAATTTTGATGAGATTTACAATTTTTATATTTAAAAATTTTTCAAAAAATACTTCCAAATAGATATTTTGTGGTTCCAAAATTTAACGGGCTAAACGGATTTTTAAACAGTTTTTAAATCCAAAAATTCGCTTTAAATCCGTTAAATTTTGGAGCACCAAAATACATTTTTAAAAATGTTTTTTAAAAAAATTTTTAATATGAAAGTTGTTGATCTCGTCAAAATTTACAATTTTGATGTTAAAATTTTTTCCAAAAATTATTTCTAAATATATTTTTCTGAGACCGTTACACGAAATGACGTGGTATAACCGTTACACCCAAAAATCACTCGAGTTTAAGGCCCATACAGATCATTGGGTAAATACTGTTGTTATCCATACATAAATTAATAAACAGAAACGGATGTCTTCATCTTCGTCTTCCCTGCTGCTCCAAATTCAAAAGCAGTAGCTAGCACAGCAAGGACCGGCGAGGAGGATATGGCCGCCGCCGCCGTCGCTACGGCAGCTATAGCCTCCGCCCGTGTTGCGGTTAGATCGTCTTGGGAAATTGAAAACACTCCTAAGCCGCCCATCGTTCCCACGAGAACCACCAAGCCACCGCGCACCACCGCCATCGTCGTCGAGCGAGAACGCCCGTTATCTCCTGCTCAGCTTCTTAGCTCCACTGATTCTCGTTCCAAGAAAGGTATCCAAGTTTACCTTAGTTTAAGCACTCAATTTAGCGTCAGTTGAAGCAGGTTTTGTTACTGGGAAAGTGTTTTAAAATCGCAATCATATTATATGTGCACAAGAACGTCCACATATAAATTACTTGTGGAAGCTGAATCTAGATTGTAATACTTCTGAAATTGTGTTGATCAATAATTCTGCCATGTAATGAACTCCAAAATTCGATCTCAAAACAATGACTGAATATGCTTTACGTTTTACATTATATTGTCTCAAATGATGAGAGATATTATCAGAAGTGGTAAACGCCTCTAAGTAAAAGGCAATTACGCTGTGCGCTTCTAACCTAAATTACACAACAATTAGATCCACATATCGAACCCAGAGTACCAAACTGTCATTTGCTCTGTCACATTGTATGAATAGATTATCAAGGTATGTGAATCAGATAATGAAGGGAATTTTTTTTTTTCTTTTTTTTATTTGAAGTGTATCTCTGCTAAAATTCATCCTAGCATCTTTGCTAAAGTTGAACCTAAGGCTAATTTTTGTGTGCTGCTAATGATGGAAGTCTACTACTTAGGTATTTGTTTCAAGCTCTCTATCATTGTTTCAATATTTTTGTCTCTTGCAATCTGATCCAGCCATGATCCTTCATAAATTGTTTATGCAGTCTAAAGTGGAGAGTTGTCTTTGTCATTGCCTATATTTGGTTGTGTCGAAAATGACTTTGCAATCTACTTGTACTCATGGGGAGCATGATGCACTGTAATAACTATTGCAGCTCATTCTTTATTTGACATGAAACTTTAGGCTCCAATTCTCTATTATATTGGTCTGTTTAGGCACAATGTCTATCCTATGTTGGAATTTTGTAATTATAGCTGGGATAGCCAAAACTTTTTTGTTTGTATGTTTGCTTTTGATTGTAACTTTTCGTTTCTTTAGCTGAAAAGTTGGATGAAGAGTATTTGGGTTTCGAAAGATGGCTTCCTCTTGCTCCGAAAGTGAAAAGCCCTAGGTCAATATACAATGCAGCGTCTTTGGCTTACATTGGTGACTGCATATATGAGGTTGAAAATGCATTCCTCCTTGTTACAATTTTAATTCTAATGATCATAAGTAATAACCAATTATAATCCGATCTGTATTGGAACTTCTTCCAGTTCTTTTAATCCTACTATAGCTGTTATTACTGGCTTCAGCTTAGAAATGCTAGAAAGGTGCATGTTCAGAGATAATAATTCTAGGATATATTCATATATTCCTCCAAACTCTAAATTCTTATGTTGAACTGAGAATCAAAGACATGCTTTTCTCAACTGTAGATTTCTCATGTTTGGTTGCGCCTCCTTCCTTTCTGTATGGGTTTAAAGAGTAGATGCTTGTAGTAGATATCATCTATGTAATTGGTCAAAGATAAATGCATGCATGTTATCAGATATTAGATCTTCATTGGTGTTAAGGTTGTACTGAGGCTCCATTTAGTTACTCTTTTATGTGTCTGTTATTATTGTTTACTTTGGCACGATGTTCTGTCTATATGACTCCTTTCCTTTGCCGACATTGCTGTCGATATACAGTTATATGCTCGAAGGCACTTTTTGTATCCTCCTCTGAGCATAAATGATTACAATGATCGTGTAATGAAGGTAGTGCGATGTGAAGCACAGGTATGAAATTACCACTAATTAGTTTGGTTTAATAACTAGTCTTTTAGTCTGTCGCTCTGTATGAGTCTTGTTGGCTTTACCACTAGGTTTATTTATGTCATAAACTATACTGAGGGTAGAGGACCAACAAGAAAGCTGTTAAAGGTACCCACAGAAGGAAGTTTACATGTTATGTAGGATTGCCTAGAAAGAAAAGACACCCGTTGACTACATAAGGTCCAGAAAAACATAGAAAACTAGATCTGAGATAGTTTGGCTCATGACATGACAGATTGGTCACAAAAGTTGCTACTTCCAAAATTCTATTGGCTGTTGATCAACCACACACAGACTAGCACGTTTTTCAAAGATTTAACTCTCTTATGAATATCTGTATCTTTTAAAGTCAACCTGCTAACCTAATTACTGCATTGTATCAGTTTAGAGTTTTTTAATAATCAAGAACTCATGTCTATAGGTGTTCTTAAAAGAACACAAAATAATTAAATGAATGTCCTGTAGCTTTTGAAACCGAACTATAAGTGGGTTTGTAAAAAGGATACTGTTGACGAGTCGTTTGGAGTTGGACTAACCACCAAACAAGCTCTGTTTCTTTCAGTAGATGATCATATAGTAAATGGTACATATCCTATTTGCTGAGCAAATGTTTTGAGTTAAATATTGTTCATCTTATATTCAGGATGCATTGCTTAAGAAGCTTCTTTCTGAAGAATATTTAACGGAAGAAGAGAGGTAAGTTAGCCTGGCGTTTGTTTTCCTTTGATCTGGGCTGTAGCCTGAGTCAACTTAACTTCACAATCTGTTGTATGTTGTTAGCTTCTCTTGCTTGTCTGTTAAGATTTAACTTTCTTGCCATTTATAAATGAGAAATGCTATTCTTCAGGGTCATTTTGACCATGAAGAAATCAAAGCTGTGCCACATCAGCCCAAGTAGTTAATAAAATACTTAAAATTAATTATTCATACATCTCAATGTGTTGGAGTTAATTATTCACACATCTTAATGTGTTGGAAAGTATTATTTCACACTTATCAAAAAAGTTACATTAAATTTGCTTCTTTCCAAGACATTTAATATCAAAGAATAATAAAGATATACTGACGTGGTATTGTGCCACATCAGTCTTGATTTATTCAGGGTCAAAATGACCCTGAAGAATATTATTTCTCTTTATAAATTCCATAATACCTGGTTTTGCTCGTCAGTTTCCCAAGGAAGAGAAATTACTACCTATTTCTTCAGGAACTTCTTACCAATAACTGGTCAAGATGCGCATACCATTTATGACTGCATCACGATTATTGTTGCAGAGATGTGCTTCGGTGGGGGAAGAATATGGTGACCAGCAAAACACGAACTAAAAAACGGGCTGGTGTAGCTGTCTACAACAGTGCATCCTCACTTGAAACTCTGGTAAGCAGCAACTTTTGTAATCCCTCTCTGTACCCCGGACTTCTACGTCAGTCAAACGCTGATATAGGGTCCCTTTTTTTAATGAAGGCAATGCCTTTCCTCCAAAAGAAAAAAAAGAAACTTTGGTCAGCAGCAATGTGTTAACTCAATTAAAACGGTTTTAATATACTAATAGTTTACACTGCGTGAATTCCCCGTTTAATTATTAGTAGTGGTTATAAAAGCTCTTTCCCATTTAAATTATCTTTGTAGATTGGATATCTTTACCTGACTGATGTGAAACGCCTGGAGGAGCTAATGTATAGGCTAGGCTTCTCATCTGGTGCATCTTCCGAATCAATTGTGGAGCTTCGAGCCAAGTTTAAAAGACCAACTTCAGATGTATGTACACTTTCTTGGAAGCCCAATTTTTTTTTGTTCTTTTTAGTTTGAAGTTTTGCCAATGTATTTAATTTGCAGGCTGTATATAGTGACATTGAAAGTTCTCAGTGAATAACGAGGGGAAAGTGCAATTTGTTATCCGGGTTTGAAGGTTTGGCAGTAATGCGTGTTCGTTGAAGATGATTGTGCCGTCATTGACTAGAAAGGTGCCGGACTCCTTTGATTTCTAAGCGTGCTAGTCAGCGTGAATGCTCTAATGATGCTGTACAAGGAAGAATGTTCCCTTACTGAGAGTACTAACTTAAAATGCTATATCGAAGGTATGTCTTATAATACCGTATTTTGTTTGAAATCGAGATAACTGGGTATTTTTCAAGGATTTGATTGTGAAATTTCAGCTATATTTGTTCTGTTTTTTAAGCAATATTTTGTACTAATAGCAACCATTTGCATCTTCTGTACGTTAAATGATTGAAAAATGGCTACTTTAGTTGAATTGCGATTATGTCCCTTCCTCAAAATAACTAGTATCTTTTTTTTCCTTTTGAGGTTGTCGTTTTAAACTGTTTATTAACATACCCATTTTTATACCATTGTTGTAAAAGATAAATTCACGAACGACACTGATCTATTATTAGCTAATTTGAGAGTTATGATTTTGTAGTCTATGTATATGTCTGACAATCAGCGTCACCTTTATGGAGTATAGGGATAAATCTCTAATAATTTTTTTAGGTGATGCTCGAAGAATTCGAAGTTGAGATCTCTGTTTTATACGGTGAAAGTACTAGCTTCCATCCTATATTTCTAGGCTTAACAATATTTCGTGGCATTGGAACACTGTAGTTTGGTGAGTTTTATCTCCTTATAGTTTGGTGAGTTTTATCTCCTTATATCAAAATAAAGTGCTTTGTATGACCTATACGTGCATCTCAGAATTCGATGAAGTCATCTAAAAGGAAAAAAGATTTCTGAGAGTTGTACTTGTGACAAATGGCTCTCCACTCATGAGTTTGGCGGTGTGGTTTGTTCTTTATGAAGTATATGTCGCAGGTTTAAATTTTACTAATGGATCTGAAATGAAAAATAGATATTTTAGCGAGTTTCAGCTAAAATTGCTAATGTGGTGGATGACCACCTACACTTTTAATAACTAACGGCGTAATTTTTCATGTAATCACTTTGTCTAAATCTAATTAATATGTGAATGTGTAAGTAAAGATGATGCTTGCTATTTTTAAAAGCAAGGTTAATTCCACATATCGGTGAAAATGAGTCGAGTTATTCACAGAAAGTTCGTCTCGAACTTGAGTCTTGCTGAATTGAAGTCAAGCTTAAGCATACATTCAAATTTGGTTAATTAAATAATTAAATAAGTCAAATTCGAACACCATAAGGTAAATTCAAATCCAAAAGGAAGATAAAGACTAACCTTCCAAATTTTATTAAAACTTTCATCATTTTTTTAAATTTATTATTAAAAATTAATCAGTTAAAACTTTAAAAAGGTTGGATAATAATAATTAAACCGAGCTCGAATTTGACTCGAGCTCAATTTGAATGAAAAATTTTAGTTGAACTCAAGTTGAGTTGGAGCATGATTTTCTCAAGTGAAAGACTTCGAGTTTCGTCAAATTGATCTTGAACCCTAACTCAAGCTACATCAACTAAGTCGAGTTAGAGTAGAATTTGAAAGCACTCCATCACATAAGGAGTCCAAGAGTTCAACTCCCCTCCAACATGTGGCGGAGAATTTCTATGAACCAAGAAAAAGATTTCATAAGAGCTCAGACAATACAAAGATTTTTGCAGAGCTGGCATAGTAGACCATAGGTATTTTCATAAGGACCCCGCATTTCATTTTTTTTTTTTTTAAATTTTTTCAAATTTAGTTGATTTGAGATCTTGCTGAAATTATCAACCTATATTATGCATGTGATTACATGTAATTTCTTGTGATGTATGAGTTTTGTTTCAAATATCTAAATTTTGTGAAAGAATGATGCTGTGCCTTTAGGTAAAATCTAGGGTCTAATATCTCTATTTTGAAAACTTAAAACTAATTTATGCAAACCTTCAAAAATCCTTGGTTTGTGGTGAATTAAATCCTAAAAGCAATCAATCACTAACGGTATAGTTAGCTAACATGACTGGAATACTGGTACGAGACTATGAGTCTATGATATTATTTTTATGAAGAATAAATAGGAGTTTAATTTTCAGTAATATTTGATTGAATTTTTTTTTTATTTATCCTAATGCGTATCATTCTTGCGAAATATAAGATAGAAATTAAATTCGGTAAAAAAAAAGAAAAAAAAAACTAAAAGCAATAATTCAAATTAGCTGTTAAAGCCTCAAGACACCACTAAACTCTTTAACTCACAACGACTACATAAATACAGGTCAGAGCAGGAATAGTAGTCCAACAAAGGCTACAAGAATATCCAGCACACATTCGATATTAGTTTCATTTGCCGTGCTTAGCTTTACCAAAAAGTAATTTAATTTTTGCATTTTGCAATATAAAACCCTCATGTTTCACTAAGACGATCATGTTTGTAAGGGTCTCTTTTTGGAAAATAGAACATGATAGTTGCTTATTTAATTTTTTGGAAATCAATCACTTACACTCGTTTATGAGTCATAATTTTTTATTTAAGTTTTGTTTTAATATATAGATAATAGTGATGTAAAAAGTATCATTCTTAATAAATTAGCAAGCTCATATCGTGGGATTTTTTTTTTATGAAAAGTACCATAGTGTCCGTCTGAATTGATCCCAATTTTTTTCAAAATTTTTTGACCAAAATGCAATATTACTTTTTCTTTCTAATATAATCACCAAAAAGCAATGAAGCTTTGTGAGGATTTTTCTCCCTCTCAATTTTTTCAAAAAAAATAAAAATATATATATATATATATATAATCCCCGCTCATCATCAAATTAGCAAGATTTTACGGGTGCTAGATTTTAGTGTCTGGATGCGTGAGATTCTGGACCTCGTGATTTGCATAACGTAGATGAACGGTCGAGATCTTGGAGAGAAAATATAATGCGCTCTTCCACTATAAAAACCACCTCTGTGTTCTCTCCCCCAAACCCTTTTTCTTCAGCAATCTCTGACTCGCTCTCTCCGGAGCGCTAGGGTTTCTCAGCCACCATGAGCAACGACATGAATAAGGAAACCCTCAATCTCTCCGATCTCGGCGCGGTTCTACCGAATGCCAACGCTTCTGGTCTAACAATCTTTCTCTATAACCCACTTTCTGATCTTTCTCAATGATTCTCTATCATTGCTGATCCCGATTGTTCTTTTGCCAGGGCTTAGCGCGGAGGATAGAGTTGGTCTCGTTAACGCTCTTAAGGTAAGCCGGTCGCTGCTCTGATGAAATTGGTTTCTGTGATTTTCGTTTACGATTTGGTTTTATTTCGCAGGATAAACTGCAGAGCTTGGCGGGGAAGCATTCTGATGTGCTCGAGAGTCTAACGCCGAAAGTCAGGAAGCGCGTTGATGTTCTCAGAGAAATTCAGGTAATATTTATTGTTACAAATTCTCTTTTAATACTAACTTAAGTTTCCTTGCTGTTGATTTGTGCTTGAAGAGCATTATGTGTTTGTTTAGAACATAGGAGAAATGAATTGTTCGAGCTACCACATAAATTTAATGTTATTTCTGCGTGTGTTTAGTGAACATTTTACTAGAAAATAACAAAACAAAGCATTTTTCTATTAGGTGGGGTTGGCTATGGATACCTATATATGTCACAGTCCTCTATTAGTGTGATGTCTTTGCTTAATAATAAACATGTTACTGGAGTTCAAGGTTATTTGGGCTGTTATTTTTATTTTAACATGCAACTTATTGCATTGGATTTTGTTGGTTCTCTCTTTTATTGACTGTATCCTTGTCCATTATATTGAAGTAGGATAAATAGATGGTTGCTCTTTTGGGCTGCCTGCGTCTTCTTTATTAATGCATGAAAAGCTCGTTATACTTTTTCGAGTTCATATGAACTTGTACGGCAAATGTAGTCTTATTGTGGAACACAAGTCATGCTATGCATTGAGATTTAAGTTCTTTAACATTGAGCTGCACCTCCGTAGGCCCAATAATTCTTTCTTCTGTATGCATTAGTTAATGTCTTTAGCTTTTCTTACTCCTACAATTGGAAATAATGATCTAAACTTGGTAATAGGATTCTCTGTCAAATTTACTGGTTATGACTATCTAGGCTTCTGCTGCTAAATTTATAACCCACTCTGATGATTCTGCTGTTTTTCTCAGAGTGAGCATGATGCGTTTGAGAAAAAATTTCACGAGGAGAAGGCAGCGCTAGAAGCCAAGTACCAAAAGCTTTATGATCCATTATACAAGAAGGTGGTTAAAAATTATATATAGTTGTAAACAGTGCTGCAGATTTGATAGCTGATTTGTTTTTAGTATGTTTGCCCTCATTCTTGCACTTTGGACTTACTTTAAGTATGTACCCTACAGCGTTATGAAATTGTGAATGGTGTCGTAGAGGTTGAAGGTGTGACAGATGCAGCTGCAGTGACTCCTCCTGAGGATAAAGATAGCGAAGGTTTTTTGAAGAGCGATCTTTTGAGAAATGCTTATTTTGTAGAAATAGTTTTCATCGAGGATCTTTTGAGAAATGCTTATTTTGGCCTTTCTTTTTTTTTTTCAGAAAAAGGAGTACCGAATTTCTGGCTCACAGCAATGAAAGCTAATGAAATTCTAGCTGAAGAGGTAGCCGATTCTTTCTAGGGCAACTATTTTCGCTTTTCTACTTGTAGGACTGATTTATTCTGTTTTTAATTTGATCCAGATTCAAGAGCGTGATGAAGGGGCTTTGAAGTACTTGAAAGATATAAAGTGGAGTAGGGTTGATGATCCCAAGGGTTTCAAGCTAGAGTTTTACTTTGATACTAATCCCTTTTTCAAGAACGATGTCTTGACTAAAACATATGTGATGATTGATGAAGACGAACCAATTCTGGAAAAAGCAATAGGGTGTGTAACTTTTTCAACGTTGTTGCTTTTAACGTGTTCCTAGCTTTGACTGAGACCTCTTTTACCTCAATTCTACTTCAATTAGGACGGAGATTGAATGGTATCCAGGTAAGTGCTTGACCCAGAAGGTTCTGAAGAAGAAGCCAAAGAAGGGCTCAAAGAATGCAAAACCTATCACAAAGACAGAGAAGTGCGATAGCTTTTTCAATTTCTTCAGTCCTCCAGAAGTTCCGGATGATGATGATGATATGGATGAAGATGATGTAAGTTTGTTTGCTATTGTATATAGAGATTAGAACAAAGAAAATTGTAGGCATGAACAAATTATAACTTTTGTTCTCAGGCTGAGGAGTTGCAAAATCAAATGGAAGCTGATTATGATATTGGGTTAGCTTCTAAAACTTCAGCCCTTGTTTTATTTTATTGTTTTTATTTTAGGGAAAAATGCATATCAGCCCCTCATTTGAAAGACATTATAGATCAGCCCCTCCTTTTGAGTTTGCTTCAAATTAGACCATGTTCTGATATTCGTGTCAGAAGTATTTTGACTGTTATATAAGTTTTTTTTGGAGAATGCTTGAATATGAAAAAAAAAAGAATTGCAATGTGATCTACAACTTTTTTTCAAAAAATTCTTCTTAATAGGTGTTTTGAGGCTTCAAAGTCTCGGTGGATTTAAAAATTAATCCACTAATTTCCTAAGACATTGGAAGTATTTGACTGCCATATAAGTGTTTTTGGAAAAAAGAACTTTAAATATAAGAAAATAGATGTTGTTGTGACCTACAACTTTTATATTCAAAGTTGTCTAGAAAATGTTCTTAATGGGTGTTTTGCGCATTGAAGTTAACGGGTTAGAAATGAGGAGTTTATTTGTAAAATAAATTTTGAGAGAGGCTGATATGCAAGCCTTCTTTATTTTATGTATGGTTTGTTTCTTTTTATTAGAGAATGTTGATAACTTTGTTTTCTGTACTACGACAGGTCCACAATCCGGGACCACATCATTCCCCATGCAGTATCGTGGTTTACTGGAGAGGCTGTGCAAGGGGAGGACTTTGAGAACATAGATGATGAGGATGAGGAAGATGAAGATGAAGAAGAAGATGAGGACGAGGACGAGGACGAGGATGAGGAAGAAGACGAAGATGATGAGGATGAGGATAAAGCTGTGGGAAACAAGGGCAGCAAGAAGGTTTGCTGATTTTCATGATGTCTTTTTTTAATAGTTTGGTGATATTTGATATCTCAACTAGTATGAATTTGCAGAAGAGTGGATCTTCTCATGCCGGTGATGGTGAGAAGCCCCCAGAATGCAAGCAGCAGTGAAACTTTTGTTGAAGTTGCAGCCATAGAAAATTATCAGGGTTGTGGCCGATATGGGAAGTGAGTCTATATTTACAGTAGCTATATTGTAATGGGAAATTATAGACAAGTTTTGTGTGCCTCAATTTAGTTGTCTTATGTTAAGTTATTTTATATTTCTTTATTCTTGATTATTATGAGTGGGTGTTGGATGTTGCAGTCCAGTTACATGCCTTGTGCGGCTGAGAAAAAGAATTCACATTGTATTACCGTATCTATCAAAATAGTTGAGATTTTTGTGGTGCAGCGTAAGGGTGGTGCGAACCATGGACTATATCATCATAAAAGTTTCAATGGAAAATTCTTTAGCTGTGTGACTAACGTGGAGAAGCGATAGATCGTCTCAAGAAGGCTTCTGTTTGAAGCTACATTTAACCGATAGCCTAATTTTGAGCATCATGACCGATAGGCCTTTTTTTAAAAAAAAAAAAAAAAAAAAAAAAATCTAATTTGACTATTGAGCCTTGGTCTTTATTTGGAAATTTGTTCGTGGCCAGGTTGTGTTGAAGTAGGTTGATCATGGGAGACTTTTCCACAATGATCTCGAAAAAGAACTTTGGGCCATTGATGAATTATACGTCCAGGTAGAGCTGTGTCCAGATTGTGTAAATTGCCTTGTGTTGGTCGTATGTGTGACCACTGAAAAATAAGTAGCAGAACGCCACTGTTAAATTCGTAGTATATATATAGTTGGGTTACCTTAAATTGCAAGCTTTAATGCGGGATTGAGAGTGCTGACGAGCATCTTAAACTAGGTGGTACTGAAATTTTTTTTTTTTTTTTAAATTTTTTGTATGCATGGGGTAAGTATGCAGAATTAACATCCAAAGTGCAATTTCGGCCATTAACATAGGCATCTTACTTGGTGCACTAAAGAGATCAGCCCATGTACATTGTCCAACGACTCTGCAAGCACCAATGTACATGCTAGCATGCATTATAATATTATACGGTAAACTACATTACTTTTGCCCGTCCTGAAATCAAATCCGTATCAACTGAAACAAATTTTTGCACGGGAAAGAATAAATACAAAAATGAACCTCTTTATTCCATGGCGACAGCAAAAAAGACTCTATGCACTGTCGATTACCCAAGCCCTGGACATCATTTCTTTCTTCGCCAAATATTGGTGTAAAGAAAATGACATATCATGTCCTCTTTCTCTCCTACGCTATATTTAACAGCTTTGTGTCGGATTGCTATCTCGTGTAGCAGCCCTTCTCAAGCCAAAAAATTTGCAAGAACAGCCCCTTCTACCTGAATGAGCTATCTTCCGGTCACAAGCCGCTCCAATTCATGAATTTTTTAACTTCATCAAACAATACGAGAATTGCAGCTGCTCCAGTACTCCTAAACATGTTAGAGCATGCGCCACGGTAAAAGGAGGAGAAACCTTCCTTCTTGTAGATCTTTCTCCAGCAATCTAGAGTGTTCTTATACATGATCTCGTCCATGCCAGATTGCATCATCATCCTTCGTCTAACGGTATCGAGGGGATAGGACAATAATCCAGCTGAGGTCGTAACCGATTGGGCTGCCAGCCAACGTGTCCACAATGGCAGCTCCTCTTCAGGTTTCGAATGTTTGAGGCTCATATATTCTTTCGCAGTGTCAAAACCGCCAAAATAAAGGCCTCGGTGGACAATCATCCCATGAAGTGATGCAGGAAGCCCTCTATATATGCCTCTGACGCCATCCTTCTGGTAAATGGTTCGTAAAAAGTGAGCGATGCCTCGAAATTGACGGGAGTCGGTCCTCCCAAGATCAGCAGCAAGGCGAGTGTGTGCGATGTCTAGGGGATAGATTATGATCAAGGTTGTGCAACCTGCTAAAGATCCAGCAAGAAAGTTGGAGGCTGGACCAGAGAAAAAATTGCCATCTTGAGCATTTCCTCGATCCCTCAACATAGCCTTGTAAAGATCCTGTGGCCAATGTAAAACACATTCATTTTGAGTACTAAGAAAATATCAATTCTTTGCTCATTATAAGTAAACTACTCAAGAACAGAAAAAGAATCCCTAGTCCTCAGGCTCTAACCAGTACTTCAAAATGAGTTGATTTAACAAGTTTAATCTTTACCCTTAGGATTCTTCCAACATAACTTCAATTATTTTGTAACTAAATGTACACTCAGAGAAAAAGGCAAATATGTATGTTAGATAACACAAAACAATACAAATTTGACATGCTTGAAGAACCCATAATCAGATACTGGCATGATCTAAATTGAAAGCATTTGGAAGCATATAAACGCAAATGATCAAGCAGCCCCCGACTTACTTCTATCCGGAAGATATACAATACTAAAATTTCATCACCGTTGTAGATAAGCATAAAAGAAGGCAAGGATCTTGTTGGCGCTCATTGATGATTATCAGCTATTCAGGTCTTTGAGATGAGGAATTCAGGTGTAGAAAGGTAGATAGGATAATCAACCCTTTGGTATCGTAAATTAGAATAAAACTAGGATACTCTTGGAAACGGAGAAAAGAAGGGAAAAATTACTGCTGACAGAGTTAAGGTGGGCAAAGTTGAAGTATATGATGGGTAAGACTGTGCTCATAGACCACAGTGGATAGACGATACGAAACAAATTAACAAGCAACAAATGGAATTTGCAAAAGAAGCAGGATTGATAACAAAACCGCTACGAAAGTCACAAGAGATCCCCTTCCCATTTGAATGTGAAAAAACTAGTTCTCCAATATATATAAATTAGGTTTGACTAACCTAAAAATTTAAGAGAACGCAAATCCTTTCCGGCATCCATGAATTAACTTTCAGGATCTCAATTTCTTCACAAGAAATTCTAAGTGTATTAAAGTTTTTTTTTCCCACATTTTCGCGTACTTGTAGAGGTGAGAATGGTGATTGAGCAATTCAAAGACTCAATGAGTGAGGGAATTTCTGAGCTCAGATGACAGTAAAAGTGTAACCATACGACATTGACACTATTTTCAGTTTCGTGTCGGAAGAGTGACCATCTACAGCTTATTGGCAACACGCATATGAAATATACTAACAGTCATTTTGGCTTTATTTTATTTAGAAAAGATGAAATTGTTTACTCTTAAAACATAATAAAGATGAAATTGGTTTTCTCTTAAAACAGAATCAAAATAAGATCATCCAATCAGTAAGTGTCTATCTCAAAGCTTAGAATAAAGACAAAAGGGTAGACCACTTTATATCAACGTCCAACGTTTTTGGAAGAATACTTACAACGTACTTCGTCATCCGAATTTAGGGAAATACAAAAACAGCATGTGGTTGGTCTGGTCAATGAAGTTGCAAAATTGAAACAGGCAGGCAAGAAAAGAATTCTATAGAGAACATTATCCTAGACATCTGAATAACAAGAAAACAACCATCCAAAATAAAAATTCTTACAAGGGGTTTTCTATTCCCCATAATGAATGATTGACTGGGGCTCCTGACACGTGTATAGGTGGGCTGGTGAACCTGGTTTAATGGACCAGAATGTTATAAAATATATATAAACACCATAGCAGCAGATTTTATGTGTCTTTCTACATAGCAACATAGCTCATGTACTTCAATCTTTGAAATGCTTGTAACTGAAAGTCCCTCAAATAATTAAATGCATGGTCCATAATACAGAAACAAACATGATATAGTCATGTGCTTGCATCATGACCATGTGCACCACGATCTATGCCTTTCTATTTCCTTAATAACCAATGCTCTTCACTTGCACGGTACTATCTAATCACCAAAAATCCAATTAGCTAGCTCTCAACATGTAATTAAGATGAATGCTACAAAGAAAGAGCTACATAACAATGTTGCTGTCTTAATAGTGATTTCTTTGATAGAATGAGATACACTGACCAACTATCTAATGAAAGGAGCTCACCAATGTCTAAGCTATGGCCAATAACAAAAGATACTACAGAATGACACCACAGTAGTCACTTTATTGTTGTAGAGTTGATTTGCCAGAGGGTTTTACCGTAAATACTGTAACACAGAGCTCGTCCCCTAATTAAAAATTAAATAAAGAAGAGAATAACTTTTCTGACATTACCTATTCCTAGAGCATTGGTGTGGGTTTGAAAATTGATAAAGCAAGGAGGGAAACATCCTCTGCTAGTAGTGGGTATGGGTGTGTACACGTAGCACCCCCCCCCCAAAAAAAAAACACACACACAACAAGAGCCTGGACAAAGGAAGCGCTTCGCACGCTGGGTTCACTTTTTCTTATATATATTTATTGTTTATTTATTTATTCATTTATATTCTGGAAGCACTCAATCAAGCCTGACTTAGTTTTTAGCTAATCTTGTAATTAGATAGAGGAGACTATTGGTTAAAGATAATGGAGGCTAGCCAAAAGAAACTATTTTCTTCAGTTCCTAACTAACTAGATGTTTATATTTGAAGAAGTAACATACTTTAGAACTCTGAATGAAAGAAATTTCTAACACTTTACAAGAAACAAGATAGAAAAATTTTGCCAAATAAACAAGTCAAGGAATATTTCAAATTTGAGAAATGCATCTATTTCTACTTAAATGTCATAATGCTTGGGCAGATACATGGAAACTGTTAACAAGACAGGCTCTACGAGTATAATGAAGATCCTCACTTCTAGCTCAATCACAAATACGACGACTTGTAATATTTCCGTGAAAAAAGTCTTTATATTGTCATTTGACATTGCAATGCAATTAGTTTCAAAGCTGTATGTGTTGTTTATTTTTTTTGTCAACTTCCATTGTCCATTTACCAACTTTTATTTGCAACTATTCATTTCTTTGTTTCATTCTGAAATTGTTTCTTCAACTTTATATGTGACAATACTCGTCGATCAAATCACTACAACCAAAAAGTAGGGTACCGATAATTTACCACTTTCACTAATTATAAAATTATCTATATAAACTTTCCAATGTTTGCTCAAATTAAAAGATCCATAAGAGTGGTACCATTTATTTTCCAGTATATTTGGGAATTAGGCCACCTCAATCTCACAATATCATATAATACCATATAGAACAATTTGCAACCGAAAAGTCACCCTTATGGAGAAGTGGAATCCATCTTGCGAGATAAGGGGCTAGGATACTCTTACCTACCTGAAACCCGGGAGAGAAAACCTCATGTACTTCCAAAATCGGGGCCCTCTATAGTAGTCTCACCTAGTTGAATGGGTAAACCAAGAGAATTAATAATGGCTTTTCATCCAAAACGATTAATTGAAGATTGCATACAAACAAAACCGTGAGAACAAGTACGATAGCTGCACCAGTATAGTTAAGAGTATTGCTTATTTTGTCTTGATAATTGGTGTTGAAACAATATAGCTCTCAGTAGAATATGGACCTTTATTCCCCACAAATAACTCAGGTCTCTAAAAATATCTCCCACAGAGAGAAACAAAAACATCCACAAATGATAATCACTCAAAGATCACTGCGTGTTTGAAGTACGTTTTGTTAAGCCCTTTAGTTCCATATTGCCTGTAGTATCATGTTAGGATTAATAACCTACAGATTTTACCCCAAAAAAAAAAGAACCACAGCAATCACAGCCACGTGGTTTTTGGATGGCGCCCTCCAGGTTATGAAATGCTAATTAAGAAATGCTCCATAAATAAGATGAACTGATGAAGAAACAAAGGTGGTAGACGACGGCAAGATACGTAGGAATGAATCGATTTCCCTAACGTTAACAAGAACTGGGACGACAGTATACCTTGAGAGAGAAGTTGAGTGCGACGGAGGGGTAGTAGCGGAGGACGCCGGTGCCGTTGCCGCGCCAGAGGGAGAGGACGCCCTCGTTGCGGGCTGTGCGGGCGAGGCAGTCGAGCATGCCGCGGAATCGCCGGATCGCGGGGCGGCCACGGAGGCCGAGCATGGCGGCGTTGCTGTCCTGCGTTTGGATCAAGAGCTTGGCTCGCTCGATCGGAGCAACGACGGTGTGCACCACGCCGCCCATCACCGCCCCGGTCACCAGATCCCTCTTCAGCTCCCCCACGAACTTCCACCCTGGCAGTTGTTCCCCCTCTTTATCCCCCATTAACCCCAACTTATCCCCTCCTCCCCTCTCCCTCCTCTGTTTGCTTGGTTTCTACACTAGCCATTCTTGTTGCTATAAATGTTCTTATTATTATATTACTATCAATAGTTTACAATTTCTCCAATTTTCTCTACTTCTTTCTTTTTATCTCCACCCTTCATCTATTTACATTCATTTCACCCACATTTCTCATCTAATCTGGTTCGTACACCAAAATGCGGAGGAAAAACCCAAAAAAAAAAAGGTTTGGTGAAATAAGACCTCAATCGCGGAGCAGGATAGGAATAGGGAATATGGCGGCACGTGATATGCACGTGATACGATCGTAGTCAGGAATCAGGAAAGGGACGGCTGCCAATGGTGGCCCTTATCCACGGACGCACGTCTTAAAGCGGCGGCTGATGCTGGTTGTTGGTCAATTTATACGGCATTATTACCGTTGTACGCACCGTATCGAGTTCTTCTTCTTCTTTTTTCTTTTTTCTTTTTTTGTTTTGGGAATATTTTCTGTCAGCTGCGGGGACCAAAGCCTAATCTTAAGTGTACGTATAAAATAGAACCAACTAGTGATGCGCGAATATTTATATATATAAATGTTTTTATATATTTTATATATTATATAAAATTAATAATTATTTTATTAAAATATTATAATTTATCAATATATATTATTAGAGCACACATAAAAACTATTTCAAACGTAATGCAAAATGATAGTAATATCCAAATATATATAGTCAATAACATTTTAAATTAGAAAATACTTACTAAACACTATACCGTGTAAATGTGTAATTAGTTTTATATACGATCAGTTTTATAAATTAATTATTATTGGTTAATAAATTATTATATTTTATTTAATTTTAATTTAGATCTTTTATATTCTTTAATTAGTTTATAATTTTTTAAATTTATTAATTAATACAAATGCCATATAATTTTTTAGAAAAGAACAAATAATATATAACACACCAAAAATTATTAAGATGCCACTTAGTGCAACGACTTTACTTAAATTATATATATATATATATATATATATATATATATATATATATATATAAGAAAATTGGTTGAAAGTCGTCATGATAAACATCATAATGTGAACCTGCTTTTAAGTTTTGTATTTTTATTTTAATATTGAAACTTCAAGTATCCATTCTATCTTTTCTTGCTACAATCAAACTCCTTTTTAAGCTCTATGCACCCTTTAAAACAGGTGAAGAGTCTGCAATAGTACATAATGAACTCCCTCAAATACATTTATTTTTCAAAAGAAATCCAATGGATACATACAAACCTTCTGCTCCAACTGAATTTCAATATAATAAATCATTTTGTTACAGTAATAAACTTTCTTGGAGAAGTTATCATCATTGAAAAAGTACCAACTAAAAAAGTATTATATTGTTTAACAATCAACTACCAGTCTATTTTATCTATTTATAAATCATAAATTTGAAGGCAGGTTTCTATCCTTGAATCACATGAAAACATGTCAGTTTATGCAAGGAACTCGAATAATCAGAAGTTAAATCAGCTTAATGGGCATCAAAACTATGGTTGGCTCCTTCAATGATCTGCTACTTGCGGTTTATATTATGTTCTTGGCCAATTCATATGCATTTTATAGTGTATGCTTTGATCTTCCGAACCATGAACAATCAAGTCCTGTAAAAATCAAAAGCCACGGTAAGGAAAATGCTGTTAAGCAAGACCTACTTATCCGATTCGCCGCCCGAACACGTAGAAAATGCGTTTCCCCACGTGGTGAAACGCGATTTCCTGCGCTGTGAAACGCGTTTCACCACATGGAAAAACGTATTTTCCACGCGTTCGGACGGCGAATCGGATAAGTGGGTCGGGCTTAACAGCATCACCCCCATGGTAATCATGTCAGTTGGACCAAATAAAATGAATAGGACAACCCTGTAGTCCCACTGCGTGTAAGCATACGCCTAATTTTCTACATGATTAGAATGTTATACCAATTACTCATATTTCATAACCTCATCTGAGCTAAAACAATCATCTATTTCATTTATCGATATAAATGACCTTGTCTTACCATGAAGTACATTCAATCTAGCTATTAAAGAGCAAGAAAACTTAAAAGAGATTTAAAAGTCACTGGAAAACTGTACCATATGATGCGGTCATGTCTGGCTAAAGATGGTAATAGGCAGAGGCAAAGCCATGGCCAAGATCCCGGCAAAGAAGATGGTCCAGCTCCATACCATGGGCATATCGTAAGCTTGCCTTCATACTGCTCTGTTGCAATTTTGAAGTGGATGTGATTTGCATAGAATCATCAGCCACATAATCTAATTTCAAGAAAAATCAAGAAATATTCGCTTGTTTCTTCTTCATATGAATTAGCGATAAGAAAAGGGGAATTTTTTAGAGTCTAGGTTATCTAGGATGGATCATAGACCTTTTATTTTATAAAATAAAATTTTCAAAACCTACAAAAACATGAAAGATTTATCTCCACCGTACTCTATATAGATAACGGACTTTTAGATTTATTCAACCCGAAAGTATTGATGTCTTCAAATAGTAAAAATCGGTGGATGGCATTATTTTAATCTATCTGTTACGATGGCCGTAGAAAAGTAACCCATTACGGACAGCACCAAGATAACTAAAAAATAAATAAATAAATAAAAATAACTCTTGTTTTTTAGAGCCACACCATCAGAAATTAGATATGCACCAAATTCTATAGGCAGTTAAAGATAATAAAGCTAGGTAGACCTTCGAGGTTTTGACTATCAAAACTAATGTGCATTGTACAATTTTTATGGACAAGCGGACATTACCTTCGTCCAGAATTCTGTTTTATCTGAAAAGAAATTACGTAGGTTCGATATCCAACTCATCGAACCTGAGGGAGAATATATGTGTATTACTGTCCCTATTCATTCAATTAGAATTTCAAACTAATAGAACATAAATTCGAAGCAGAGTTGAAAGGATTTCTGAACCTTCATCCATCTGTTGCGACTCCCTATTAATGTACATTATACTGAACAAGCTTCATTTACAACATTAGTCAGTTGATCTTTAAAAGGAAGACTATCTATGAACATCTAAACTCCTATCAAAACCTACCTCTAAATAATAAGAATAATAAAGAGCCAAGTCCTTAGGAGGAACAAAGAGGAGAGGTAAATATGCCTTGTCCTGGTGCTAAGATTGCCTTAGGGTCATGCTTCCTTTTCATCTCAACGAATCTCGCCCACTTCGAGCCGAAATGCTTAGTCCAGTCATCATGTGATCTGTATTGAGGCAAGTACTGCTTGTAACGAATGCCGGCACGATCGCAAAGTTGTAATATCTCCATATTTTCGCGATCCACATATTCCCAGTTAGGCATCGCACATCGTAATAATCCGACTGAATAGAATATTTCTTCCTCAGGAATCACGGCCGACATTCTCTCATCCCACCTAGAAAGAAAGAGTACTTTGAAATATCAACATAAATAGTAGAACAATTGGTGTAGATGGAAACCCATGTAAATGTGCAATGAACACATAAGCCAATGAATAGTAACACATACATATCTCTGCTCCTAATGGTCTATATATTTTTATATGACCGTCGTAATAGATAAATTTATGGATGGTACTGATTCATACTCTACTAAAATATGAGTATAAGTGCAAACTAGCCGAGTTCGAGTCAAGTACCATTAAGCTCAAAAATGTAATTTGGTTTAGCTCGAGCTCGACTCGACGAGCTTCAAAGGCTGAGCCCGGCTCGATTGTTTGAATTAGGCCAAGTTCGAGTCGAGTCGATCTCGTACTTGTTTAAATAATTTTATTGTAAAATATAATTGAATAAAATAAAAAAAAAAAGCTCATTTAGGCTCGTGAGCCTAAAGAGTCGAATAATACGATATTTAGGTTCGGCTCGTTTAATTACTCGAGCATGACTCCATACTTGAACTCAGTGATACTCGAGCTCGAGCGGAGCTTAAATGAGTTTGAGCCCGAACCACTCGTGAACAGTTAGGCTCATTTTCACCCCTACATATGAGTTCCAAGACGAACTCAAAGGCTTGTTTCATCTATTACGGGTACATAGAAAATAAAATTTTCATGTACTTAGAAATAACATTTGTTATATTCAAACCTGAGAGACCTTAACATCGTGAGATAGAAGTTTGACTGAGCATCTTGGAGAGCAAGCCCAAGCACGCTAAGCTTTCAAATTTTCATTTGATCCACTACTAAACTAGGACCCGATCGATATAATTGCACCCTTCTATATCTACATATATATGCCCATGCATTGGATCCTAAAATGCTTACTTGTTCTTATTCATAGGGTATACGAGGATAGGACCCATGGATCTGTTGTGCTTCAAGATGGTCTTAAAGACTTGTTTTTCGAATTGGAGAATGCTGGACTTGGGAACGAAGAGGTTGAGCCATGGATGAGGGATATCCCAAAGGCCATTGGCCCGAAGCTTCAACTCTCCGTCACGAACTCTGTTGAGGAACTCAAAATATGATACATCATTTGTGAATGCAAATCCTGGTATGAAGTTCAGTCTACCGAGCAAAGCTTCAAGCTCCTGCAATTTATCAGGATCTCTGATTACTTAGTCTGCAACTTATAAAATTAAATAAAATTAATTTAAAATAACTTCGAGTCTTCGGGTCAATCTAATCCATCGACCCCTAACAGTATCGTTGTAGGGACCAATTAGGTACGTTATTGTTGCCTAACTTTATAGGTGCAAAAACAGAACTTCTACAAATTTGTGTAGGAGAAATTCTATTTAGCAAAGTTGTGTTATGAGATTAAAAAGGTATATGCAAAAAGTCATAAACTTGAGTGCGTAATAAGTATTTATTTGGAGAAAAATTGCCCATTGCTCCGTACCAAATGAGATAAGTCCATATATAAAATATCAAATATTGTCGTACATTTCATCCCATTGGACCATTGTTTTACATTAAAAAAAATAAATGGTAGTGATTTTTAATATGTTTTATAACTTAATGTGCTCTTCAATTTTTTCTTTTTTAAAAGATATCCAAAATATGTAAAAAGACTATATAGCTTTCTACAGTTTATAATTTGGCGTGAATTTTACAATTTTCCAAAGAAACAACAATAAAAATTATATATACTTAAATGCACTTTTTTATAATAATTTTCAAAAATATGATATGATGTGCTAAAACAGAAGAGTTTCTAATAATTTGTTGATATTTACAAAAATATGGTAAGAGTGCGCCGCGCGCAGTACTTCACCTGATCAACACAAGGTATTGCTGTCATCTGGTAGTACATGGCTGCTTCCAGAGAATACACCGTCCCACCATGTCCATGCGCCGCCGCCAGATCTCTTATTTTCCCTAAATCTTTCCCGGAGAAGAACGAAGATCTCCAGCTGCTCATCAGACCTCCATTCATCATAACTGACCCCTCTATATACTGAAAATTACCCTGCCATTCTGACGACGACGACGGCGGCGATGATGATATTAAGACCTCTTGGTCCCTTGTGAATGTGCTAAAGTCCAAGTAGATCAGCCTCACCCATTTAACCTGAAACATCATATATAAAATAGTATTAACTATACTATTTTTATGAAATTATAATGTTAATTAATATGGATTTTACCCTATGTGGAGCTGGATCAAGAGGAATTCTAGCTCTGGTGATAATACCAAACTGGCCTAAGCCACCCAGGACGCTGTAGAATAAATCAGAATTGGACTTCTGAGAGCATGTCAGCAGTTCACCCTTACCTATTTTCAAATATTGGAATTAGCTTCTCTTGTAGTTGAAATTTCTCAAAATAAAATAAATAAAAACTCTAGTATACTTAAATGTCGTATTTACTTGCTAATTAAGCATATTTTCTCAAAAACATAAAAAAAGAAACTCCTAAGTAGCTTAAAATATCATGTATTATCTTCAACTTATTTTAATAATAGTATGTCACTATCTAATTTAATCATGTTATTACAATATTTAGTACGCGGTATGATTTTCTAATTAATTGTAAATTTTAGGCGAAGCTTAGAAGGGTTACCATTGATGACGTCAACTTCGAGTACGTTGGAGATCTGAGGGCCATGCAAGAAAGCCTGGCCGCTGACGCCGGCGTTGGACAGTGTGCCACCGACAGTGAGGTAGAGATAATCCGTCCACGACCGCGGTGCAAGCCCGTGGTTCAGCGTCTCATTCAACACGTCGATCCACAGCTGCTCCGCGCCGGCGTCAACGTGTCGCATCTCCGGATACACTCTTATTCTCTGCTCTTCGATGTTATCCTTTAAAGATAGCATGTTTACCACGACGCCGTCGGGAGCGAAGGCTTGGCCGCGAACAGAGTGGCCGTGGCCGCGGGCGGCGACGGAGAAGGGGCGGCTAGAGGAGAAGGAGAAGCGGATGACAGCGGCGATGTCCTCAGCGGACGAAGGGTGGAGAACCGCGGCGGCCGCTGGGGCTGCCGAGGGGATGCGACCGAAGTCTGTCGAAGCTAAGGTAATGGAGACGGAGTCGGTACGGAGGCGGGGAGCGATGTCGAGGGACAGGAGCTCTGCCGGCAGCGCTTCTGGCCATTGCCGGAGCTGCGCGACGATGGAGATTAAGCTGCTGGCGAGGAAGATAAGTATAAGGAAAGAAGACATATTATGGATGAGCATACTGTGTATACTACTATTACATTACTGTACGTGAGAGATTTGCGAAGGAGGATATATCTAATCTGGTAGAGAATGAATGTGGGAAGCTATTTATGTATATATTGAGAGGAAGGAAGAAGAGATGCTTGGCGAGCTTACGTTGCAGGGAAACGATCGTCTATATCTTTGAAATGACTTACTATTGTGCAACTTTTTTTTTTTTTTTTTTGATTTTTTTTGAGATTTTTTGGGACAAACTCTAGTAAATACCATTTTAGTAGATAAATTCATGTCAAATAGCTTATTAAATTACGTATACGACTTGCATGATGAAAGCTCCTGTCATTTTTTGGTACTTACATAAGCAAGTATTTCGAGCCATTAAGCTATATAGACGCGAACCTCAAACGTATGAAATCACGAGCGTATGATGGTAGTGTTATATTGAACACCTCGAACAGAGGCATTGACTGTAACTGTTATGATCCTAATTTTCTTGATAAAAGCTCCTGCAATCCAGTGTCTTGAAGAATCATATTTGATCAAGATGGGTTGATAAGGATGCTAGAACAAACTACACAATGTTCCATTATGAAAGATAGTCAATAATCTCGTGGTTCTTCCATGAGTTTCTATGTCAAAGCCGTTAAATTGATGAAACTTATGATTGAAAAAAAAGGTATTTGTATTGTTATATTTCAATAATTCAAAATAATAAAAAAAAACATCCATAATTCAAAATGATATTTTCCGTCAAATTAATTGTCCCTATCTTTAAAAAAAAATGATCGTTTTATATAGTTAATTACGGTATAAAAATGTCATTTTAAATTAGATGAGTATAAAAATACTGCTTCAAATTAAATGGGTGCATACAAATGAAAGCACCCAGCCACCTCATTTCATGTGCCTTGAAAAAACGTTGAATCTAGATTGGGGACAAGAAGCTGTTCATGTCATGTAACTCATGCTTAATAATGAAAGCACCCAGCCAGCTCATTTGGTTCGTAGGTTTGATCGACTAACACCTGTGTTATTACTTTTTATCTCCAAACAAACACAATCTTTGAAAGCAATCTAGCTGTATTAATTCTAGTTCTAGAATTTAAACAACAATGATGACAACAACCGGCTCAATTAATCCCGCTACGATAAAGTATTAGAATAGTAAAATGTATACAGTCATATAGCGGAATACGCCGTTTCCGTTTCCGTTTCCGTTAAATGTATACAGTCATATAGCGGAATACACATTATGAGAAAGAGGTATTAGATTCGACGCATACGAAAAAGGTATTTTCTTTTCCTTTTCCTTTTTTTGACATAGTGCTGGTAGCAATTTGAGTCATGCTAAGTCATTGCTTCTTTAATGGACAGGTATGCAACTGACATTTTTGCACCCTTTAATTTTATTTTCGATCCTACCATGTCAAACAATTTTATCTCTCACTATCACAAATGATCTGCTGTGATTTTTTAGCTCAGGAGATCCGATCTCGAAATTATCCAATTCACGTGTCGTGGTATTTGTAGTTGATTATACTAACAGACATGCTCAATACACTTTTCTATATTTTAGTACTAGAATAACGCATACGCGATACGTGTGTCAAAAATAATTAAAAATTATTTTTAAAATTTATAATTTATAAAAATTTAGAATCTCTTTCAATATAATTATAAAGTATATTTTCTAACTCTCTCAACTATTACCGATTTATTAAATATTATAATCATTTTTTGAAAAAAAAAATATCTTAAAGAAATTTATAAATATAATTCATAAAAAAAAAAGAATATAATTATATAATCATATGAAAAATATTTAGGAGAGAAAAATGGAGGATTTTATAACTTACTAGGAAATATATTATTTTAATTATTAAATAATTATGTTGAAATATAAGACACCACCAAACTTCTCTCTTATACTTTAGTATTATAGATAGTCATCCGTGCTATATTACACTTAGGAGGACCGTCAAAATATTAATCTCGATATATTTTGTAAAAAAATTAAATTCAGAAAAAATTTTAACGGGATTACAATTTTATAATATTATAAAATTTCTTTTTAGTATCTAAATATTTTCTAAAATTATCTCAAAAACAGTGTTTGGCATCCCTCGGTAATAAAAAGATATATCTGTATAATAGGGACGACTATGTGTGATCAATGGATATTTATCAAAATATGTTCTTCCATAATTTAAAAATGTCAAAAATATACTTTCATAATTCAAAATGATATTTTTATGCTCCTTATTCATGTGAAATGACGAAGTTATTATCATCATGTTAATTGCCGTCATTCTAAAAAAAAGGTAAGTATAATTTCGTTATTTTATAGGATTAAAAAAATATTTTAAATTATGAGGATATATTTTGATAATTTTAAATTATGGAGATCATGTTTTTGACAAATACTCATATCAAATCTATGTAGATACATTGCCACAACTTGCAATGAATGGCATATCAGTCTCAACTATTATATAAGCTGTTGAAATCAGTCTCTAAAAATAAAAAATACACTGATGTGTAGTACATGCGTGCTTCCGTATCAGATATAATTTTTTATTTTTAGGAATAAATTTGTACACTCCAAAAAAAAAAAAAAAAAAGTAGGGACTGATTGGCAACTACCCGGTGAGTTAATGTAAAGACATGACCGCCATGTACATCATTTGAATTGAAAGAAATGCCTCAACTGAAGGGAAGAATCTGATGCCCTTGGTCACTATCAATTAGCTACAATATTGAAATAAAAAACCTTGCCACCTGCATGCCCCTTCTCTCTGTTTTGTTACTGGTTTATGCCTTGGTTTTTTACTTTGACTGAATGTTAGCCAGTGAGCGGGATAGCAGGAGCGAACGAGAGAGAGGGATACCGAGCACAGCCAAGTAAGTGAATGAGCCAACCCCAGTTGGCACATGAACGATAGTGAAGCCCTCGTTTCTTAATAGCTTCTTATCAAATGTATACACTACTTTATGTAATAGTTATTACTACTGTTCTTACTTGTCGGAACACTTGACTATACCTATTGATATGGGCGAGGGCTTCACTCCACTCTGCTTCACCTCCCGTGGTGTATGGGAAGGTTTTTTCTTTTACTGGTCTTTCCGTGCCACTTCGCTTCGCTTCGTGTCACTTCAAGAGGTAAAAGTTTATGTTGTTGAGGCCAGGTTGGAAAGAAAGAAATTTAGTCTCCAGTATTAGATCATATGGAATTTGGTGGACTCCTACCAAAAAAAAATTTTGGTTTTCATATGAACCTTTGGCTAACTTGTGTTGTAGCCACAGTAGTTTTGGTAAATATATAAGTCTCGAGCATTTGCGCCTATAAAATCTGTTTTTTCCAAAAAGAATTTTGAATTATACGTAGATCCTGGATTTCTTGAAATTTATTTCTCATGGTCAGGAAATCTTCAGCATGCTGTAATCATGTAAGCAGGATTATTGCATTATATCTAGTTTTATCTCTTTGATGTTAAATATAAATCCTATGTTTACTCTCTTGCAATCCAATGGTTTTCTTCAAAAAGAAAGTTGTTTATATTGCTGGAAAATTCTTTGGCAATCTTCTGTTTAAAGTTTCTATCTTTGTGCTTAATAGATTAAAAAATCTGATCCACTGGAAAAAAAAAAATTTTTTACTGAACTTTTATTATGGATAAAAAATAGTGTATTTTTTTGGGAACAAAACTCTAAGATAATTTTACTACCACATTTTCTATTCCCTGTGCAAATACTGAAATAGGATGTAAAGACATTATTTTTATTTTTCGACGATTCAAAGTTTGATTGGCCCTTTATAAGCTGCAGTTTATTTATCTCTTCTTCGACTTGTAGCTTCCTACAGTCTATCTAGTATGACTGTGTTGATATAATTATAAGTTTTGAGCTAATAAAATCTCTTACTTTACCAAAAAAAAAAAAAAAAAAAAAAAAAAGGATTTCATGACCCAAAAATATGGTTTGGGAGCCATATCTTTTAGACTGATTTTGCAATCACGATTAGAGAATTTTTTTTAAAAAAAATTTGTGATATCTTATTCAACAAATTTTTGCTTAGATTAAAAAAAAATCAAAATCTTGTGATATCTTATTCAGACCGTATCATAATTCTTCTAAACAGTTCTTTGGAATATGATATATTATTGCGAAAAATCTTAGGAAATATTTGTAATAGCTAAACGAAAGCAATCTTCATCACCTAACTAAGATTTTAATGTGGAATTATTATCAGATCTTATAGATCCAAATAAGGCGACAGAAGTGAAGACTCTCCCATAAGTCCTAATCAAGCTAGCTTTTCCAAACAGCTTTCAGGACAAAGGGCATTATTATTGGTAGCCGGGTGCATTAGCACTAGGGTGTAGGAACACTAACGGTCGGGATCACACCACGTCAGCATGCACGGATCACGAAATATTAGATAAAATTTTTGTTCGCTTATTTGACCTATTTTTATGTATTTTTAGAAAAAAAATTGAATTACAAAGTTGTATATTTTGATGCGAAAAAAATAAGTCAAATAAGCGTACAATCATCTTTTTGGCATAACGTTTGATATTTTTTTAAAATAATTTTCAACTACAAAGTTGTATATCACATCAAAATATACAACTTTGCAGCTCAAAATTTTTCCTAAAAATATATAAAAATAGGTCAAATAAACGAACGGAAATTTTATCTAATATCTACGTACAAACTGACGTGTGCGATCCCAACCGCTCAACTCCCTACACCCTTGTGCGTTAGCACCAGGGAAGCCGGCTCCTTATTATTGCCTTTGTGATATTCAGGACCTTTGTCAGCAGTCCATCGAAAAATATACGTACACATTCCGATAGACAACTGACGATAGTCCTAACGAATAATAGTGATTTATTATTCCCAACACTATAAAGGGCAAGGCCGTCCTATTTTGTATAGAGACTTCTAATTATTAGTGGCAGTTTAAAATATCGTAATAATTTTTATATTTTTCAAATTCAATGTAATTGATGCAGTGATGAAAATAAACATGTAAAGGGAAACTGATAAATAATTAATGGACAATTGCACTTAGCCCTCTATATTATTTCAATATTACGTATGTCATAGCAAATTAGCAATTTCTTTTTTTTGTATTTTGGTCTTTAGCAGATTTTAATGTATTTATAACACATTTTAATAAGTTTCTAACACCTTCGATATCTTTGTATCACGACATCACTGCTATTAATTTTTGACACCTTTGTATTGAAAAATAACACTGTAACGCCTTCTTGATAGCTTATGAATGACAAACTTTTGATAACTTTTGTACTTTTTTTCTAAAGAACTTAAGTACACCTCTTCATACCTAAATGTAAAGATTTTTGATAAGTAGACATAAGTGCAATATATTTAGATCTTTTAGAGCTTAGTGAAAATCTCCGTAATTAATATATATATATATATTATAATATATATATATATATATATATATAATTGTTTCACAGATTGAATCGACAAAGACTGTACGTCTTTTTTTTTTTTTTTTTTTTAAAAAAAAGAAACTTAGGCAACAAATAATTAAAAAGTCCAGAAATTTAAGGCTTGGACTGGCACCCATGCGAGGTATTGTAACTAATTCACGCAATAGGCCTTGTCGCCCTATCAACGCAATGGGCCGGCCCCACTCGTTTGATGCAATCCTAATGCACGATTCGATGTGAAAACGAAATTCGACGGACTAAATTAACAATATTTAATTAATAAGGAAAAAAGGAAATATAGTTGTATAGAACATAGATACTAATTAAAACATACTAATTTTGCGCCTTTCCGATGTCCGTATAATAATAAATTATACAAATAATATTATTAAAAATTAAATTTTATTTTTATAAAACATTATATTATATTTATTATCTATTATTAGAGTAAACAAAAATATCATATACCGTATATAAAAATTATTTACGAACTGGTGAAATATTGTTGTATATATATATATATATATATATATATATATATATATATATATATATATATAATTTACATGTTATTTTTATATTAATATTTATGTCTAAATTATTTTATAAATTATTTTAATTATATATTTATTTTATTAAATATTTTATAGCATTCAAATAAATTATATAATTTTATAAATTTATCAATTAATTCAATGTCATTTAACTTTTTAGAATAAGAATAAATATCATCAATACATTAAAAATTAAAATACTATATGACAAACGGTTAATCCAGTTTAATATATTTATATGTAATTAATTATTTGGAAAGGCTAAATTATTATTTTCGTTTATATTAGATTACAATATATATGTGTACTGTCCTCACCGGTTAAACAGCGGACCTGCCAGTGGAGAAGAGGAAAGATTCATGGCGTTGGAGAGTTGGCAGCAGTTAGCCCCGTAGACCTATCTTTTCTGCTGCTGTAGATTCTTCAGGGAGGGTGGGGTACGATCCACAGCAGCAACTGGGCAATGCTCGTCTGGACTTCTCGATTCTGGTACTTCCTCCATTGCAACTGTTCAACTTCTCATTTGATTAATGCTCTCTATGTGCATGGTATCATCTGACAATATAGTATTTCAAAGATCTGGATGCTCCGAATGCTCAGTATTCAAATATTTGGAGATTTTCTTTATGTTAGGACTCTAATTAAGTTTGAGATATTAACAATTTAAGAGGTTTATAAATGCTAATTAAAAATGCTTAGCTCCATTTTTAGGCATTGATCTAACATCAGTTGTCATGTTTGAAGAACAACTTTTAGTGGAAATATAGAAAAAATATAAACAATGTTCTATGTTGTTCTTCAAATCTATAGATATCAAACTGGGTGTCAAAGTAACTTTGTTGCCATGTGGCATCTTTTATCTTTTTAGTGATGCCGTGTGTCATATTCTTTTCCTCTTATGATGCTGCATGACATTCAATTAGTTAATGAAAAATATTATGTAACTAATACTTAATGAAATGATCATATAAAAAGACCATCAAAATTGACCATAATCAACCTTCAACTTCTATTTATTAACTTATATTTATACTTTAATAGTAAATATTAATTTTAACAATTCAAGTTAACTTGTAACTAAAAGCCGTGCAATGCATGGGTGCAAAATTGGTAATTCTTAATTTAATATCACTTATAAATACACTTCTTCTGAAATCTTTCTAGGATTGGCCTGCCTCTTTTCATCTGATTGGTTAGCAGATTTCTATAGAACTATTGCATCGTAGTGTTTGCTCTTTCGTTTCAAGTTTTGAAAGCTAATATGGTATCCTTGAACTTTGACTTTATTATGCCAGGATGGGGATGATATATAAGTCCATATAGCTGTGCAAGGCCGAGAACTATGCATTTAACCAAGTTTGTTAGTACTACAGGTTGATAACCTAGTTTGGAAAAATGAAAGAAAGTGCGTGGACATTTTATGTCAGGATGTCCCGGAACCATCTAGCTTACTTATTTTTGCTTTCTTATCAGGCATTCTTGTGTTTTTTAAGAACAATCCCGACGTAATAACTCAATACAGACAGTATTATTATGTTTGCCTATGCATATTAGATAAGTCTAGATAGTAAATGCTGCTGTGTTTGTGGTCTTCCTAATGGTATATGCTGTTTTCTATCAAGGCATATGTCTAATAATATATCTCTATATAGGTAGGCATTTATTTGATATCTAAGCCATGTCTATCTGCTGATGGTTCAAAGTTCTATGTTCTGGTTATTTCATCTAAAAGATTAATTTCTCCTTAGGACTGTAAAGTGACTGGTAATACTGGATGAGCGCATAATACTCATCTTGGCGGATGACATGGCTTGCCATGGCAGGAATAATTACCCTGCTCAGATCTTTAACAATGAGAATCATCAGCTGAACTTGTACGGAGATAATGTTGAAGTAAGTATTTAAGCAATACATGTCTAAGTCTTATGTCTTATATGATGTCCGGATAGATTTTTTTTTTTTCCTTTTGTGGAGTCAATGATATGATCCACCTGAATTTGATTATACCTAACGCCAAGATTTGTTTTGGCATTCTATTTTCATGTGCACTGGTTGATTATGGAGGTTATGAAGTCACTGCCGATAACTTTTTGCGGGTTTCGACGGGAAGACATGAGGTTGCTGTCCCAAGAAGTAAATGCCTTTAACTGATGTAGTCATATGCTTTTGAACATGACCAAACTTTTTTTTTTTAGTGGGGTGGGGGGGGATAAGTTTTTAAAGTTTGAAGACTCGAGAGAACTTTAGAGCCATGACCTAGTAGATGATGCAAAATGAGGGAACAAGGCAGATTAGATACCAATACTCATCTTTAGCAATTTGAATACAATCTAATGTGTTTTTATTTCAAACTTACTTTACGATGGGAGTCTTTCCTCATAATTTTCACCAACTTCACGTAAGGAGTTGCTGATAATGGTTTACACTTGTCAAGCTTCCACTTTCTTCTCTCAGGTTGTTGCCTAACATGTCATCGATCTTATAGCTTACTGACCGCTAGCTTTAATATCTTAAAGATTTTCGTCAATAACTTAATGCTGAACAAGAAAGAGGCCAGGTGTTCATTTTGTGATCCTTTGCTATGATAGTTTCAGAATCGGATTTATTGGATGAGTAACAAATGTCCTACACACTAAATTGCGTGTTACATTATTTGTCAATGATGTAAAGTTTCATGGACTTTCTGCTAACAGAGTCATTTTTTATTTTTCCAATGATATTTCTTTATTGGTTTGAGCATTGATACAGAGGCATGCATAGTTTGTAATGTAAGAGCCCTTGTGGGGCTTAAGGATGTTCATCTTGCTGCAGCAAGTGCAGAAGCTGATAAGGTTAGGGAGAGGTTTGAAGTTTGCTTCATATTTCGGGGTTGATGTTCTTAAAACTTATTCAAGCTGTCAAATGTCAATACAACTGCTCTTGGTGGTTCAGTCCTAAATACTAGGGTTAAAATTTGGGTCGTATTGTTGCTTGCGTAAAGTTGTTGAGTAGAATAGTTAGGTCTGGGTCCCAGTTTGAGAATTCAATGTAGGTTGAATGCTGCTTGTGCCAGTGCAATACATCTGTTTGATAGTGGCTTTATGCTACTACGTTAACCTTTGCCGATAATTGAGACAGCTTTATACTTCAGTAGGAGAAGGCGCAGCTAAGATGTTGTTCTTTTATGCTTGCTAAGAAAGGAAGCATTATTTATTTAGATTGCTAAATATATAAGTTGGAGTCAAGGTAATATATCAAAAATATGGTTTTCATTGATGCTTCAATTCCATATGGCACAGTTACACACACTTAGAAATCCATTTTTAAGTTTTTAATGAAGAATAACTCATTGGAGAGCTTTTGGTTACTATTCTCAAGGGACTAACCCATTTTTGTAATTAGGGACAAAGGCCTTAGTTTTAGTAAAGTTTGTGTCATCTCTACGAAATGAGAAAATCGCATTTTTGTCATAATGCTTAGAATTACTTGGCAACCTCTGTTCCAAGAATTACTAGCTTTATCTTCGTATATATTTTCTGCTATATCATCCAAAAGTCAACAATCATTGGAACTTTTGCATAATGCTCTGAGGACATCTTTGTAATTTTGCAGCACTTAGCTGGTGTTTTGGCCATAGGAAGTAGCATAAAATGGAAATTTCATATTCGCATCACCTTGATGCTGATGTAAGATTTATACCATCAGCTATCTACTTCTAGATAGGTTTTGCAGATTTTTTATTTACGCTGTTCTTATTGACCAAATTGATAATATCTGATACGTTTTTGCTCATTGAAGATTGGTGTCTCTCCTGTGGACAGATTCAAATATTTACACCTTTGCTTTCTTGGAGAAGTTTTACATGTACGGAAATGCTTCATTGAGTAGGTACAAACGCAAGACTAAAAAATTCCGATACTATTTAATGACAATGTATTTGGTACGAGTGACTTTGCTTTCCTAAGTGATCTTTCTGGTGGTGAGGTCCTAAGAACTAATGTGTCATGAAAGCCTTAAATTATATTATGAAGAAGAGTCATAAAGAATTCTACGGATTGTAGAATTCCAGGGAACATAGCATTATGATGCCATAAGTTGAGACTTCCTACTTTTATAGGGTTAAAGAGGCTCCTGCTCCTTATTTAACTTACATATCATATACTTCTATCTAGATATCTTTACATGCTGTATTGCATCTTGAAATATCAATATGAATATACAATGCTTACAGCCTTTACAATTCCTACATGCTGCAAATATATATTGTTAAATGAGGTAAAGAGATCGGCACTTCTATTCATCAATCATCTGCAATTATTACTTTTACTTATATAACTTATCTTCTTTAGTCTATAGCTACTTAGTTTTCTTCGAAGAGGTAGGAAATGCCATATTGGCAGGAAAGCACCTTAGGGTCGCAGAAGTTGATAATGTTCTTTGTCCCTGCTATGTTAAATATGGTGACATGACTTATGCATAATATTTTAATGCCTAAATCGTGTGTAAGCCCTATTTTGGGATTGCAGTGTCATTTCTTATTTGTTTAATAGTGCTACAGATTCTGGTGAAAATGCAATTTTGAAGTTACTATACATAGATCTTTTTTTTCTCTTTGAAATTATAACTTATAAGGCAAATTGAAATAGTGTTAGCTGCTGCTTGGTCAGTTTGAAGTTCTCTACTGTTATTTCAGTATGCTTCGCCTTTAATATTTACTTGTAAAGACATTGGTTGATGTCGCTTCTCATACTGTACTTCAATTGAAGGTTGTAATTAATTTTGCCCGAGTTCAAAAACATGCTAGTTATTTAACATCTATTAAAAGAATGTGCAGACCATGCGTACACCCGGCGCGTGCCGTTTCTTGTGGATGCCGGCACCTGGAATGTCCAAAAAGCGACCTGCTGGTCATGATCCCTCTCGGCCCCCACCTAAAAAAAGAAAAATGAAAAACAAAGAAACACCACATCATGCCTTTGATGGCACCCTGCTCCTCTCTCTGTCTCTTTATTTTTTATTTTTAAATTAGAAACACTCTCTCCTCACCGAAGACTATCGGACCTGTGTGTTAAAAATTATAGACAGTATATTTAAAGAGAAAAATTAATAGGACAAAATGAATTGCCCTCCAACATTGTCGGATCCACTAAAAATATAAATTTAGAATACGAATAAAATACTAATAAAATAACAATTTTACTAAAGTAAAGATGTTACCAAATTACGGTAGCTACAATAACATAGATATAATTCTAACTAATCATAACTCATTAACACTCTCCTTCAAACTTAAGATGCCTAAATATTAGTTTGCATAATGAACTAAATCGTAATAACAAAAGGACCCAGAATGAACTAGCTGCAAAAGAAAGTGATAAAAGGTACAAGCGATCTGGAAAAAGATTAAAAATCTGCAAACAAACCTTGTTAGAGACAAGGAAACGATGAAAAAGTGACCAAATGACTAGTTGTAAAAGACAAGCATCTTAAAGTTACTACACATTTGGAAAAAAAAATAAATGTTCAAAAAAGAACATATGGTAGGAAAGGACAAGTGGCCAAGCATCAGGAGAACACAAGCTAATAAAAATCAAATATTCCTAGATTAAATGGATGATAGCAACTACGGCAAAAGATGAAAAGTTACTCAATGCTCCGAAATGACAAGACAATGAGATCCCTAGAGAAGGTGGGAGCAAAGAATCACATAGACATTATGTGTAGGAAATAACCATGGCAGCTTTAGCAAATTTTACATGGCTCATACCATGATAGAAAGAAACATTGGCAGTTAATGAAAATATTTCTTAAATAAAGACTATAATTTATACTTGGAGATGTTACACAAAGATACAATTCTATCTAAATAACAATTCTACTAAATTAATCTAGAAATACTACCAAATAATAAAATTTAATATAACTACAATGTTTTTGTAATCCTAACTTTAACAAGAGACTTTCATGTATTCTCAAACATGTGGTTCAGCCCTATGCACTTGTAGGGAAACTTATACCACCACAGTTCCGTCTATCCAATCGAGGTGCCAAATGGATGAGGTATGGTACATGTCTCAGAGGAGTGCCCACCTTACCCCCTTTGGTTAAGGGAATACTTAAATAATTAAGATAGAATAGATATGTTCGTATGAACATGATGCAGATTGCTATAGTAGTTACGGACAAGCAGGAAAAAAAAAGGTCTTCCTTTCCAGAAACTGACATTTGAAACCAATGTTTTTTTTCCCCTCTGTGAGAACTCTGAGAAGCATGGCTGCGTGCAGATTACTCTTTTTTTTTGTGTTTTGTGAAATAGTCTGTAATAAAGTTTACTTTTATGAGTTATATGTGAAATGCTACAATATCGTTATAACTTAATATTTCATTATAATTGTTCTAATATGTTTTGTTCTTATTGGTTTTGTATATGTACGTTTAGAAGTTTGTTGGAATTAAAACTTCTCTCTTCTGCACAAATGCATTCATTGTGGTTCCATCCAGAGTTTCATCAGATTTGTTTCATGCAACTTCTCAGTTTATTAAGTATTCTTTTCCTCCCTGTATACAGGGGCTACTCAGTGTGACAATCTAAGCTTGCTTCGGTCTTACAATAATAGCTTTGTTTAAGCTCCGTGAATTATCACTTGGAATCACGATGCTAATGTATCCGTGCAAGTTGAATTCAACTTCTACAGTCCAAGGTAAGAGAATCCAACGTCGTCTTTTTATGTCCGAGTCAATAGAAATTTGACAACAGTTGCATTCTTGTAAAGATACGAACTAAGGTGTCCGTGTTTATTGATAATTGATTGAGATGAAGGACAGGAAAAAAAATTGACACAACCGCAAAATCACTGTTTTCTATAAACCTATGATCATATAATGGATAGATTGATTCCTATAACTGTTTGTTCTGGAGGGTTATGGCTTACTACAGATATAAGGCTTAAACGTTCTCTTTCTTACATTCTATAATGATAAGTTCGAAAAACTCTTTTTAGTATAGAACTTTCTAAAAAACTTTTAAATAATTCTCTAGATTTTTTGAAAAAATTTCCTTCATACACGTTTCTCTATCTTTTGTCCATCATATTATGCTTTAATCATGGCAATGACGGTTTGGTACGCCGTTGGTATTGCATCAGTGTCCATCAAAGGGCCACAATGTCTTCTTCAGACAAGGGAGTAGATGTGCCCGGCCCATTTGGTTATTTGGATCGACCTTCGTCCTCTTCTGTTGCCTATTGGAAAATCCAAAATGTGGAATCTGTGTAAGAGAGAGAGAGAGAGAGAGAGAGAGAGAGAGAGAGAGAGAGTATTAGATAAGGCAAATTACACTGCAGCCTGCGGTATCATTCATTTTTGTGGTTTCTGTGACTCTAGTTTATAATTTTTTTGCATTCTAGTTTATAGTATATGATAGAAAAGGCAAATGAAACTGTTCATTTTTACATTGTAGTTTATATACTTTTTCTGTAGCTGCTATTGTATGATAGATTGATCTACACATTTTTGTTTACTCGAATTCGATATAGAGGCAAAATATAAATGTAAATATGATTAATGGACTGTAGTGTTGTTTGCTATTTTAGATAACATATAGTTTCTATAGCAGGTAAGAGCATATATGTTATTCTATGGGATGCCCAATATTATGCAATCTGAAAAAGGACTAAGCTTTATACTGATGGGTAAATATTTCAATGTATCATTAATTTAAGAAACGAAATATTCCATATAAGTCCAACAAAAATATAACTTAATATGAATTACGAATTAGACAGTATTTTTGGGGATATGGCTGTATGTATCTTATCATTTTCATATTAAAAAACCAAAAATATTGAAATCTGTATGGTTCCCATAGGCTAATGATTAATGGTTACTATATATTCCTGTATGTCGGCTGAAATTAGATTATGGTGGAGTCCCTGTTTGTGTTTGGATTTATTGAAAGTTAGAAAATATGGTGGTTGATCTGGCAATGTCATAGTAGAGCATATTTCCTGTTGGACTTATTGGCTCCTTTCATATTCATATTTGTTGTATTTCTGGTCCAGTCTCTGTTAATTTGGACTCAAATGTCTGTTGCCTGGGACTCCGGGTGAGGTCTCATATCATGTTATGGTAGATGGTTGAGAGTACATACGAATGAATCTTGTGAAAAGTGCTACTTATCTTCTTCTTTTTTTATATACATTTTTATTTATTTATTTATTTTAACATTTTTATTGCCCAATACATTGTGAAATTAGGGTGACACGATTGACTAATTTTTTGATCATGATATTAAAATTATGGTTAGAAGAATATATCTAATAAAATGGTATGATATTAATCTTCTAAAAAAATTGCTGTTGCATTCACTAAAAAAGAAATAAGTGGTATCTGTTTCCATATGTTTCAGTTTCACGCTGCTTAAAACACCCGTTTTGATGTTAAACGTCCCTATATCACGTCCGTCCATCTCAACACCCATTCGGATACTTGATCCTCACCGTACACCTATTCCTAGCGCGATAAAGACTGAAAATGAGGGGGTGCCCTCTACTTAGATGTCGTTGTATGCATGATTTTAGGTACCAACTGGTATAGATGTATATCGCATGGTATATATCTGTTAAGTTATCGGCACGTGTCTATAATTAAATTAAAATTTTCTTTTTCTTTTATTTTATTTTAAAAAATTATAAATAAATATATATGGACGTAGAACAATTGCCATGGTGAGTCTACGCTTTCATTTTGGTTTATCAGAACATGATGCAGCTAATATGTCAATTGAGAGCCCATATTATTACATTTGTCTAACAATTTTGAGTTAACTTTAAATTTTATTTTATTCTTAAAGATAATTAATAAATATATATCTGTATGAAACAATCCTGACGGTCAATATATGACGTGATTTAAGTTTATCGAAATTCACCACATATTCGACACTAGTAATGTAGTATCTGAATTGAAAGCCCATATTATTGCATTATTCAAACAAAATATAAGAAAAAAATAAAAAAAAAAAGTAAAATGCAGCCCCGTTAAGAGCTTATAAGTAAAGGAAAAAACTATTCACCCCAATAAACGACACATTAAACACACAATAATCTCCACCGTCCATTCGTCTCGTGATCTGTACATTTATCTCATAATCTGTACAAATTATTAAAATTATAACTATACATATTATAATATGTGGTCCGATATTACTACGTATTTTATGTCGTTTATTCTGTAATTTTTTGGATGAGTATAGTAAAATCATAAATAAGAGCATAATATGATATTTGTGGAAAATAGAAAAAAGCTAAAAAACAAGGGTCGTGATAGATAGCATTGAATTGGATCATTCAGTTTCTCCATCCACAACTACACTGAACGATGCAATTCAATGCTCGGCAGTTGGCAACATGAAAAAGGACAAAATATTTATAGAAAAGGACCACAAAAATGAGAAAATTCGTTAATATTGGTTAGAATTCCTGAATTTGTTATTAATAATATATTATTTATTATTGGGTCCAGCGAGAGACCGTTCGACGAAGAAATTAACGAGTATCACGGATCATTGCAACAACATGAGTTTTTGTTTGGGCAATTTTTTAAACGCGAAATTTAGCTTAAATAAACCCTCAATAATCAATTAGATTTATGGGGTATAGTAATAAATCGCCATTTTTTTGTCAGAATAAATTTAGTTGGAAACATACCATGGTCTATCTCTAATTAGGGTCGAAAAGTTGAATTTTAATAATATCTGGTGTGAAATATCAATTATTTACAGCCAAATATTTTATTAAAATATATGATAGAAATTAAATTCGGTGGTTAAGAACAATTAAATAAAAAATCGTGAATTAAATGAAAAACTAATTGGTCATTTGGTAGGAGTCTTAAAATATATATTTAGAAATATTTTTTAAAAATTATTAAATATTAAATATTTATAATTTATCAAAATATATTATTTTTATTTTAAAATATTTTTAAAAAATTGCTAATATAGTAGTTAAAGTATGACATAAAAACAAGAGAGTGACTAAATAAGAAATTGAAAAACTATAGGGGCCGAAAGTATACAACTGCGCTGTTATAGGGGCTGAAAAAGAAAACGTTCGTAAAATGGAGCTTGCAAACGCAAACGTCATGACAAACCAAAAAAAGCAGGTGGTTCCAATTAATAGGGGCATTTGCGTCTTTAAGTCGCTGTATTTTGAAATTATGTTTTTTACCACTATTTAAAATAGTATTGGTCCAATTCTATTGGATATATTAATTAATAAATAACATTGTTCTAATTATATTTTTCTTAAAAGCGAGAACATTTAAGTTGATAGGGACAGTTTTGTAATTCACATAACTAATAAAATATAAAAATATTATTTTAAATTAGTAAGTCAATTTTTTAAATTTTAAATTATTGAGATATAAAAATATAAATACTGCCAATTAATATAGTTAAAAATAACTATATGGGCGAGTTTCTATCTTATAAAATCAAGCTCGTAGATTTAAATTTTATAAATATTATCTGTAAAATTGTAAATATTTTTTTTTCATAAATTTTAAAGGATGACAGAATTTTTAGGTCTATTTAAATTGAAAGACGGAATTGCTTGATAGGTGTAATGTTGAATTAATGTTAATGTAACTTTAATCATTATAACCGATACGTAAAATATACCTCTTACAATGAAAATTTTTTATGATAATTTGTTTTCTCCAAAAAAAAAAAAGAAGAAAATTTTTTATGATAAAAGAAATTTACTATAGCGTTGAGAGGTGCCAGATCCATACAATCAACTCCATCGCCTATAATAGTAATAAAGAAACTTTATAGCGTAAATTGAATTTTTTTTAAAAAAAAAAAATCAAAATAGTAGTTATTCCTCAAAGTATCTCTCCAAGTTTCCTACCCCATATGTTATCCAGATTGAAATTCACTGCCTTCAATTTGATACCCCATTTCTGTCCTCACTCTTAAACACATGCTTACATATATATTTTTTTTTAAAAAAATTAATATAAAATTTATAAATTTTGATTAGATTTATAATTTTTAAGTTGAAAGATTTTTTAAAAAAAAAATTTAAATTAATATTTTATAGCTCTAAAATTTTAAATTTTAACTGGTTTTAAAATTATAAAAGTTCGTTTAGATTTTGGAGCAGCAAAATATTTATTTAAAAATTATTTTTAAAAAAAATTTAAACATTAAAATTATAAATCAAAATCTAATGTTTGGACTGCCACGAGCAGTCCGACTTATTTTCACCACTATCATGAGCTATATAAGGTTATAAAACTAACCACATAAATACTTCTGTGATGCACAACTTTCAAAAAATAATTAGAAATACATTTTTCCTTCTTTTGCAGCAGGAGGGCGCTGCAGAGAAACTTCACCAAATAAACATAAATTGTAGCTAATCACACTTGAAATTTTATCAATTTCAAGTTCCAATTATGCAAACACCATCTTTAATGATATATGGTGATTTGTTCTTTTTATATTATATGATACGGATATTCAAATGTATGTAGACCAAAAGTTAGACTTTTTGATTGGTGATTATGAATTTGTTATTAATTTATTGGTTATAATGGTTACACAAGAATAAATAGATTATGGGTAGAGTTTTTTATGTTTATTGAAAAACTTATATGAGAAGCCAAAGACAAATGCAAACAGACACCGACATTAGGGCTTGTTTGGTCCATCACTTCCTCGGAACGAGGGGCCAGAAATTGAAATCACTCCCAATTCGATGTTCGTTTCTTCGGATTTGGAAGTTTAAAGGGGCTTTGTCCTAAAAATCTCACTTTTCAGCCCCTAAAATAAAAAATATTAAATTAACTTTTTAGAACATTTTTTTTTTACTTATGCGAAACACTTGTTAGTTTGTCCAGAATATTTCAGTCAAAATATACAATATAAACTTAATATACTATATTAGTCATTTGTAATATTTAACTGAACGACTAAAATACCTTGTAATATTCGGCAGATTCAAAACATTTGGAGCACCTTTCACGTTGCAGTGATAATGTATTTCAATCAGAACAGATCCAGTATATAACATTTGGAGCACCTTTCACGTTGCAGTGATAATGTATTTCAATCAGAAGAGATCCAGTATATAACAATGCATAGGATCCGAGGATGTCAATCAAGAGTTTATATTTTATAACAATGAAAAATGTTCTAATTTACATAGATTCCTATGGCAAACGCCACCTGTGAATCAAGGGAATCAAACAAATGAAAAACAGAGCAATGATGAGTTAGGTTGAATCAAATAGATGTAACGAAATCAGTGTGTTAGTGGAGTCATCATTCTTACATGGGATAATTGCATATCAGTCCCAAAAATTTTATTCTTACATTTCAGTCCCCAAAAATACATATTCGCACTAACGTGGCGCGCTTGTACGCCGCCACGTCACGCATATTTGCGCTGACTAGGCGCGCTCACGTGCCGCCATGTCGTGCGTTTTTTTATTTCGGAGGCTGAAACGTACGACTGTTGCTTTTAGGAGGGCTGATATGCAATCATCCTTTCTTACATCAATGGAAAATTAGGACGAACCACCATATCGAATGATAGATACATAAGTCATGCTCGAGCTTAATCCGCCTCAATTGCACTCTCAAATTAGTAACTTCTTCGAAGTGGGATCAGGTTATCTGTATCTAATATTGTTTTTCCAATTATATATTATATATGCGGCATGAAGATGCTATAGGTAAACTGATCCATATTATATGTATTCTTATTCAATCGTCATACAATGTAAATTCTTTTGGTTTTTCGAATCTGGAACAATTAAGGTATAAATTTTGCCGAAAACTTTTTCTTCATGGTCATAGGTAATTGCCTTAAAACTCGATACAAAGAGAGACATACGATCACTGGTAATAATATAGTCGTGCATGCGTCGATGAAACTATTGGGTGAGTAGAGTTGCATTTGTTGGCAATGGCTTCAAAATGAACTTTTGTGACCCAATTTTTAAAAATTAGGGAGGCATATGAAAAAAGCAAACTTTTTCTAATTAAGTGTCAGAATATTAACTTTCAAGGAATGACTGGTTCCAGTTTTTTATTTATTTTATTTATTTTTTCGATTTTCAGTGAATCTCTATTTGATTTATTTCATTCATGAGCTTTTTTGTTGGAAATATATTAACAATTACGAAACCTCGATTCAAAACACCGTCAAAGATTTATAAGATCTTCAGCGGCTATCACTCTACTTTTTTATATATATATTTTATATTTTAGGATACGTTATATAACTTTTTTTGGTAAAATTATTGAAAAAGGTTATAGAAACGATAGGGCGCAATAATCTATCATATTTGTTTAAATAATATGTTTAAGATGGCTCCCAGATGTACAAAATATTTTTTATTAACAGTATAAACTCCTGGAGATAATGGGAAAGAAACAGATGCATTGGAGGAAAAGGGAGCAGCAGGACAAAGACCCTTTTTGTTTGAACCAAATCACAGCAGAGGAGGGAGGGAAACAAACAGTGCAAAAGTTCCAACATTTTCTGAACTTGTCACTCACATGGTAATAATTATATTAAACTTGCAGAGAATTTTTTTAAAAAAAATTATTATTTAAAAATTCTAATTTTAATTGGTTTATTTTTATATGATCGTTATAACAGATAAACTTGTAGATGTCGCTTATCTATATTCCATTAACTGAAAAGGTTTAACTATTTGATCTGAGTAGGTCCGAAAATTCGTATTATTTTTGGAATACAGAAGTCACACTTTTGCGGGTGGAGCCTACAGAATCTGAATCTGAGACATATTTTATGAGTGAATGTTTCAACCATCTATTCTAAAGCATCATGGACGACTTGCAGAGATTCTCATGCAAACAAATACCAATCTTTGGAAAAACAAAAAAGGCTGGGATAATTGAATACACGTTTATGACTTTTAAAATTGTTTACAGATCAATATTTAAATTTAGAATTTTACATATCGACTCTTATTTTTAATTTTATAATCCAGATATTTTTTATTTTTATATAAATATTTTTTTAAAAAAAATAAATGTAGAATTTTTTTTTGAGTAATCTATAATTCATATTTTAAAATTTTAAAAATATTTCTAAATAAGTATTTGAGTTTCTAAAATTTTAACAGGTTTAAAAAGTAATATGATAATCCATTAAGGCTTTCGATATTCAAAATATCTGTTTAAAAATATATTTTAAAATTTTTTTAAATACAAATAAAATAAAATTTGATGTGGTATATAATTAATTTTTTACAAATACTTTTAGATGTGAAAAATAGTAGATTTTAAATGAGATATACGAAGTCTCCCAAAAAAGTTAGACTTCAGTAATGAATTTTTTTAATTCTTTTTTTGAAGTTTTAAATCCACCAAAATAAAAAATGTTTGAAGATAGCGATGTTTATGCAGTTTGTGGGCTGAAAATTGAATTGGCTAACTGGCAGACCATGAACCGAACTAAAATCTACAGCGAAATGGCGAAGACCGACCAGACCTGATTGGCCAGACATAAAATGTAATGTTGTACATGTTGGTCATACCTATAATAATTAGATAAGATAAGTATATAATTACAATTATACTTAAATTATGTATAACTACAGAATAATATTTTATTTAAAACAAAAATAAATAAAGGTCTTCGATCATCTCCTCGGTTTCAACTGGTCAGGATGGGGGTAGTTTGAACTTTGAAAAGTAGTAAATATAAATGGTCCGGACCGGATGGACCGATCCAGATCGAGTTCTTTTGGTACGACCGATATTGAAACACCGGTCTACGGGACCCACGACTGCGTAAAGATGGCCCGCAACAGTCAATGGACCACAACGTTGTGCTTTTAAAAGAGCAACATTTTTGGTTCTCAACTCAAATCCCCACTTCTCCCACCATTTCCTCCCCCCTTCCTCTCTCTCTCTCTCTCTCTCTCTCTCACCTCTCTTTCTTGACTTGTTGCGTTGTCTTGATTCTTACCATTTGCAGCGAAGCCATTAACCCTACACCAACCGAGCCAAACCCCTTCTCTCGTTATTAGACAACACATATATAACACCAAAACAGTCTAGCATTACATTACATAAAAAAGAATATAAAAAGAGAATCACAGAAACAACGCCGGGAAACAACTCCAAAAACTTCTTCTTCTTCTTCTTCTTCTCTCTCTGCTAAGAGGAAGAAGAAACTCTGCACATTTGCTCTTCATGGCTGCTAAGCAGCTAATGTATGTGCTAACGGCGTTAGTTTTGGCCGTCGCCGTTAGCCCGGTGACCGCCGGCGTGACGTACGACCACAAGGCCTTGATCGTCGATGGGCAACGGAGGATACTCATCTCTGGCTCCATTCACTACCCGCGTAGTGTTCCAGAGGTAAAATATTTGTTCTTGCTTTGATAATATTTAATTTTTAATTTTTTTTTTACTTTCTGAGAACAATGCAGGTTTAAATTTGTTTGATTTGTATGCAGATGTGGCCTGATCTTATTCAGAAGGCTAAAGATGGCGGCTTGGATGTTATACAGACTTATGTGTTCTGGAATGGCCATGAGCCATCTCCCGGCCAGGTAAACTCTTCACAATTTCATAAGTATATATTTTTTTCAGTGTTATTATCTCCAGTTTTTATATTTTGATTGCGTAAATTTTGACGATTTTTGTAGTATTATTTTGAGGGGAGGTACGATTTAGTTCGGTTCGTCAAGCTGGTGAAGCAGGCTGGACTCTACGTTAATCTCCGCATTGGTCCTTATGTTTGCGCTGAATGGAATTTCGGGTACTTGAAATATAATTGAAAATTCTTTTCAGCCAATATAAAAAAAATAGTTCATAAATTTTCCGAATTCTTTTTTCTTTTCTTGAAGTTTTCTTTTTGTTTTAACTTGAGAAAACTTCACGGGCAGAATAAATAATGCTTTTAACTGTTCATTAATTAATGTTCATGGCTTCATGCTGTTCTTGAGAAAAGAGTTCACTTTATCGAAATTATTAACTTTTTTTAGGATTTCGTGCTGTAATTCAAATTTATCTGATCCTAATTCAAAATGAATGGCAGTGGTTTTCCTGTCTGGCTAAAATATGTACCAGGCATCAGTTTCAGAACAGACAATGCGCCTTTCAAGGTACACATTTGCTTCCCCATCTTTGGACACGGCTCCCCTGATTCGGCCGAATCAGGGTGTAGGAAACGGTCGGCCGATCCGTAAAAATACGGATCTCGAGATTTCGTATAAAATTTTCGTCGACTTATTTGACCTATTTTTAAGTATTTTTGAAAAAAACTTTGAACTACAAAGTTATAGATTTTGCTGAGATCTACAACTTTGTAGTTGAAACTATTTCGAAAAAATGCCAAAATACATATCGAAATGATGATCAAAAGTTTTAATTATCATTTCGGTATGTATTTTGGTATTTTTTCGAAAAAGTTACAACTACAAAGTTGTAGATCTCATCAAAATCTATAACTTTGTAGTTCAAAGATTTTTTCAAAAATGTTTAAACATAGGTCAAATAAGTCGACGAAAGTTTTATACGAAATCTCGAGATCCGTATTATTACGGATCGGCCGATCTCGGCCGTCCGATTTCCTACACCCTGATGCCTCAGCATCAGGGGAGCCGCGCCCCATCTTTCTCTTTTGAATTCAAATATTTTTGGATTATAATATATTTTTGCTAACACTTTTTTTTTTAAAAAAAAATTAAAAAAAAATTACTCAGGCGGCCATGCAGAAATTTACTGAGAAGATAGTCTCCCTGTTGAAAGCTGAACAACTGTTTGAATCCCAGGGAGGTCCTATAATCTTATCTCAGGTATATCTTTAATCTTATATAATTTTCTATTTTCTCTTGTTTTATAAATTTTAACTTAATAATATTCTTCAAAAAATTTCAATTTGTTTAGATTGAGAATGAGTATGGACCATTGGAGGAGTACTATGGGTTAACTGCGGCTAAGTCCTACGCAAACTGGGCCGCAAAGATGGCCGTCGGTCTCAACACCGGAGTCCCGTGGGTCATGTGCAAGCAAGATGATGCTCCTGATCCAGTTGTATGTTTTAATTCCTCGCTGTCTTCCAATTTGATGTCCTTTGGAAGCTTCTTAATTGACAGCCCACCTAATCATATTCCATAATTATATCTCTCAAGAATTATTTATTGTTTTTTACCTTTTTTCTTCAATTTTAGCATACATTTATGTCTCTGTTTATAATAAGTAAACAGTCAAAGTTCATTTTTAACATCATATAGTTCGCATAATGCATGAATTTTGGTGAGCTTCTGGACCTCTAACATTTTTGTTTATCAACGATTATCGGGTATTAAAAGTAAACTTGAAATTTTAGATAGCTTTCATCTTGTCAAAATGATGTGGGGCTCTGTTTGTGAAATCCTATTGGTTGTGTTTATGACAGATTGATACATGCAACGGTTTCTATTGCGATAATTTCTCTCCTAACAAGCCCTATAAACCAATGATCTGGACCGAAGCATGGACAGGATGGTATCTGTCTTTATCTCTGTCTAATTCAGTAAAACTCTTACATTTGGGCCTTGTTAAGTATTTAATTATTGTTTGATATATTTCAACTTCATATTAAAAACACAGGTACACAGGGTTTGGTGGTGCAGTACCGCACCGTCCTGTCGAGGACTTGGCCTTTGCCGTGGCCCGGTTCATACAGAAAGGTGGATCATTTATCAACTACTACATGGTGAGTTTTCTAGTCTCAATCCGTAATTTTAAGTGTCACTTTGCTTTTTATGGAATATGTATTTCACTTCTGTTTTTTTTTTTTTACCTATATGGATTATTTAATGTAGTACCATGGAGGAACAAATTTTGGAAGGACTGCTGGTGGCCCTTTCATTGCAACTAGCTATGACTATGATGCTCCCATTGACGAATACGGTATGCTTTTTAACATGTTTGTTCTATTGATCCTTGGGAAGATTAAGTCGGTTATTATCTTTCTCAGGTTTGTTAAGGGAACCTAAATGGGGCCATCTGAGAGACCTACACAAAGCGATCAAATTGTGCGAACCAGCTTTAGTATCTGGAGATCCCACTGTAACGTCACTTGGCGGAAGCCAACAGGTCTGATTCAAATGTTCCATTTTTGCCGAATGAGTTTTTGCCAAAGAATTTTAAAATTGTTTGAAGGAGTAACATTTCTATTATATTTTTGTTCAGTCCCATGTTTTCAGGTCGGAGAAATCTTGTGCCGCGTTCCTTGCCAACTATGATTCGAGGTCTTATGCGAAAGTAACTTTCAACGGTTTGCACTATGATCTCCCCCCTTGGTCCATAAGTATCCTTCCAGACTGCAAGACCACAGTTTTCAACACAGCAAGAGTAAGAAATGAATTTAAATTTCTGATGTTTTTTATATTTGGTTGATTTATGAACACCATCGTCGTAAGTCACTGTTTTTTGTTCTGATAATCATCTCATTGCAGGTAGGTGCTCAGACAACTAACTTGAAAATGGTTTGGGTTGGAGGATTTGCATGGAAATCTTATGCTGAGCAGACTGATGCTCTCAGTGATGACTCATTTACTAAATATGGGCTATATGAACAATTAAGTTTGACATGGGACAAGTCGGATTATCTTTGGTATACCACATAGTAAGTAAAGTAACTACAACTTCAACTTCTTGAGAACTTAGTTGAGTCTTCAAATTGATTTGTTCCGAACAAATGGAGTTAGTCGTAACATTCAATTTTCTCCTCTCTTCAGTGTTGATATTGCCCAAAACGAACAGTTCTTAAGAACTGGTCAGTATCCGGAGCTCACCATTGATTCAGCTGGCCATGCTCTGCATGTATTTATCAACGGACAACTAGCAGGTAAATCGCCTTGTAATATTGGAGTTAATTTACAAGTTTGAGAAGAACTCCATGCAAGAATAGCTCTATAACTTTATTTTGTTATTTGTTTTATTTTTATTTTTTATTTATTTACTTTTTGCATTTATGGAGCAGGGACTTCTTATGGTGGCTTGAATAGTCCAAAACTAACATACTGGGGAAAAGTGAAATTGTGGGCAGGAAGCAACAAGATCTCAATTCTAAGTGTAGCAGTAGGACTCCCGGTATGTTTACTATTCTTGACCTTTGAAGCTTTATCTATTGGAGCAACTAATATGATCATTTTTTTTTTCAAAAGAATGTTGGGAATCACTATGAGACATGGAATACTGGAGTTCTCGGTCCAGTAACATTGAGTGGTCTTAATGAGGGAAAAAGAGATCTTTCTCGCCAGAAATGGACTTACCAGGTAATTAATATTCGAAAGGCGTTTATTTCCTTGCAATCAACTGCTGCATAGAAATGATTATATATACATCAATGTAGATTGGTTTGAAAGGTGAAGCTTTGGGCCTTCATTCGTTATCCGGGAGCTCTTCTGTGGAGTGGGGAGATGTAGCTCATAAACAGCCGCTTACATGGTACAAGGTAAAATATCCTTTCTAAGCAATGCTAAATTTGGTTTATGAAGATGATATATTCGATCAATAAATTTTTTTTAATAATTTGTTGTAGGCATTTTTTAATGCACCTGCTGGAAGCGAGCCATTGGCTTTAGACATGGGCAGCATGGGCAAAGGCCAAATATGGATTAATGGTCAGAGTATCGGTCGGTATTGGCCTGCCTATAAAGCTTCTGGTTCGTGCGGTAGTTGTGATTATATGGGGACATACAACGAGAAGAAATGCCAATCTAACTGCGGAGAACCCTCCCAGAGATGGTAAGAAAATATTTCAAGGGGCGAAATATGTCAATCAAACTAATTTGAAAATTGATGTAGGTATCATGTCCCTCGTGCTTGGCTTAATCCAACTGGGAACCTGTTGGTTGTGCTCGAGGAGTGGGGCGGCGATCCAACTGGAATCGGTATGGTGAAGAGATCAGTAGAAAGCGTATGTTCTTACATCTACGAGGGGCAGCCATCGATGCTCTCTTGGAACACTGGACGCTATGAGACACCGAAAGCCCATTTATCATGCCCTATGGGAAAAAAGATGACGAGTATCAAATTTGCCAGTTTCGGCACTCCACAGGGAAGGTGCGGTGACTACTCTGAGGGTACTTGTCATGCTCACAAGTCCTATGATGCTTTTGAGCAGGTATACACTGCTTCTTCCTCACATTAATTTTCTTTATCCATAAATATATTTTTTTAAAAGCGAAGCTGGTAAATTTTGAATTCTAATACTATCTTTAGATAATTGACTCTCCTAAAAGCTTAAATTATCAGTAAAATTTTATTTAACATAGTCTAACACTTGCATAGGATGGTACATCGCAGAACTGCGTCGGCCAGCAGTCATGTGCAGTTATTGTTGCTCCTGGAATGTTCGGCGGCGACCCCTGTCCAGGAATCATGAAGAGTCTTGCTGTTGAGGCTCTCTGTGAGTAAATCATTATCATCAAAGCGTACAGAGCCGAATCTAATACTGATGAGGTTGCAGAAGCAGCGACTCGCTGACCAGTCAGAGATGAAGCTCTCGTTTACATTGTCTTCTATTCATTTCGAGCAAGTGTCGTCCAAAATTGACGGCTTTGTTGCACAGCTTTTTACGTGAGATTATGCGTCTTTCTCGAGTTGATGTGCGTGTCATCCACCACACCAAAGTATATGGGATTTGCATTGTTTAAGATTATTGAATTTGATATTTGTAATTTTACATTTACTCCAAGCATAAATTCCTTCTTAAAAATTTATTCGGTCCATAGCAAGTGTGAATCCAAGGATTCTCTATCATGTTTGTTTTTATTGATGATATTTGTATCCAATAATGATGATTTATTATCAAATATTCAAGGCTTCTCCTCTATCATGCTTGTCAAACACTGCTAGGGAGCAATTGAGATGCATCAATCATGAAGGAGTCTTGTAGGATAAGTATGAATCAGCTTCTAAAATACAAAGTGTGATGAATCAGCTCTCAGACATAATTTTATATTGAAAAATCAGCTCCTTCGGGCATAAATTTTAGTTTTGTAGCATATTAAAGAACAAGAAATATTATTTTTCAGGATAATTTTGATTAGAAAGAATTAATGACATATATAGTGTTGTCCACATCTGACTTCTATTAATAATTTTTGTTATGAAATTTTTAGAAAATGACCACTTTTTATATGATATCTTTGAAGAATAGGAAGTAGTCATGCATATTCACAAAACATTTCACTAAATTCTTATGCTGATATAGATAATGACATATCAATCATAAATTCTTTAAATGAAAATAAACATAAAAAATAACATTTCTCTAAATATTATTGTGAAGGAGTGGTAAGATAGTATTGCATGATAAAAATGTAATATTAGATGACAAATAATATTGTCATGTGAGTGGAGAGTAACATACGAGTGATTGATTTGAGAGAAAGAAAACAGACAAATGTCAACTAACGTATTATTTGGTTCTACTGTGAACTCATTTAATTAGAATCAAGATGATATAAAGTATTATTAATAGGACATGACAAGTGAAAGACACCTCTGAACCAAAAAAGGGTGATCAACAAGTACCCATCATCCCTACTTTCGGTGGTTAAGAAATCCTCGATTCGATGGAGGCATCTTACAAAATATCAGCATTTAAATTCGAGTCCGTATAAAATAAAATCTGTTATAATATTTGTCGAAGAAAAAATTTTAGTATTTCGTAATAGGAGTCTTCGTTCATAAAAAATCTATACTCAAATATCAAAATATCGGTCAAGACTGGATGTGAAGATCTTCTGCAAAAGTGCAAGTATCAGAATGATTGGAGGAACTTTCAGTGGTATCCAGGACAAAACAATTGGTTGGTTGTGGGTCGTTGATGAGTAGCTTTCAAAGTCTTAGCTGGGAAATTTAGACACTTCTCTGCTTCATGCATGTATATTTTACATGATCAATAATAACAAAGTGTCTAAAAATAAAAATAAAAAAAATAATAACAAAGTGTTAGTTGGGCTCTCTCTCTCTAAGAAAACATGAGTCTTTTGGTGAAACAGTTACATGTTGTGCTCTTGTATCCCTCCCTCAAAATATTTTCTTTACGTTCCAAATTTGATTACTATAATATACTAACGGACGATACATCCATGATACATATATCAAAATAATTAAGATTATTTTTAATTTTATTATTACTAATATTATAACTTTCTAAATTTCAGAATACATTTTTTAATTATCTAAGTTACAGAGGTAGTTCTAGAGATGATATTTTTAAGGGCAGTGCAATTGAAAGAGAGAGAGAGAGAGAAGAGAGAGAGAGAGAGAAAGAGAGAGAGAGTAGATTGCCAAACGCCTGCTGGTTGAGGGAGAAGAAAAATGAGGGGTTTTATAACTTCTACGAAATATAAGCGCACAGATTAACGATAACTATTATAATTTAAATTTATTTTAATTATTAAATAATTGTATTGAGATTTAAGACATTACTACCAAATATTATACTTTAGTATTACATATATTTGATATATTAAATTTGTTAATATTTTATGAAAACAAGTAAAAATAAAAGAAAATTTGTATATCTTGAAGTTTTGGGGTGGGTAACCTTAACCTGTGAGGAGGCCTATGTTTTTGAGGTCTAAAACTGGTCTAGATTTAAGTTAGGTCTAAAATTAGAGGAATTCTACTGAGTTAGTTCAAATTATGGGTTCTTACACTAACAAATGCTAAAAAATAACGGTTTGTAGCCCTTCGTTCGCTCTGCGTCCTCAATCGTTCCTAAATCTCAACCATTCATCTCCTAACGTCGGATGCCATCCCATGTACCGTACCAGTTCTACGATACAGTCGAAGATTTGATGTAAAAGAGGAAGCTAGGAAACGGAGTATGTTAGGGATGAATGTATTTCAAAGTACCTGAAAAATATCGATCAGCACATATGTGAACTTTTGGCATGAGAAATGTCGGAGGGCATGCACTCCGACTCCGAGACACCTGAATATTACTCATCTCCACATAATATTGAAGATGCTAAATATAAGATTTAAACTGGATGCGCTTAGTCAAAGATAAACAACGACCAAAAACAAATTTTTTTTTTCTAAAACAGATATAACTATTTTGTAAAAGCGCCGGCAAAGGCTCGGCCGACAGCCCGTCGGGCTGAGCCGAGTCGGCTGGGCAGCCCAATGGCTGGCCGTTGCAATGGCGTACGCTCGCGGGCCGGCCCGTCCCGCCCCAGGTGAGGTGGCTGATTTTTTCAGACCGGCTCGCGCGGCCTATAAGACAGACCGGCCTCACGGGCCGGACTAGCCCGCGGCCCGGCGAGTCGGACTACGGTATGGACCACGGCTAAATTAGCATCTTTAGTTGATGGTAATTATAACTCACAAACCTTTCATATTCTAAAAAGGAAAACTTATAATTGTTATCATATATCAATATTCTTCTTTTTTTTGTGTTTTTAAAGATTATAGTAGATGATACTGACCTATATTTTACCAACTGAAGAATAACAATCTTCTATTTGGACATATGCCGGATTTTTTTTTATAACAAAAAATAATTAAAATTCACCCTTTTTCTAACTGCGCTATTTGATTTCCATACACACCCAATATAACATGATGCTTTTACTTTCAACTCCATCGCTCGGACCCGGGAGCTGCATTTGAAACATAAAGAAAAGCGCGGGAAAAGCTGACCGTCACCATCGTTACCGACTCCCCGGCGATGGAGCGCTGGCTTCCTCTGTTAAATATATTCGTGACCTCGCTGTCGCCGGAGGGTGAGGCTGCGCTGTGGTTCCAATCCGACCCCGACAACTCTCGCTCCACCGCCGCATTCCTCTTTCTCCTCCTCTCTGACACCGCCAACGAAACCTCTCCGCCGTCAACCTTTCTCCAAACCCTTCCGTTTATTGCCCAGTCCCGTATACTCTCTTTCCTTGCCGCCGAGCGCCGCCGTTTCTGCCAACTTCAACTCCGTTCCCTCGCCGTTAAAGTCCTCCGTTCCGCTCCTTCCGACTTCTGGGTCCGTCGAGCTGCCCGCAACTTGCTCGACGTTTTGACAAATATTTCCTATGAACATATACAAAATCAACAAGCTGAAGATGCAGAGGAGGAGGAGGAGTTGGAAGTTTGCAGTGTAGAAGATGAGTTTTATGCTTTGCCTGATTGGCTTAAGACATATACAGATAATGGTAATGACAAGTCTCTACTGCCATGGCTGCCTATCTCTTCTGGAAGCCTCTGGAAGCAAAGTCATAATTTGAATTGTAATTTGTATCCTAAAAGTTCTGAAATAACGGATTTTTGTAGCGAACGAATCGAAAGCCAGCAGCTTTATGAGTCAGAATGTTCTTGTCGTCGCCCTCTTGATGCCAGTGCTGTTGAAAGAGCTTTGGCTTTGAAGGCTAAGCTTCAAGAGTCTAGTTTAGTTTCAAAGGAATTAGTGGAAGGAATTCAGCAGCTATGTTTCGATTTTGGATCGGAAAATGAGGTGGAAATTTTGGGTATGATTGAGCCTTGGGTTGTAGATGATGAAATAGCATCACTTCTACTTACTCAACTATGCAGTGAGAAAGGCCCTGCTCCTGCTCATGTCCTCTGCTCAGTTGTTCTCCCAAAGCTGCTATTTTTACAGGGTCCTGCTTCTAGGACACTTTTAATGGCTGTTATTAGTATCTGTAAGCAATACCCAACTGCAGCTGAGGCGGGATTCTTACTTCCTCTTGCTCTTCACAAGGAAGGTATTAATGTGGCGGTGTGTGATTTTATGGTCAAGATTATGAAAGAGTGCCTGCATCGTGCTCACGTATCTGCGCTCTGCCAGAAGCTGTTCTGTGGTGAACCAAATGATAGGAGAATTGTAATCCTGCCTTGCCACCGGAATTTGATAGGCGGTGAAGTGGTTTCGACTGAGCCATTGTTTACATTGCTTCAGCACATTTTGAATATGGATGTTACTTTCACACCTGAGACGGTCGATCGTCTTGTTGTTCTGATAGATGAAGTGGCTAGCAAGTTTCACAGATCACTCAAGTTTGGAAACTTCTTTTTGTGTTTTGTGAGCAAATATCCGCGCGCTGCTGATTTCCAGAGGATTTGTTTGAAGAGAGCAGCTGAACAGACTGATACCTTTGTCACACAAGCAATTATATCCCGGTTAAGTAACAGGTTGATATGATCTTTTGTTCATTTTGCTTTATGGCCTTTATATCTATATTTTGCTATGATATGGATGATTTGGTCCGTTATCTCGTCAATGTTCATTAGCGGTGTTATCTGTGAATCTCGTCCATATTCTTTAGCAGTATTTTCTTCTCTGGACAATTGTGTTCCAATCTTTCCATAAGCGCTAATGACATTTAAACACAATCTAGTTCCTGTTGCAGCTGGATTTTCTGTCTGTGCCATAGTAACTCAATCTGAGTAACATGAAGAATCCTGCCGTGGCTTTACCAGTACCAATTCTGTCCCAAAGTCCAATTTGCAAACGAATTATTACAAGTTAAAAGCATATATAATATATATATATATATATATTAGAGAGGCTATTCTCATGTCGACCTAAGAATAGCTTTTCGTATGCTAACATCTCAGCCGTTGATCTCCTTGACTTAACGGCTGAAATTTAATTTTAACATTTAATGGCGCCGTTAAATACTTAACGGCGTAAATCGTTATATATATATATATATATATATATATATATGCACACGCATCAACATTCATTTTCGTGTCTTCTACGAGCGGAAATATATTTATATGGCAATGTTAAATCACACTTGTAGAAATGGCACATAGAGATTACCAAGGGCCAAGGCCTATCTGTTTTAAGAAAAGGAAACAAATATCACGCAAGGATCTTCTTTCTTGCTGATGTCATGTAGGAATCTGCTGTGAGTTGATCATTTAGTTTCAACCTGCGGCAACCTCACGCTTTTATCTGCAAATTTAATGATAGATAGCATATTAATATCCTGATAGCAGTATCCACCAGGATACACAAGCTCAGGAGCGAGGAAAATGATGGTGGCATATTATAAAGTATGGCAGTTGATAGTCTGCTTCCAACCTTGCCGTCAAGAAGACCGTGCCAAATGCTTTCGTAAATTTCATTACTTAAAAACCTCTATCTGATCTACCAAATTCACAAAAAGTTCTATTAGCATTTGAATGGTGTTATAAGGACTTATTTTCACAAAAAGTCCTATACGGAATATGGATCAGTTTCACCTCTTTAAGTCCCAGTAGCAGCTCTGGATTAGGGCATTAAGTGTACATAGCAACTTTTATACCAAAAAGAGCTCTGTGAATGCATTGTTTATGTATCCCTTCTCTATAGTCTAGGATTTTGCTAATGTTTTTAGAAGATTCTCAGCCAACGTAGTCAATCGTCTAACGTATAGGTACTCCATAGTTTCACTGCACTTCATTGTCATGACTCATGAGCTGATATCACTTCCTTAATGTGCTCCTCCATTATTCCATCTGCATCAACATCCTTAACAAAAGATTCTATTCTAAGAAATTAAAACAAAAAAAGGAAACTACTGCATTGGTGATCCAGTAAAACCTAAGCGGTTGTAAAGACATAATTTCTTTCTAACATCCAAAAGAACCCCCAGTTCTCGTAGGCCCCATGAAGACATGGCACATTTTGATCACGACCTGCTCGTTCGGCTTTTCAAAGTTTCACAGGAGTAGAAAGGTTGGAAGCTGTTAAACGAAACGAAGGGAAGTATAGAATAGGAAGTTATCACATATGATATTAGATAATTCATAGTAATTTATATAGCCCAGTTGATTGTGTAACTTCCGAGTCTTGGTTTCTTCAGAATCAATCAAGCCTTTCTTCAGAATCAATCAAGCCTCTACCTTTTCTTGTCCATCATATTAGCTGCTTTGTTGGTGATGTGTTGCGAGAGATAGACGGAGGCTCAGGAATCATTTTCATCCAGATTTGACTCTATGTGTTGCAGAGTAACATGCATTTAAATTATGCGCTGGCAATAATGCGCATGTTCGTTGCTCCTCCCAATTTTGAAGTGGTTGTAACCTCATGAACTGATCCAGGTCGGGGACAGTTGCAGACAAAGCTTTAGCACCTTGAAAACACTGCTACTCTGCATCCATTTACCCAATTGACTCACCACTGCTACTCTATCCAAAACAATATACGCTAAGGAATCCTGCTTTTGTTTCCGTGTAGTTATCTGAGTGTTATAAATCCACTGTTCTAGGTGCTAATTCTTTGCGTGCTTCCTATAATAATTCTAAACGTTAGATATCCCAAAATTTGTCCTTAAAAAAAAAAGATAAAGTTCTGCATAAATTGTAGCATATGTGCTCAGAAAGTGGTAATACTGAAAGTAAACAAGACTGAAATTTAGCTGAATTTTGGGTGAACCATAGTAGTAGCTTCTAGTTGATGATGTATAGGCTTGATCAAGGTGATTATGACCTGCTGATCTGAGCATGTTTATCAATTAGGAGTTAGAATTTCAGCCCTGCCATGAATGAAAGCATGGGCGGATCCACTATATAGCCTGTGGGTCAATTGACCCCACTTAAATTCTGTGAAACTAAGGCGCCAATGGCGGTGGAGAAGATTTACATCGTTCAAGCATAAATTTCAAAACTTCCATCAAACTCACAAAAATTTAATTGAACTATATATATATATATATATATATATATATATATATATATATATATTTAAACAAAATTATTAAAAAATAAAATACATAAATAATTGTTCAAAATATGTTCAGAAAAAATTGAATAATATGTCAAACAAATAGAAAAAAATACTATATATAGATAACTTAATATTTAAACATTTTTTATAATTATTTTAAAATATCTTATAACATATTTTTAAAATAATTTGAATACTAAAATTATACATATATTTTCTGAACAAATTTATTTAATTTTAAAAAAAATATTTCTGTATATGACTTTTAGAGAATTTGTGTAAGTTTCAAAATATTTGTCTAGAGTATTGTAAAATTTTCAATGGCGGGGATAAATACCTCGCTCGGCGGCAGGATCGGAAGCTGGAGGCAGAGGAATCAGGAAGGAGGAAAATTTAATCGGCTGGAAAAAAAAAAAGATGATCTGGAGAGTGGGTCGCCGCAACGGGCGAGGAAATTGTTTGTATTGGGGATTTAGGCTTTGAAGCGAATTGGGCCTCCGCACATATGTTATTACTCCACGTTGCTTTTGATTTCTACTATTTGCTCGTCCTACGTGTAAACAGTATATCACTGAATACCACACACTTAAAATAATACTAGCTGGCGACGCATCCACAATATATATATATATATATATATATATATAAAATAATTAAAATTTTACTTTAAAATTTTTAGTTATTTAAATTTATAATTTTTCTAATTTATAATTAGAAAGTATTTTTAATTCATTCAATTTTATATATCTATTATATATCATATTTCTTGATAAAAGAATAAAAAATATATTTCTTTAAAAAAAAATCTAGTCTACGAATAAAATTAATCTAATCTAAAAATTATTTATATAATATAAAAGAGGAAAAAAATGAACTATCTATAACTTCCTAAAAAAATAAGCCACACAATATTTATGATAATTATTTTATATATAATTTAAATTTATTTTAATTATTAAATAACTATATTAAGAAATAAGACACTACCAAACTTCTCTCTTACGCATTAGTATTATAGATAAAAAATCAATCATTTATTTTCTAAATATCTAAAATTATGTTATAACATATACCATTCAAAGTTTATGCGACTTTTGAGCGGTAGATGTTATAAGATAAATTTAGATATTCATATAATATCTTATAGAAAAAAATATACTGCTGAAATTTATATACACATAATTCATCGACGTTATGTTTCATTGCTTTTAATTTTGTAAAATAGTTATATATGTACTGACATTTATAAATAATTAATTATATAACTTATATTAACAAAAAATCGTTACTTAACTTGACGCCGATATAATTTTAACTTATACTTAGATATAGTTATACAAAATGAATTATTTGATATATTATACTGATAAGTGTATATGTGTACCAAGTATTAGATTAAATAAAAACTTATACCAGTAATTTTATAATATATAGAATAAAAGATAAAATGAAAAGATTATCAAGCAATATAACTCATAATATATCATGCTGATTATTAATAAATACGTATCACTTGTGAATATAGTGATTAATTATAATTTTATTTGGTATCAGACTTTTTAATGAGACTATTTTGGACCTTATCGGGGTTGGAGAACATGCATGATTGGCTTTTTTGCTATGTTAGTTAAGAAAGATTAACTGCTATGTTATTTGTATAATTGTCTGAATTTTTATTTTTATAACCTAATATACTCATTTCTACTAGTTTATTAACAATATGATCCTATCAATTGGTTTATTTGCATGTATCTGGTATTTTTGTACCGGAGGGATGGATTCTTCATCTATATACAATTATTGCTTTTTTTCGAAGGTTTGATACATTCAATGGTGTCGTTGTTAGTGCATTATTTGATTTATTTCTTTTCATCTTTTTAGCTATAAAATTATCTAAGAATTGAGCTGAAGAAAATTAACAAAAAATCAAACATTTCTGTAATTAATGTTGAAATATAATAAGTAGTTTTCTACTTCAATATGTATATTAATATCTAGTAATTTTTTTTTGAAGGCGTAGATTTTCAATGATGTTAGGGCACTGTCCCCCCGAAAACGCGTTTTCGGGGGCTGATTTACTTTTTTTTTTGTACAAGATCGTCTACGGTGACAATTTCTTTAAACATGCTCGGTATACCATTGAAGCTATTAGTGCAAAATGTTTGAATTTTGTACGATCAAGATATGTTACATAATATTTTGGTAAAACTCTAGAATATGCATACTATAACTTTTTCATGTATTTTGTCTTGCATTGTTCTGACACTTGTGAGTTCAAATTTTGTGATTCTGCTACTTTTTTCAAAGTGTGCACGCTTGTACACGACTAGCGGACATGGTACATGAGCCCAGGATAAATTTAACTAAGTATATTCTTTGCTATAGTTAACAATTAACTAAACTTTTACTTTAAATCTTGATACAGCAACGTCCCCTAAAAATAGCTTCATGGACTTCGCAAAATTTTATAAAAATTTTAATAAATTTGTTTTGGTGGAACAGAAAGAATTGTTGATTATGATTTTACGAAATATCAGTTGATTTTTCTGACATCTTAAAGAGTTTAATCAATTAACGCATGAAGTTGTAATTTTTATTATAAATTATAAATTAAGACCTATTTTTTTGCGAACATGAATTTAGTTAACCAAGTTAAACTTTCATGACGACGACTTTCCATCAGTGACATTAGGGTTTAAAGAACTTTGTATTTTATACTCAAAAGATAAAAGACTATTGGAGATCTGAAACAAAATGTTACGGTATGTTTATGTATATAATATTTATATTAATTTTTGTTGTATTACCACTCGTGAATTATTTTGTATTATTTTTTTTTCTACAGGAAAGTATGGAAGATGACATTGTTGCTCTTGGAGATATGTTAAATAGAATAATAGTCTAAATTAGGCTACAATTGGTAAAGAGCAATATAGCACACAACCCACGCTTGGGATACGATCCCCAACATTTTTTCTAAAATTCTTATTGCAAAAAAGAATTTGTAAGTGCTATATTTCACAAAGCTTTTTAACTCTATACATAAATCTCATACTACTTTACAACTAGGTCGAGTTTCAGCAACACCAATCAAAACACAACCTGAAAAGCTTTGGATTTTATAGCGGCAAATCTACTTGACTCAAGCTGGGGTTGGATCAAGATGTATTATTGACTATAAACACAAAATAAGTAGAAAATAAAACCGCATAAAGTAAAACCAATGATGTTTAATAATACAAAAGAATGGTTAGATCTCTCAATTTTCATGCACTACCTTCAGTTTTTCACTTTAGCTTTTGTTTATTTTAATGACAATCATGCATATCTTTCATGCACTACCTTCAGTTTTTCACTTTAGCTTTTGTTTATTTTAATGACAATCATGCATATCTTTCATGCACTACCTTTAGTTTTTCACTTTAGCTTTTGTTTTTCACTTTGGCTTGCTTTGTAATTGCGGATTCCATTTTCTTCCATTCTGAATACCGCGCTTCTTCGTTCTAGCTAAATAAATGTCTCGCTTCACATCTTAGGATGCGTTGTTGGTCATATGTTACGTCCTCGGTAGAATGTCTTGTGATCGTAGCAAACTAATTAATAACCTTGTGTTGAGATGTAATGCAATTTGGCTCTCTCGCATGTAGGATTTTATTTTCTGGTAGGAAATCATCACATCAGCGTCGGAGATTGTTTACACAACAATTTCGTGTTATGTATCCGTCAACTGACCGATTCTCCTTCTTTATTTGTCCTCAATGTTCCGATGATTATATAATATACAAAATAACGTTAAAACAAAAATATTAGCAAATAATATAACTCATAATACATCATATTTATTATTAATAAATATGTATCACTTGCCAATATGATGGTTAATTAAATATTTTTTTGGTATCAGACCTTTTAATGGGCGCGGCTCCCCTGATGCTGAGGCATCAGGGTGTAGGAAATCGGACGGTCGAGATCGGCCGATCCGTAATAATACGGATTTCGAGATTTCGTATAAAACATTCGTCGACTTATTTGACCTATGTTTAAGCATTTTTGAAAAAATCTTTGAACTACAAAGTTATATATTTTGATGAGATCTACAACTTTGTAGTTGTAACTTTTTCGAAAAAATACCAAAATACATACCGAAATGATAATTAAAACTTTTGATCATCATTTCGATATGTATTTTGGCATTTTTTCGAAATAGTTTCAACTACAAAGTTGTAGATCTCATCAAAATCTATAACTTTGTAGTTCAAAGTTTTTTTCAAAAATACTTAAAAATAGGTCAAATAAGTCGACGAAAGTTTTATACGAAATCTCGAGATCCGTATTTTTACGGATCGGCCGATCTCGGCCGTCCGTTTCCTACACCCTGATTCGGCCGAATCAGGGGAGCCGTGTCCCCTTTTAATTAGTTAGAGACATTTGCATTTGTTATGTACCCTCTATAATCCGAAATAGCAAAACTATGCCCCCTAATTCAAAAAGCTCTTTTTATGCCCCTTTGACCCTATCAAATGACAGAAATATTATGTTGATTTTGTGATAACATAAATAATAAAAAAAAATATCTATGGATATTTTTTCGGAAAATTCTAACTTAAACGTTTTAGATTTTGATGAGATCTATAACATCTAAATAGGTGTTTTGGATTTCAAAGTATTAAAGAGTCTTTTTACTATTTTTAAACACCTATTTAGAAGCTTCTTGTTTTTTGAAAAACTTGAACATGTAAATTGTAGATCTCATCAAAATCTATAACTTTTGTTGAATTTTTTTTTTTCAAAAAATACCTATAAATATTTTTTTAGCATGCTCATTATATCGTAAGCATACATGATCAAATTTCGTTTACTTGACAAGAGCAGTTTTATCATTTCACAGATTAAGGACACATTTTTGCTATTTCGAATTGTATGAGGCATTAAAACGCAAAATCCTCAGTTATTCATTAAACAATAAATATATATTCGTTGACCCCGCTGGGTAGCGTTGATAGATCCTCTAGTGGATGAAAGGGCAGATTGAGAGAATATTGGCAGCAATATGGTTTATATATACTCTCAAAAATTTTACTAGGAAAAGTAGTCTTCCAAAAAGCATAAGAACACATTAGCAGTTCACAAGAAAGATTATGTCAAGAGTACAAATTTGCTGAGAAACAGATGGGTGCCTTTTACTATGCTGTATTCCAGTGTCTAACAGAACCGAGTCCAGTCAGATTCAGGAAAAAAAAAAAAACTGTATGCTAGAGCAATTTGGTCCACTGAACTATATTTATACAAAAAAGACTAAACTGTGATGTGCAAGAAAAGAAACATACAGCTACACGGTAAGGGAGCAAAAATACTCCCTACGAAAATAAAACTATACATATCAACCACTAAATGATGATGAACTCCTTTTGAACGTCGGGACTCTGTGAGTGCGCTTCAAAGCATTTGCAAACTTTTTCAACTCAACCTTCTCAGGAGTCTCATCCTCTTGACCATCGAGACTCTTCGAACTTCCACCGTTTAAACTCTCCTCTCCAGCTACCATTCTGTTGTATGTGTAGGGTGATTGAAGCTCACTCTTAAGCCCTTCAGTGTTATCGTCTTCTATGTTGGGCCTCGGTTGTCTTTGCACGTCAAAATAATGATTGGTAAAGTTTCGGGGCGAGCTTAGCCTTTTCTGATTATATTCATTAGCTCGTCCATCCATACCTATTAATTGACTGCCTGATGCACGGTCTTCTGTCATGCATGAAGATAAGCTTTCATACGAATTTCTTCCGATCGCATCTTCAGTTGAACTAGAAAATGAAATTGCCCCTTCGGAATTTCTAAAACTAGCTGTTACTCTTTCAAGAGAAGAAATTTCATTGCTGTGAGAGTGCTTCCCTAATACTAACTTCTTGAGCTTGGCAAAGAACTTTGATTTTCCTGTTCTCGAGACCTTTGATGTTGTGGGAATGTCAAATGAGGAGTCGTCATATTCTACACTAGAAGTCCGAGGCGAAGAGGAATACTCGGACTCAAAATCTGAAGGGTCGAAGCTTTTAACATCAACGCCGGACTTTGCATACTCAAGGATGAGTTGCTTGGCCTTTGCTTCTGATTTAGGGCTCATGTTCTTGCTTAAATCCTTTGCCACTGTCTTCCCAGGAGGGGCTTGATAGTTTCTCAATTCATAACGAAGGCATGCATTGACCCACCTGAGATACACTAGCTCCTCAACATCTGCACAATGATCAGTCTTGAGCTGGTCAATCTCTTCCCTTAATTTGTCATTCTGTTGTCTCAAATCGCTGACTTCTTCCAGTGCTCCAGCCTGGAAAATTGACCAAAACCGGATGCAACATTCACAAACTCAAGAATCAGACACCAAAACACTCAGAAAGTAGAAGTCCATGAATAAACAGTCATAGATTCTTAATGGAAATAGGTCCTATTTTAACACCACAAATTTACCTATAAATTCAACAAAATAAAGGCCAAAATTTAGTAAATGCCCTTCAACTATGCATCTTTGGGCACTCGTTCCCTATACTTATTTTCATGACTTTCATACCTCTTTACTATTAATTTGGGAACGAGATACCCTTAATGATGATTTACGAATTAATATACTGATGTGGCACTAATTAAGCTTTTTAAATATTTTTTAACATATTTAAAAAAACGATGTTTATATTAAAAAAATAATTAAATAATACTTAATTGGTGCCACATCAGCATAATTAACATCTAAATCCTCTTCAGGGTATCGCGTTCCTAAATTAATACTAAAGAGGCATGAAAGTCACGAAAATAAGTATAGAGACACGAGTGCCCAAAGATGCATAGTAGAGGGATACTTATTAAATTTTGGCCCAAATAAAAAAATACTTTCTCAATACGAGAGTGTAAAGGAATAAAAGTACCTCGGGTAGTTTGACAAGAGTGGAGGCATGCGCTTTTGTAGATTCCAGCTTCAGCATCAGCTCAGAGTTCTCGAGTGCCAGTTCTGAGTTAACGTTTCTAAGGCGTGCATTCTCATCTTCCAATTCTTTGAGCTTCTTCAATTTCCTTTCAACCTCCGCATCATCTGTTCCATCTCTTTGGCATATCTCCTGAAGCATTGAGATCTTTTTTTGAAGTGAAATAACCTTCTGCTTTGCTTGCTCACCATCAGTTCTCATTTTCTTCTTCAGAAACTTGATTTTAGATTTTGCTGCCTCAAGATCAACAGTCACTTTCCAGTACTCCGATACCTGGGCTTGAAGCCTCTGCTTATCAGCCTGCAGAGACTCGATCTTGAGAGTGTAAAGCTGGGCTTCAACAGAATTTAGCTTCAGCTGGTTCTCAAGCTCCCTAACAGCAGCCTCTCGCTCTTGCATCCCATAATATTCAAGCAATTCAAGCTCGAGGCTCCGTTCTCTCTCACGGAGCGATAAAACCAAGTTGTGTAGATGTATAATCTCCTGCTCCATTGCGGACTCATCCTTGCCTTCAGCTTTTTTAAACATCGTATTGCTAGAAGTGCTTTCGGGATCCTTTCCTACAGCTTCTAATTCCTTAAGTACAATTTCATTGAATTCAGGAAGCAGGAATCCCTCTTCATCTCCAGAACTCCTGCTGGTCGGCGACAAGCCCACAAGGGTGGTGGTTGTCTTTGTGGTGGTGGTGGTTGTGGTGGTAGTGTCATTGATGATCTTTGCCAGACTCTCGTCCTAATCAGCAACACCAAAACAAATAAATAATAATCCATCATAATTATGAAACTCAGAACTTGCAGTTCCATAAGCCATCCCAAAACCAAAATCCCCAAAAGAAAGGCATCATATCATATTCCACAGAATTTCAAATAGCTAATGAAAAGCATATATGCCGATTCTTTCAAATTACGAGTTCACAATTTGGACACTTGACATGAACGATTTATTATTTCACAAAATAAAATGATGCAGAGAACGATCCTTGTAAATGTTAGAACCACGTGCAGCCTTATTATCGTACACAGGCATATATTCAGCAAACAAATATTAACAAATTACGAAGAAAGGATTAGAAGGATTGCATAATTATCAAATCTGAACTATTGTTCATTTGTCTGTGGAATCTATACTGGCAAAAAATGAGTTCTACGTTCAAGGTTTAAAGTGAATACATGAATACAAACATTATACATCCATTTCCTTGATCATGAAGATGTCAAAACCAGTTTAGTAAAGTTAATACTGATACCTAATACCAAGCAAATACAGTGGAAACATAGTTATAAGTACGATACTAACTACAAACTTTTTTTTATAATAATTATCATAAATAAATGTTTCTAATCTTACAGTTTTCAGAAGGCGAAGCTCCTCTTTCAAGCCACTGCACTTGGGCGTCTGTGATTTCGAACTGGCTTCAGAATCTCCTCCTACCAACAAAAATTAACAAATCAATAAAACTGCACGTCAAAGAAGCAATATTCTTAATCAACATATCAAAATTTGTGACGAAAATAACCTGAGGAACGCGGTAACCGTGGCGGCAGAATGCGTGGCCAAGATCTGAGATGAGAGAACAGGAATCCGGCGAACGACAACGCGAGTGCGATGCCCAGCTTCACTGCAAGCGGTTTGACCTCCCTCTTAGCTCTAACCACCACCTCCATCTCGTATATTTCTACTAACTAACCAGCTGAATTAATGCTAAGAAGAAATGATTGGTTTCTCTTTGGTTCAAATTCGCCTCCTCCTTCTGCTCCATCTGCATAATTGATTGCAGCTCATAATATACTTCTCCTTGGGTTAGAAATGAATGAAGTGAATGAAATCTTAGGGGAATCGCGTGATTGACTCTCTCTCTCTCTCTCTCTCCCTCTCTCTCTCTACGAGGAGGAGGGATATTCGAATTTGATTGCTTGTAATTTGGGATTTGGGGAAGATTTCGCGGCGAGAAGAGAAATGAGAGACGTTCGAGGTCGGGCGACGATGGCGGCTGCTGGCATTGCGCTCGTCCGAAGATCATGCCTTTTGATGATCATTGAAATGTCCGAAATTGAAGTCTCGGAGACGTTTGACAGTTGCTATTTTTGAAGCAGAACAGCTGAGCGTTTCCTTTTTTTCACTTTTTTCTTTTCTTTTTTTTTTTTAAAAAAAAGTTGTAACTGGATTGCTGTAGCGGTGAGGCAGATTATTCATAACTATCACTCACAAATTTAAATTTCACCCACTATAATATATAATATAAACTTTCAAATTTTTTTTAAATTATGTTATATATAATATAATATAATATATATATATATATATATATATATATATATATAGGCTATTCTCAGATCGAGCTGAGAATAGTCTTTGATAAGCTAACATCTCAGCCGTTGATCTGCTTGATCTAACGGCTGAAATTTAACTTTACACTTAACGGAATAACGATTCACACCGTTAAATATTTAACGGCGCCGTTAAGTGTTAAAATTAAATCTCATCCGTTAGATCAAGCAGATCAACGGTTGAGATGTTAGCTTATCAAAGACTATTCTCAGTTCGATCTGAAAATAACATTTTTCTCTCTATATATATTTTTTGTCACAAGTGGAAAGAATAATACTGTCAATACAATATTTTACTTCTTGATTTGGTTCAAAAAATATGATTAAAAAATTATATTAAGTAAAACAATCTGATATTTATATTTCGGAGAGATTTTATTTTCTGATTTTTTTTTTAAATTTTGGATGTTGATTAATTTAAGTGGATTCTTCAGTTTTGATTGGATTGATTAAACATGGGCCGTTCTTCCAACTGGGAAAAGCAAATCGCAACCCATTGGAGCATGTTAAATAATGACAATAGAGGAATGCTTGCCTACTGCAATCCCAGCCCTCAGGATTGCCTTTGGGGGTTGGTTTGGTGAGAGGGTTTCAGAGGGTGAACAGCTTGGCCCGATGATCTTTATTGAAAATTGATTTTCAAAATATTATTGAGACTAATTTCATATGAAATGAAATCCATATAAAATAAAAGCGTTTATAAAAAAAAATTATAAGAGTTATCTTATTTAGTCCCACATAAGGAGAAGTATTTGGTTTATATAGAATTTTTCACGAGCGGTTATAGTTTGGACAAACTGGATTAATTGGTTATTGCAATGTAGTCCACCTATGCAAGTTTTGAATATTTTATGTCAAACGATGGCACTTGGCAAAGTGGGCCACAGATGCGCCGGATTAAAAATATATTTTTATATTTTAATTTTTTCAATTAATTTCTAGAAGATTCTAAGGATCCATTTAAAATTCAAATTAATTTCAAAATGGATGGATCATAATAATAGTTGCTGTAAGCGATTGTGAGGAGTTACAACTGTGGAAAGTTTGAACCATCATAAATGTTTGTTGGTTTGGGCTATTTTATGAACTATATTACCATGATATTAACTATACAGAATATACAACAACATTCATTTCATCTACTATTCTCTCTAAGTCAAATGATCATCTCTGATAGTGTCTATTGCAGAAGGCACGGTCGGAGTGAGACAATTCTACGAACGTCGGTATGTTCAGCGATTCAATGTCGTTAGTACAATATGCCGCCAAACGGGCTTCATTATATTATAGAGGCTATTGATCAACCTTTGTTGCAGTATCTGTGAGGGTTGAATAAAGTCTTATGGGTAGTGGCACTGCAACACTTCTTGGAATCATTTTCGTGAAGATCAATATTGCTATTACTATTTATATACTATTTTCTAACAGATCTTGCTTTACTCCATGGCATGCTGACACGAATCAATATGGATGAAAATAACCCGAGTCTGAACAGGCACTACTAAGCACAAGCTCGGCTCGATAAGTTAGTTTCAGCTCAAGCTCGAGCAAGACAAGCGTCAGAGGCTGAGCTCGAATTCAGCTCGATTTAGAAAATCACGAGCTCAACTCGATTGCATCAATTAGGCCTAGCTCGAGTCGAGTTAGAATTAAAACTTGCTTAAGTAATCTTATTGTAAAAAAAAAAAAAATTTGAATAAAAAAAATAATAATTTAGGCTCGCAAGCCTAATGATCTGGGTAGCATGATGCTCAGGCTCGATTTTTTTATTACTCGAGCTTAAATCTATACTCAAACTCTGCTCGAGCTCAACAGGACTCGAGCTCGAGTCTAGTTTAAAGTAGTTCGAGTCCGAATTGCTCATGAGCAGATCAGTTAGTCTTCACTCCAAGTACGTTCAAAGCACCTCACATTTGTGAAGCTAGGACTAATACGCTAGAGTGTATATGTAATGTGGAATATACTAACATAGATTGCACATGTGTAGTGAGTTTCTTTGTTAAACTTGCACCACTCTATTGAATAGTATTACATAACTAATATAAATATAAATAAGTGAGAGGATATTACATAGAATGATTAAGACGATAAAAATGTTTGTTATTTGAATTGTGGTGTTAACCAGCTTTCTCTATGTGAACAGACGATGATATGCGGCATGCTTTTTTTGTCTCGATATCTATTTTTTCACGAGTTAACAATAAAATATTTGGTTAGTATTAGGCCCACCTAGTTGATTATGTAACATGTGAATTCTCGGGTGGCTCAGTTAGAAAATCTTGGATCCGTCACTGATGAAAATCGAAAAGACCTGCCGGGCCAATCTTGTAAAACATCTTTTAAACCTCACAATATCACCATGAACACACCATAAGGTAAGCAACAATCCACTTATTACATGCTGCATTTAACTTTAACATAAAAGTCTCAGAAATATACAATATAAATCTTAGAAAAACCATAAACCTATAGTAAATAAAAGAAGACTCAGCCACACAATCAATATTGCTTTTATTGTAAACTATAAACACAACTTAAAACCAACATAACTGTTTGTAAATCACCGCACTTGAGACTTCTTTCTTTGTTTTTATTTTTATATTTTTATTTTTGGAGAATTACTGGGAATTGAGCTTTGGTTCATGAAATTAGGTTGATGCCGGGGATGATGAGGGCGTCGGCGAGGACTTGGTTGGCCGCCTGGGAAGGATGGACGCTGTCCCAGAACACGTAGGCGCTCGCATTCTTGCATGTTCCTACAGATTTTGGATTGCAGAGCAACGAAGTTGTCTCCACTGTCCCCGTCCCACAACACCCTCTCCTTGCCTCGAAAAATCCTGATCAAAATCATCTTCATCTCAATATATCTATAGTATTAAATATTTCAACTGAAGAAGTTGGGGTAATGTCATCATTGGACTTAAATTTGGCCATTATAGCATATTATTTGGAAAATGCTATTCAGCCGGCTGAATAGTATTTTCCAATAGTTAGATTGTATTTTATACGGGCTTCAAGATCGATAATAGGATCCCGTGGTGCGCAAAAAGCTATTGGACTATTTTTCGTACTAAGTGTTCGGACTAAATAATATTGTTCTTTTAATTTTGAGTTTTGTCAAATAATATGGTTTCAAATAACTTCTACCTTTTAAAAAAAATTATATGCAGAAAGATAGATATTTTTAATATAAATCATTTTAAACAAATATGTATTTTTTTTAGAAAAATTATATGCAGAAAAATAAAATTTAGTGTCTTCTATAATTATGTATTCAATCTTTTTTAAAATAAATATTTTGAAACTCCAAAATTTAGTGACCGAAAAAATTTCGGAGCCTTTAAATATATATTTGGAGATATTTTTAGTCAACAAAATTAATTCGAAATGTAAAGCACATCAATTTTTTTATATTTAGAATATTATCAAAATGATTGATTTAAAAGTTTATGATTTTGGTTGTATTTCCTAGTTTATTTGGGAAAGCAAAGATTGAAACGTACTATAAATTAAATAAATAATTTAAATCTTTAATAAAGTATTAGAGCATCTAGAAATAATTTTGAATAAATTCATCACGGAAGGCCCATCAAAAGTTTTTTAAAAAAAAATAGTTATATATATATATATATATATATATATATATATATATATATATATATATATATATAATATATATATATATATATATATATATATATATATATATATATATATATATATATATATATATAGTTTAATTTAGTAATTATTAAAAAATAAAGGTATATTTTGGGGAAGGTACAAAAATAAGATTTAATATATAATTATTCCAAATTGTAAAAAGCAATTTTTATATTGGCCATATTAATTATTTGGGGAAGCAAAGATTTAAAACGTAAACTAAAATTAAATGGATTACCTTGTTTGGATGGGTTGTTGACAAGGTCAAAGAGTGGAGTGTAGATGTCGAAGACGGCGATCTTGAGGCCGCGTAGCTGCTTCGGCAGCGAGCTTACTGCAGCATTGAGCTTCTTGTTGAAGTTCTGTGCGTCGGAGTTGAGCTGCGATACACAATCGTTGCTGCCGTGCCCGAAGAGGGTGATGGTCGCCGGCAGGCAACCCAATGGTGGCAACGATGTCACCCCTATCCTCCTCGCTCCCAATCCATAGATTTCCTGAAACAATTAACCAATTTCTTATTATTCTGAACTTACCGACATTTTTTTTTCCAACGCCTTGTTTAACAAATAAGGGGCAAGAAAAATTATTTGAAACTTTTTTTTTTTCTTGAATAAGGTCAATTTTTTAATGCTTGAAATGGACGATCCACTGTTTATAGTGATCGATTGTTCTAAAAGCCTCCGACCATTAAACATTAATATTTTTTTTTATTTTTTTGATAATACATTAGATCGTCTTAAATTAATAAAAAATAAATGACGTAAAACATGTAATTGCGGAAAAAAGATATGATGTACAACTCTAATTAGAAAACCAAATGTCTTATTTTAATCACATGCAAATTGATCCATATAGCCTAGTTTTTTTCTAAGTACTGTGATATTCCGAGGTAACTTCTATGACTTTTCATATTATACTATTTATTTTTGTTAATTTCGAACCATTGCTATGCACCATTGCAACATAGCAGTAACTATATATGATATCTTTTTAGGATAATAGATTAATATAGATAGAACTGATCGTCCAGTTTTTATTACTGATTATAAAAAAATGGTCTGACCTTATTCAATTCCAAACAAAGTGATACCACAAAACAGCCTCTCTCTCTCTCTCTCTCTCTCTCTCTCTCTCTCTCTTCTCTCTCTCTCTACATATACATTATATATATATATATATATATATATATATATATAGTATATAAGATATACCTTGACAAAATCTGTGAAGATGGCAATAAGGTTTGATTGGAACTCGTCGATGGAGTAGAATTTGTTGAGGTAGGGATTGACGTAGTAGTTCTGAACGAAGTCGCTGGGGCCGGTGCTGATGACGTAGAGTGCGCCGGAGATGATAGACTTGGCCTTACTGCTTCCGGCTACGTTGGCCAGCTTCCCTTGATACTCTTTGTAGTAGTCCAGCTGCTGTGACAAGGAAATAACATGCTGCAAAAAAAAAAAAAAGGGAAAAGAAAAAGAAAGAGAGTTCGTTCATTGCAAAATTAAGCTATAAAAATTCGAAAGGGAAAATATTAGATTTCCCAAAGATAATTTGGAGAGATTTTGTGGTTGCATTTTTCTGCTTCTGTGTACTTAAAACATGTAACTTGGTTTACGCTCTCTCTCTCTCTCTCTCTCTCTCTCTCTCTCTCTCTCTCTCACACACACACACACACACACACACACACACACACACACACACACACACAAACAGAGAAACCAAAAAAAAAAAAAATTAGCTGTGAAGAGAAGTCTGGAGCCTCTAGCCATCCCATTATTCAAAGTCACTATAAATTAGTATAGTCTTCTTTAGAGCAAAAAAAAAAAAAAGAGAGAAAAAAAAAGAGCACTTATGATCTGACTAGTACTTACTGCCAAGAAAGCAGTGCCATCGTAGTAACCTGATCCTGCAGATCCGAAATTGGCCCCAATCAGTAGATTCTTACCTGACGCCTCCGGGCTCAGGTATGCCGGCGGGTACTTCGTGAACCCCAGTGTCTCAGCTGCATGTCATCCCACCCAAAAAAAAAAGAAAAAAAAGATTATTAGCAGTTTGTGAGTGCATGTACTGCAACTCTTAAAGTACTTACTGACAAAATCAGTGGCCAACTTTCCATTGCAGAAGCGGCCAGTGGGCTGGTGGTTGACGAAGTCCCTCCCGTACGGCGGGAAATCGGCCCTGAAAACCGTCTTCAGGTAATCATTATTGCCGACATCCACAGTCGAGTCACCAAATATTATGACTGCAGGCACAAGCGTCGTCGACTGCGCATGCCCGCCGATGAGCGCACCGATGAGCATCGCCACCCCCAACAACGCCTTCCCCGTCCTCATTTTCTTTTAGCTCACTGGTGTTGCGCTTTACGAGTGATCTTATCGAACACATGCTTTGCAGCTATATATAAACAAAAGCAATAATGCCAAATAAGCCCTGCTTTTCAAAACTCATACCAACAATTTTTTTTTAACTATTTAAAAAAATTCTCATCGAAAAATAAAAATAGTTCTTAACGGCTATTTTAGTATTTCATACTGCTAATATATTGCTTACCACTTATATCGTAGTGTTAAGATTGAATTGTTCCTAGAAAGCTAGAAAAGTGTTTCGACTGAGCTAAACAATTGTTCTTAGAAACTAACTTAGTGTGTTAATAAGAGATATTGATTAATTCAAATTTTACCAAGTAAGAGTTTTTTTTTTGGCAAAGTTCCTAATAAAAATAGGGGATTTGCATATCAGTCCCTGCACTTTTGTAAATTTATAAATAAATATCTTATGTTAAATATGTTTATTTGTTACGTTTGAAAATATTTATTTATAAATATTTTTTAAAAAAAATTTAAATATAAAAGTTGTATATTATATCAAAATCCTTTTTTTTTTAAAAAAAAAATACTTGTAACTAGATATTTTGAGGCTTCAATATATTAGCGGATTATCCAATAATCCGTTAAGATTTTACAGTCCCAAATATCTACTTAAAAATATTTTTTTATAAAATTTTGAAATAAAGTTATGGACCACATCAATATATAATTTTTTTGTATTCAAAACTTTTTTTTTGTATTCAAAAATTTTTTTTTTGAGAGGAACTAATTTATAAAAAGTTTAAAATAAAAGGCTGATTTGCAAAATCTTTTAAAAGGAATGGCTGTTATAGTATTTCCCCATAAAAATATAGCGACGATGGTGAGCATTAAGAGCATATATGGAGTTTGTTCGAGTGCATTATTGGAGGCTGGCATGTGATAAGCACCATTATTAGATGATTAGAGCTTATTAAGTAGTTGTTATAGGGTATTAATCTCTGCAACTACAAATGCGACTGGGTTCTAATGGCAAGGGTAGTTGGGAGAGAGATCGGGGACAGAGGGGTGTAATGAGCTGGGGCTCTGAAAGAATAATTTCATCACCTGCTTCTGAGCATTGATGGATAGAGAGACACCAGCATGTGGTGCAAGTGATTTGCAGCAGTGAAGGAACATAACATGCAAAGTCAAAGCACACAGCTCAAAGAGACCCAGCTGGAAGGATAATATCCAAGAAGACCCACTCGAGCAGATGAGTTAGATTTTGTGGAAGTACTTCTTGAGCCCGTGTAAGTGGTTAGACAATGGGCAACTGCCTAAACTGGTTCTTGGGGCCGACGACCGCAGATGGATGAGATATCCCAGGAAAGGTAGATCTAAATTTAAAACTTGAAACTTAAAGCTATGTAGTTAGATAAGCTGGAAGATGGGGACAACTAACTGCTATCCTGGAAACCTATGATTAGGGCTTTACTCAAATAATGCATGTGAGACTCTTTAAGAGTCTCTTCATTATTTCTCCAACGCTAATCTCAAAAAAAAAAAAAAAAGTTTAAACCTCCCAAATCATTCTCTTGTCAGGCTTTTGTATGAAATAATGCAGCAGAAGAGTGTCGATAGTATCACGGACTGCAAAGGTTAGTTCAGTCGCCTTAGATTCATGTGCTGGATAATTTTTGAAAGATAATATCATGACCTCAGAGGTAGTGTTATGGGAGTGGAGGTAGTTTGGCCGACAGTATAGTGTCACATGTTATGGGAGATGGTTTAAGGAGAGCAACAATCCTATGAGAATCCTATCCACCATTCCACGGGATAACTCTCAAATATACAATAAATGTTTTTTGTAAAAAAATTTGAGCATTACAATTCCAGAGCGTACTAAAATACGCTTCTTGATTTCATTGAACAAATGCAAAAAAATCCGTATTGGTAAAAGTAAAACGGTAATTTTTCAATTATGTGTTTTATTATACTTTATAATTTTTTGTAGTTTAATTTTTCTATTAAAAAAATGATTCTGAATATAATTTAGTAAACTCACTTATGAGATCCAGCTAAGACCGAGACAATCAATATTGAGTATGTCATAGAGCCTAATATTCAAAGAGATTTTGTGGGAGTACTTAGTTTCCTTCGTTAAATTCACGGAATGCACCGACTATTGTACTGACTGTAGAGCAGATGCAGAGGTGGCTCTTACTGCAAATTAATATGAGCCAAGGAATAAAGGAGGAAGAAAGAGCAACCTTACAACAACAAAAACAATATCGTTCCAGTCAAAATTTCTGCCCGAGCGGCGTCTTGGAAGGATAAGATGACCCTTTTCCAGCAGACTACCGGAAATCTGCCCCTCCGTGCAAATTTTACATTGTGGTCTGCCATTCAACGACGGAAATTGCAGGCGGCAACCTCACCATCAGGAAAAAGTTAAAGGTAGAGGTCTATAAATTTTGCTTCACATTTCAAAACAATTCGAGACATGGATAAACTCTAATTGCATGTTCCTTTCCAGGGGGGCTACACACGCGTGAAGCCTTTGTGGTACCTTGTAATTCATATTCTACTTAACACAACGATTCCAGAAAATTTTGGTGTCATACTGTGATGAAGAGTTTTTGGGGACACGCCTAGTAGTGCAATGATAAGGATTATCTATCATCACGGTACTGGTGTAGATTTGAATCATGCCGAAGTTAGAATGAAATATCTTCTGCTAGCAACGGGCGGTGCGTAAAAGTTGCTGTAGATATGTTGTATTGGTGAAGCAATGACATGAAGTCAACTCTGGAGGTTGATTTTAGCAAATTTATGCGACCATCGTCACTCTTTCTTTTTCACGAGTAGTGCTAGATTCCCCAAAATTTTGACCCAAGTCAGCCAAAAATTCATCCAATTCACTTGGAAAATCACATGTTACACTTTTTCAGCAGTACAAGCTACATAGTTCAATTTGTGATTGATTCGGGAAGAAATTTGCTACAAATTTTGGGATCTATAACATTTTCTTTTTCTTTTTTAACATAAATATTTTTTTTTCTCATGTTGATACAAAAGTTTTTTTTTTTTGGAGAAATCCCCACTTAAAAATAGAGAAAAACTTCATCCCATAAAAATTATTCCATTGGCCAAAAATATTTAATTTTTAAACATAACTTATGCATAACTTTGTGTATTGCAGCACTACTCGCTCTTATGAGAAACGATTCTAACCTTTATTTTCATTTTGTTTGTTCATATTAATGGCTATATATGATAAAGGCATATATTTTAGAGTCAATTTGCATTTTGAAAGGTTAATAGAGTCTATTTAAAATATAGACATCGGTTGGTGGAGCTATGACGGATATTATTTAAGAGTTTACTTCTTTTTACTAGACCAATATTTATAGGCGTGGGTAAAATTTTCCTCCTTAGTTAAAGATAATAAATTATTTATATTTGGGTATTAATTAGGTCGATTTGTCTGGATTGACATCCATATTATGAATAGCTCAGAGCTGTCAACCAATCCCTTCACGGCTGTTTCCTGTCCCACCCAAGCTTATCTTTACGAACGCGGGTCTTTTGCCTTTAAAAAAAAAGAGCGGTCAACAACAATAATCAAATGACCGGTAAAACCGTTAAACGTGCAACTGAAGACGGAGAGACCCCCTCTCTCTATCTCTCTCGGTAGGTGCAGATCTTCTCCAATGGAGGCGAGGAGCGAGACAACGAGGTTGAGAAGCTAGCTAGATAGCTTATGTGCCAGCTGGCAGTGCTGTCGGCTTTCCCCTCGAGACGGGCGTCAATGGAGGAACGCGGAGCCACGAGGGGGAACGACGGCGCGGCACTGACACCGGTGGCAGTGGCGGTGGACAAGGACAAGAACTCTCTGCAGGCGGTCAAGTGGGCGGTCGATCATTTGCTCGTCAACAATCCGGCGATCATTTTAATCCACGTCAAGTGCAGGAACCCCACCAACCGTAGGTACCCTCCCTCATTCTCCTTCCATCAATCAACACCACTGTGGTAGGTAACTAGTAAAAAAGTGATCCCAAATAGTGAACAAGAAAAACTTGTAATGCAAGTATTTCTCAATAGGCTCAGAGCTAGTGGTTAATAAACGGAGATTTTGAGATACATGAGTTGTCTTGCGCTCGTGTTGTTTGTGAGAATGACTAGGCTAATTGAATTTTTCAGACAATTGAAGGTAGATAATTTTAATAGCTATGCTAGATGTAGGCACAAGAATAGTCGCATGTGTTGGGGAGCCCTTTGTCTTAAGACTTAAGAGTAATGCTGATGCACCCCTCAACTACACCAAATAAATCACCAATACTATTAAAAAAACAAACAAAACACCTTGGGAACACCCCTTGCAATAAGGCCTACCACCTAAAAATTACTATTTTTTTGTAATTTTTGCCTATGGTTGGATTCATGGGGTGCAAAGGTATTTTTTGTTGTCTTAATCCTTTATGTCCACTTTGGGTAAGAAACGATTTTGCAGGAGGTCTAATTGGTCGACAAAGATAGTCGAAATAGAGAGCTATGTATCACCATAACATGAATGCAATTCGATGGTGTAGCACTTTCATTCCAGTAGTGGTATCATAGACAACAATACCTTGTTTCAATGACACAGTTCCTTGTTCGTGTATTGATGATATCTAACTAAGGCATTTTGAGAGAAAGCGTTTGTTTAAAAGGAGATTCTGAAATTCAAAGTTTCTGCCATTGTTTTCTGCTTAGTTGATGTTATTTGGTGGAGAATACAAGTTTGAAGTATCATGAATAATAGGTACATCAAATGCTCATGTACTATTCTCTCATAAAGCAAAAATGCTCATCTTATGGTCCCCCCCCCTAGAATCTTTGCAGGCCACCATTTAATGTAGTATAAGTTAGCATACTCTTTTTTCTATTGCCATGCAGATGGTGTCGGACTGTCTGAATCTCCTGAAAATGGTAAAGAGCAATTAGGAAATGAGGTGTCAGAGATGTTCCTTCCATATAGAGGATTCTGTGCTCGTAAAGGGGTAAGTCGAAAAAAATCCAAAACAATGATCACTCGTGCATACAATGTGTTTGAATCATTTCTTGTCCAGCAAAGTTAATAAAGGTTATCCCAGCTTTAATCAGATAGCATCGTGATAATATTTTTTATTCAAATACTGTACTCATAGGTGGTGGTTTTGTTATTCTTTTTCAAAAGAAAATGCCACCAGGATATGTTAAGTTTGATTTTTTTTTCTTTTAGGTACAATTGAGGGAAGTTGTTTTGGAAGAGGTAGATGTTGCAAAGGCGCTTATGGACTACATCCTTGCAAATTATATTCAAAATATTGTTGTTGGTGCCTCAAATAGAAATGCCCTTACAAGGTTTTGATCTTTATTTATACATTTACTAAAATTTCCAGCTTCTCTGCACTATTTTTAATAAGCACTTATTATTCTGCGCAGAAAATTTAGAAACCCTGATGTCCCGGAGCGATTGCTTAAAAATGCCCCCGAGTTTTGTGCTGTATATGTTATATACAAGGGAAAACCAATAACCATTCGAACTGCGAAAAGTCCAGCACCTGCCAATTCATTGCCGCCCAGACAACCGTCTCTCCCAGCAAGTCCACGCCATTATGCTGATCAGGCAGTGGATCCTGATAATTCAGTCAGGTAAATGTTTTGCAAGAAATAGAAAATAAATAGTGTGACTTAATATCCAAAAAAAAGAAGTTTGATTTATGGAAGCGCTAGACCAGTATCTATCAAATCCTTCTCACATAAGTCAATATAAGATTTATTTATTTATTATTATTATTATTACAGTCATGACTAGGAAATACATATATTCTTTAAAATATTTTGATTACCCCAAAAGAAGGAAAGAGAAACTTCAGTTAGGTGAAGTTTAATAGTAAATGCTAAAGTAGCAACTGCATCTCACATGTGTTCGAGTTATGTTTAAAATTGTAATTTTATAAATATATGAATTTTGGTTCTGTCATGAGGTTGGAAGAGTTATTTAAAATGCCAACTCTCACATGCAAAATAAAATCAGTTTCCCAAGTTTCTTAAATTGTTTTCTTTCTCCAAACAACAGGGGTATTTCTAGAGCTCTGCTTCCTCCATCACCATTGCAGGAAAGTTTCATACAACCTGATTACTTGAGGACACCTGGTCGGGAGAGGCATCCCTCCTCAGTTAGAACAAACAATGTCTTTCTCAATGATCCCCTAGATTCCTCATTCCGTTACCCTAGGTCAAATGCGCACTGTAATTCTTTAGCAAGCGAACATGATTACCTAGGAGGCATGGGATTAGGATCCATGGACTTTAGTGAGGCTTCGGAACTCTCATCAGCTTCCATTGATGGTGAAGAACCCAGGGCATGTAACGCGGTGAGTATTGTTGCTTATGTATTTTAATGTACATTTTGCTCATGAGGGATAATCTTCTTCATTCCTTTCTGCATTACAGCGAGACGTTGAGGCTGAAATGAGGCGATTGAAGCTTGAGCTTAAACAGACTATGGACATGTACAGTAGTGCTTGCAAAGAAGCACTCACAGCCAAACAAAAGGTTAGTTCCTAGTTTCAATAATATCAACAAGTTCAGGTACGTTGTAGTGGGCTGAAACAAGTTCATATTGGGGATTATAAATGACAACTCATTTCCATCGGGAGGAAACACTATAAGACTATTTCAAAACTTTCAACTGGTAGTTCAATTTTGAAAAGACAAAAAAAGTGTTCATCATTTTATGAATGTTGAGTTGACCAAGATTTAAGGTGTCGTTTCGTGCCACGTTTTAGTAAATCTCAAACTCGAGACGTCCCGATCGTACCAATATATATTTAGTTATTAAAAATAAAAATAAAAATTCAAAAATTAATTAAAAAATTTAAATATAAGATTTTTGGGCATATGTTGTGCCAATTCATACCGTGCCGTTCCTACTATACCGATATGCACTTATTCATTATTTTCTAAAAGTAAAATAAAAAATTTGAAATTAATTTAACAATTCAAATATGCCGGTTGGTGCCATATCGGTAAATGCCGGAACAGACATAAAACTCCATGAGATCCATTCTTGCTAAAGCTTCGATACTCATTTGCATCGGTGGTATTGTTTCCCAGACTAGAGAGCTACAACAATGGAAGACGGAAGAAGCCCGAAAGTTTGAGCAACTACAACAAGCAGAGGGGGCAGCCCTTGCACTTGCAGAGATGGAAAAAGCCAAGTGCAAAGCTGCACTTGAAGCCGCAGAAACGGCACAGAGGATTGCAGAACGTGAAGCTCAAAAAAGGCTTAATGCAGAGATTAAGGCAATGCGCGAGTCAGAGGAGAAGAGGAAGGCCTTAGCAGCGCTGCACCAAATCGATGTGCGGTATAGAAAATACAGTATTGAAGAGATTGAGATGGCAACTGACCAATTCTCAGATAAACTGAAGATTGGAGAGGGTGGTTATGGTCCTGTATACAGGGCATCTCTTGATCACACTCCAGTTGCCATCAAGGTTCTCAGACCTGAGGCATCACAAGGAAGGAAGCAATTCCAACAAGAGGTACATATATGTCACAAAGTTCACATATCAAAGCTCCTTCCAATATCAGTGATTCCTATAATAAATCATGAGCATTTTCTAAATTTCTTTCTAAATTGCAGAAAAAGGAATCAACTTTTGTTTTCCGATCTAAAAGAATAGACTGTTTTCATTTTTCATGGATTTTGGTTTATTTACTGCCAACTCATTGTTCTCTTTTAACATAATTCATATTAGTATTACAATCATACTGTTGAATCAAAATCTTTTGGAATTGATACACACAGATTGAGGTGCTAAGCTGCATAAGGCATCCAAACATGGTGCTTCTTCTCGGGGCCTGCCCGGAATACGGCTGCCTAGTTTACGAGCACATGGATAATGGTAGCCTTGAGGACCGTCTTTTCCGGCGAGGCAACACTCCATCGATCCCCTGGGGCATCCGATTCAAGATCGCTGCAGAGATCGCTACTGGCCTCCTCTTCCTCCACCAAGCCAAGCCCGAACCTCTCGTCCATCGTGACCTTAAACCCGCAAACATCCTTCTAGACCGCAACTACACCAGCAAAATCAGCGACGTGGGCCTGGCCCGTCTCGTCCCTCCTTCCATTGCGGACAACGTTACACAGTACCGCATGACTACCACTGCCGGCACTTTCTGCTACATCGACCCTGAATATCAGCAGACCGGAATGCTGGGCGTGAAATCCGATATATATTCCTTGGGGATTATGTTGTTGCAGATGATCACCGCAAGGCCGCCCATGGGATTAACACACCACGTGGAAAGGGCGATTGAGAAGGGGAATTTTACAGAGATGTTGGATCCTGGAGTGAAGGACTGGCCAGAGGAGGAAGCGCTTGCCTTTGCGAAGCTGGCGTTGAAGTGTGCAGAGCTAAGAAGGAAAGATCGGCCGGATCTAGGAACAGTGGTGCTGCCGGAACTCAACAGGCTGAGGACTTTCGGGATTGAACATGATGCTGCATGCAGGTACGGCTTCGCCATCGCCCCTGCAGGCTTCTACCAGCGCTCGCATCAGTCGTCCCAACAGACAGTAAGTTCTGCATGACTTCGATATGATATTGTCATCCATGCATATATAGACTCTTGTTAGGTGGTGGTGGCGGAATGTCGCAATGGATTAACGAGGGTTCAGGAACCCTCATTATCCAGCTTCGATTCTAAACTCCATTACTGTGCATGGGAGCACTGGTGGTAACACGTGCATGCGTCCCCTCACGTGCGATGGCTTCGCTCGGGAGTTTCGATCTCTGGGTTGAGCCTGATTCTAAGAATGAGGACAATACATGTTCCTCCAAAAAAAAAGGTACTAAACTACAAGAAAAGCTGGAGCCCCCACATTTATCCCAAAATGTGCTTGAAATCAAATCAAGTTCACTTTTTAACATGGTATAGTCCACTTCTGACTCGTTCATAGTTTCATCTAAACTGCTCAATGTTGTGCGACTGATTACTCTATCCCACTCCGTTGCTCTTGTATGCATTCCAATACATTTGGAGAATTGAAATGAATTTGCTTCATGGTGAGCTCAACTCATGATTAATTGCTCCGTATGAAAAAAAGAAAAAAAAGAAAAGGAAAAAAAAAAACCTGATAAGATGCAAGTATGCAACTATGTGGCTCGAATAAAGTTTACCTCACAATTTTTTGGTAATTAGTTATATTATTAAAACGTCTAAAACATAACTGAGGGGCTTATTCATGCAATCGGAATACAAGTTCTAACTTTTTGGTTTTTTTTTTCTTATTGTGCGATAGGAACGGGCGACAAGCCGGCAGATGACTAGTGGTCCGTGTACATCATCTTCATCAACCACGACTTGAGGAATTCAGATGTGTTAATGATGGTTCTTTGTTTCAAACATTTAAGGGAAAAAATGAATGAAAGAATTAAAAATAATGCTTTGTATATTTTTTTCGCCTGTTTATGTAGGGAAGGATGCAGAAAATTTTCTAACCACAATTCTTGAATTATAGTAAAAATGAAAAACCACGGACGTGTGCTATAGAGCACTAAAAAATGCCTACCATAATTTAAAAAAATTATAAAAATTCGAAGGAATTCCTATATACTGTATTACCTCTCTAATTCATGAATGATGGTCTATGAGCCGTTGATCCAACATGTTTTAAGTGTCCTGCAATGAGCAGTGATTATGGCATCTCTCTTTATTACATATATAAGAGATGTCACGTCGTTTTGAAACTTTTAAATACGTTCTAAACCAAGAGTGACATAACTCATTTGTTTACAAATTTGGGCCTTACAGTGGGCTCAAAGTTGTTGGTGCCTTGGTGGGCAGCCAATCCACCACCACCACCCTGCCTCTCTTTTCTTTTAATCTCTCTCCGTCTCTCTAATCTCTATATCTCTTTCAGGGGTGAAACGATCTAAGGCTCGGGTTCGAACTCATTTGAGCTTCATTCGAGTTCGAGTATTGTTGAGCTCAAATACATATCCAAGCTTGACAAAATAAGTGAGCAGAGAGTGAATATCATGTTTTTTGGCTTGTTAGGCAAAACAATCTTTTATATCTCACTCAAGTTTCTTTTACATGCAGCATTAGTTGAAGGATTCTATTAAAATTGTTCCTATTTTTCAAAATTATTTCAATAAGTCAATTTTTTAAAAGAAATTTTATAAATTCCTTCTAAAAATATATGTATAAAATAATTGATATAAAAAATAATTTTTTACATGTGCAAAGTTCATATTTTATTATTGTTTAAAAAAATATTTTATAATTAAAAGTTTTTGAACAAGTAGAGGATTCGATGTTTTAAAATATTTATTTAGATATATTCTTTTTTAAAAAATAAAATAAAAGTTATAGAGCACATGAATTTTTTTTTTATTCAAAATCTAAGCAAAAATATTTACACATGTATTTTTTTCTTTATTTAATAATTATTGGAAAAAAATAGAATTTATTTGTTGGAGTAACGGTAAAAACCATGCTTATATATAATACAATGGTGATCTCAAACCATAGTTATTATGATATATTCCTTGGTAATTGAAATTGAGGGAACTTAAGGCTCCGTTTGGCGGCGTTGGTTTACGTTCCAGAATGATGAGAATTTCTATTAAAATCCTGGTTTGTTCTTATTATTCCAGTTGAGGGAAGACGAATGAGTGATGACCTTCTACTCCACTTTCTTCAATACAAGTTGAAGTCTTGATGTTAAATGTTAATAGGAATAATTTCAAATCAGTATCTGCTGTTGATTTTGATTTGGTCGACAACTAAATTGAAAAATATTTCTATCAAGATTATGCAAAGCATGTTTTTATTAAATTTTTTATTTTTTTTATTTTGACAAAACCCCATGTTAATATATCAGGGAAAAGAACAGGATCAAGACAGAAGGAAAGAACCTTTTTATCCTCTTCCATCATCCCTGCTGTCTTACATTACAGTGTCCTTGCCACCTTGGCTTGGAATCCAGCTGGAGATCAAGAAAAAAAATTGCAAAAATCAAGCTAGGGTTGATGGCATGCTTATATAGGTTTGGTTTGAGTTAGAAATACATGGAGAATAAAGCAAGATAAATGCACTTAACCTCACTTTCGACTGTTAAACATACGACAGTGTACATGTATTGATTCTGTATTGAGTTATATATGGCTACGGAATACTTTTAATGTCGGTATAGGTGGTCGGTACTCTTATGATATATTGTTCGGACATAAAATAATATGTTGTGGTGGTTGGTGTATGCACGTGCACCTCCTCGCGTGTGATGCGACACTCTTGGATTGAGATTCTCCTATTACGAAAGTCAAGGTGGTTGTTTTATACGGGTAAAGTCCTAACTCTTTATAGTATATGGAGTCCTCAAAAAAACCAAGACCACTTTTTATGAATATAACAATAATAAATTCTCAGATTGCACCGACCTTTTATTCCACTGTGAGAGGAATGGACAAAGGGATAATACCATATTAGCCCCCGTAACTTTGAAATTGCCGTATCAGCCCCTGGAAACGCGTTTCCAGGGGGCTGATCCGGAAACCGATTCAAAATAGGGGGCTGATATGGTATTATCCTATGGACAAACCCAGTCTGCCTTCCACAGTCCTGAAAATCCATATTGCGTCCACCTCGGACACCACCTGTGGCCATAGATCTATTAGTTTATCATTTTTTGCAGTGCCTAAGCAAAAAAGAAAGGGAATAATTTGTCACGTTGAAGATTATGTCTGACCATCTTTTCTAAATCTCCACGTCCGCAGAATATTCCATGTTAACCTATTCTGAGGGAGTTTCTGATAACTAGCAGGTCAGAAATTATGCTTCCTGTTCTAGAGAAGCACTCAAAATATTCCAACTTGTCATCATCCATCCTCAGTGGAGAACAAGTACCCCACTGCATGGAAAACATTGTATCTCCTGAGATACTTAGGTGATATGTGGGAGCTAGTTGCTGACGAGCGCAGCTAACTCGACCGGATGGGGGCATCTTAGATAATGTCATAATGCGATTTGAGACTGCATGGGATGAAATGTCCGTAGAATTTTTCGAAAAATTCTCTATATCTCGTGGCAGGACCCTCCATTCATGGAGGGTATATGATCGGATTTTATGATCATCAGTCGGAGCAAAATGTGAGAGTTTTCTGCGAGTTTAAGGTCTCTAGTGGACATGCGATCGCATAACGGATTCCGCAAGATAATCTTAAAACAAAAGAAAAAAGAAAAAAGTGGGAGCTAGTTGGCAAAACACCATAATCTAAACCTAAAAAGTTTCAACTCCATCTGCGCTTTTTGGACCCACTTATTCCTCGAAATGGAACTAAAGCAACAATGTAGCTGATGCAACCAGCAGCTCGCCAGAGAAGAAACCTAGTCTTTAATGGAATCTGATTTGTGGTTGTATGGAAATGGTTTACATAGACATATAACATGGAATAACACCTAACCTTCAAAAAAAAAAGTCTCTCAAAACAACTACTCAAACCAAAATACTAAGTTAGCTATCTGGAACACTAATATATCTCGCTCAAAATACTAATATTGCTTGTCCGGAACACTATTGTTCTAACACTATGATCTAAATGATAACAATATTATACCAATCATTTGGGACACTTTTGAGTTTCTGACGACGAGGTTATTCGAAAAAGTTGAAAAAATACGGGTTTATTTGTAAGAGTTGAAAAGATGAAGCTTATTTGACATTATTCATCAGGATCTTGCAAAGTCTTCATTTTGGTCAGTGGCATAATCACAAAGACACAAAGAAGCATCTTTTTTTAATATATATATATGATTAGCAAGGAAGAATGCTACCCATACCGAGCAAATTAGTGAATCTGTAGTTCTACATTTAAAACTCGGGTGGCACCAACCATAAGTTCCACCAACCAAGCAAGCCCAACTTGGGGGTAGGCTCCGACATTTTAACGCCCTACAAAGGAGAATAAATAAGCTCGGCACGCGATGGGTACGAAATCTTACACTGGATTCCACATAAGATACTGGCATGAGGTACAACATTATTCAAGCTACCACTTGCACTAGAAATCCGAAAAAAGAAACAAAAATGATGCATCTGTGCAATAATGGAGCGCTTTAATTGATGATATTGGAGGGCTGAAGTAGTTATAGCAGTACAACAACGACCACTTACTTGACCTACATGGTTAGTGCTAGTATGGAAGTCACTTCCTGCTTATTGCCTATTCACTGGCACATGCATTGAAACTCACTTACTGGAAAAGCACTTTTTCTTGTGGAAATTTGAAAAAGCTGAGGGAATTTGGTGGTAATACGTAGGATCTGTGAGTGCTTGTTAGTCAAGCCTTTACCAGAACAGGCTAAGCAAATCCAAGTGAATTTTGAACTTATTTGCTTTTATTTATGCTTTTATCAAATGACTCTCCCCAGCTTACATGTTTCTGGATTAGAACTTTGAGGATCACTTTGAAGGTTATCAGTTCACCTACCATTCATCAACTTGGTTTTCCCAACTTGCGGCAACAAAATTATGATTCCCGATAAAGTAACGAATAGAGACTCAATAATAATAATATATAGACTAAATACATAAACAATGTGACATATGCTGCGAATAAATGACCTCTCAATTTCTTGTCAATTTGAACTCCTGATATATTCTTCACTAAGGACAAGCAGCTGTTGTCTTTCAGCACCCAGTCACATTAACTAAACGGACAGACGTTAGTTGATCTTTTTTTTTAGTAATCCGTTTCGTTTATGTGATAAAGTTTGATTGCATTTTGATAGCTTCTTCTTTAAAAAAAAAAAAAACAAAAGAAGTGGATAATTTTCTGCATTTATCAAGCACACTTCCATGTGCGTATTAGTGTGTCACCTTGTTTTGTATTTAGTCTATATATTTATAGACTAAATAAGGATGTTTTATAAGGAAGGGTTATAACATAAATGGAAACATTTTTATATATTATTTACATATATGATAGTTAATTCCCATTACTTATCTACAATAATAGAAAAGTTATAGTTTCATTATTATCGATTTATTGAATATGAAGTTGAGAACTAAAGATGTATTTTACTTTGATTACTAATTTTGTACTCGTACGATATATATATATATAATTTTTCTTTGTGAAGATTTTATTGTTCATAGTATTGCAATTGGACTTTAGCGTAGTTGTCATTGTATGCAAGAGCGGACCCACATGGGGACTAGGAGGGCCAGCCCCCCCTAAATTTTGGTGAATTTGTATATATATTTCGTGCTTAGATGCTTTGCAATAAAAAGAAGATAAGTCTGTTGGTTATCATGGACTTGTGTTTGGATATCTACAGTACAAGTTATTCACCTAGGATCAACTACAAAATAATTCTCTTTGAATGGAGTCTAAGTTCAGAGCAATGCGAGTAAATATCCAAGTGTATTGTGAATCAAATACAACTGCTTATACACTTGGAATCGGATATTTACTGCTTGCAACACAAATTTTATAATCTAAATCACAAAATTTATACGGGAAATGATTGCATAGGTCGGCACAATGGTAATATCACAAGGACTCAGCTTTAAAACACTTACATATATTTACATAAAATAAATATATAAAAGTATATTTACTATATTTTATAAGTTTTACTGCAGTTACTTTCGAAAAACTAAAAGATACACCATATTGTAAACCAGGCCCGTGGGGCTGATATACATGTTTGTAAAAATCCCATCAATCATGCATGGCTTTGTTGGGTGCAGCACGTATTGTGTTCCACACGTGCCTAAACAACGAATCAGAACAAACTTCGATTTTCTCTTTCCCGCGCGGTTACGTACGTCCTTAAAAACCCTAGCACCCAAAACCCAGCCAACAATCTGCTTCTTACTATCAACCATATGCTCGACAGATATAGAAGGAGAAAGCGTGCCAGCAGAGATGTCATTAAGATAATAATTACACTTAAAATTTATAGATATTTAGCAAACAATGGTCATATAATTAATCTATTGCTTAGAGTGATTGTATTAACTTGCCCATAATCAGAAAAATGGTGGATATCTTGAGTTCTTCGTCGCCACCTTTTCCCTTATGCTGCTCCACAGCTCCCCTATATAATGGCGTCTACGATCTGCCAAACTTAACCAGCAGAGCAAACTCACTGGTTCTCTACCTCTCCGTAGGGAGACTCGACGTCCTTGGGTTTCTCTCTCCATCGCCATTAAAGTTTTCTTCTGTTCTAAGTTACAGTCTTCTTGTTATCTTCATTTCCTGGAGAAATTAATGGCGCCGGCTGCTCTCGCCCTCGCTGTTGGACTTCTCGGTATGCATAATTCTCCATATTATTTTATGATTAATACATGGGTGTTAAATTTTTAAGTTTTGTTTTAATCATAATGACATTTCCTGCTGTTTTTGCATGGGTTTCTGAAGGCGACTTGATTTCGTTCCTGGTCTATCTTGCTCCACTGTAAGTACACTTTTCCTTCATTTTTTGCTTTTTTTTTCTTGAATGAGAATTTGCATGACTATAATTAAGTTCGTAGTTAATTAATTACTTATTTATCATCCTTGAAGGCCTACATTTATTCGGATCTACAAAGGCAAATCAACAGAAGGATTTCAGTCTATCCCGTACATCGTCGCTCTGTTCAGCTCCATGATGTGGGTTTACTATGCAATTCTGAAGAGCAAAGCCTACATTCTCATCACCATCAACTTCTTCGGCTGCTTCATCGAAACGATTTACATCGTCATGTACCTCATTTTTGCACCACCAAAGACCAGAGTAAGCAGTAAATAATTTCTCGTTTCTGTACGTCTTGCAAATTTCTTGTTCTCTTGTTATATACTTGTATGACTTCAATCGGATAATCTAATGGTGAAATTCAGGTTTATACGCTCAAGTTAGTTTCTCTGGTGAATTTTGGAGCCTTCTCTGTGATCCTTCTTTTCACGCTTTTAATGGCGAAGGGAGCTTACCGACTGACAATTCTCGGATGGATCTGCACCAGCTTCTCCATTAGCGTCTTCGTTGCACCGTTGAGCATCATGGTAAATCATTTTATCAATCTCTTCAACTTCATGTCCATCTCAGATAATTAACTTAGAATAATAATAATTCTAGTATATGTATATACTTATTTTCTTTCTTTTTTTTTTGCAGAGGCAAGTTATTCGTACAAAAAGTGTAGAGTTTATGCCATTCTATCTGTCATTGTTTCTTACTCTGAGCGCCGTAGTATGGTTCGCATATGGGTGGCTAATCAAGGACATGTTCGTCGCGGTAAATCTCACTTACTGAGTTTATTAAGACTTATTATTTGTTTATTATTTTAGAATGTTTTTGAAGAAATGTTGTGTTGCATTCAGCTGCCAAATATCCTAGGGTTCACGTTCGGGTTAGCACAGATGCTGCTGTACTTGATCTACAGAGACCCAAAGAAGGGAGTTAAAGAGCTCAGGCTACCGGAATGCAAGGTGATCGATGCCAAGCTGACGCCGACATCCAGCACGGAGGCGCCGGAGTCTGACCCGAAACCCGCCGAGGAGAAAGTCAAGGACAACTTCTCCGACCTCTAAAGCGGTAGAATAGATCGTGTGGAAATGTTATCTCAATCTTAATGATTTCTGCTGTTATCTGGTCTATGTAATGAAGAATTATCAGTAATGATCAAAGTCCAAAACTTTTAGACGCTTTTGTCATCAAAATCCAAAATCATAACTTTGAAGATGAAGGCTCTTGCAACAGGCTAACTTGAATCCATCCTAACATGTCGTGGCCATGCATACAAAGTCACCGTATATCAGGGATATTTAATTTGCAACACAAAAATAAAGATGGTTCGTAAATATCTTGTCTGATCACGATAACTGAGCTTGTATGTCGTAAATGCGCCAGATCGGCAGTTAAAATCAGATTAAGCACAATAAAAGACTTATCGTTCACTTACCAAAAAAAAGACTTATCGTTTTATGAAGGTATAATGGTCCCATTGACTATTCTATTGTACGAGTCCAGAACCTGGGTTGAGTTTTTTTTTTTTTTTTTTTTTTTTGAATAATGTCAAAAAAAAAAAAAACTTTTTCAAAACTTATATAGACCAGTCTGACTTTTCAATATTTTTTTTAAAAAAATGTAATTAAAAACTCAAATATTTCAGAAGGTTAAATCTATATTGCTAGCACTTATATATAGTGTTCTAAAATATTTCGAAAGAATTATTTTAGTATTTTTTTTTAAGTTTTGTAAAACAGAAATTTTTTAAAGCGTGGAATGAAAGCTACAAAAGGGTTGATCGAGCTGGTCCTCGACCGATCAATAAAGTGTTCGAAAGCGGAAGAATGGCAAGAAGAGACAAGAAACAGAATGTAAATGCACACAACTTTTTACGTGGAAACCCTTGGGAAACAAGGTAAAACCACGGGCTGTTCACCGTAATGCCAACGTAATTCTCCCTATTAGTATAAGAAAAGGATTACAATCACTCAAAACTCTGTCACTCAGGTTGCCGAGCGCTTGAAAGCTAGGGCACCAAGAAATTGCCTAAGTCTCCGAGAATCAAAGTGTCCGCCCGTCTAACGGTGCTGTTGATGGCCTTTTATAGGCGGCCCTGGTAAGCAGGCCGCGGCGCCGGTCAGCAGGCCGTTGAGGGAATGTAGGATCTCCTCCAAAAAAGGTGGGTTGACTGGTCGCCTTCGTGTACCACGTCCGCGTCGTGGTCCGCAACTTCCGCGAGCGTGGGGTTGATGGGTGGAAGTGCCTCCCGAGTCGAGCCCAGGGAAGTTCCCGACTCGGGTCTTTGAGTGTCTCTCGAGTCGAGCTGCGGATGAACGGCCGACTCAAGTCTTCGTGGATATCCCGAGTAAGGTCACCGACTCAGGTCTTTTGGAGGAAAGCCGACTCGGGTCTTCAGGTACTTCAAAGGTCGGGGTACCGATCTAGGTCTGCAGATACTTCCCGAATCGGACACCGTCACGGGTCTTGAGATAATCCGGAGTCGGGAGGCGGCTCCGATCTTCGAACAATTCCCGAGTCCGAACGTAGTACGGGTCGCCAGGTATTACCCGAGTCGGGATACCTACTCGGGTCATCATGCACTTCTCGAGTCGGATCATCGACTCGAACCTGGAATTTCTAAGCCCTTCTGAAGTTGACACGTGGCAAGCCCGATCTGCGCTATATCAAGGGTGATTTATGAAGTTGCTTCATTGTTAATGATCAACATCTAACACATATCATTCTTCCCAAAAATCGATCATATCAAGAAACTCCTCAGTCTCCTCTCTCGGAATGAAAAGTGCACCTATGTTATATCTTTAGGTAGTATACTTTAGCTACTAAAGCTCTTTATTTAGCATTAATGTTCGCACTTTTATGTTTCTATAAAATGCACGTAATTTACTCCATTTCGATGTCATGTGTATTGGCACAGTAATAAAAACGAACCATAAAAAAGAAACAATTTTTGTCACATAATATTGTTTTTAAGCAGTGTGCTTTTTTTTTTTTTAATTAAAAGCTCATCATTTCTTCGATCCCACCAACATTAAATGCTTCTTCTCTTTTATTCCTTTTTTTTCTTCATTTTTTTTACGTCAACTGAAACCGTGGGACGAACGCCCAAGTCGATGCTGAAGCTGTCCCAGCCAGCTGCCGAACCACTCAAGAAATTTTTGTACGCTAGCTGCTTGTTGAAATGCCCCACTGAATTTTTCATCTCTGCTTCGACCTCAGGGTTGTCTTAAGGTTTCCGGGAAAGGACGCAGTGTCGAACTTTCAAGGACGGCCTTTTGGGAATCACCAAGAAAGGGATTCGGATTGTTCAGCAAAAGGTTTGATTAGCTCTGATGTTTGATATAACAGAATATTGAATGATATATTGATATCTACATTGTTCAAGAAATGAAAGAAAAAAAAAAGCGTTTGAACTGGGTCACGTATAGTTACTAAGTTCTGGCCTATAACTGTGCTACTAAGTTTGAATTGTTATATTCAACCTGTCTATAAGGCATGTGAAATGTATGCTGCATTGTTTATGCAATGATGAATAATTGGTTAGGGTTCATGTGAGTGATGTTAAGAGTTATGATTAGCAAGCGATGCTTGGAATAAGGGTTAGATTTGGACTGCATATGGTGGTTCCATTCGGTTTGGACAGACTCAAAGCCGGTGTTATCCTTCACAGAATATAGAAGATGAACTTTCGATGCCCTTTGTATGTGATGCTTGCAGGATTTAAACTTAAGATCTCTACTTTATGAGGTAGAAATCACACATTCATCTTAGCTTTCCTCAGTCCTGATTAGATCATGGAGCAAAGAAAGTATTATTCTAATTTAGTTAATTGGTAAACATAAGTTATCCTGTCGCCCCCACACCCAAATATTACGTTCTAATCTTTCAGTGCATGTCGTTGGATCATCCCGTCCTGAGCGTTTACAGTGACCTTGCTGCTTGGACCACTTGGTTCACTAATTTTGTATCTCCCATGGCTACATTAGGGAAGTAGCATTGGATGATGTCTTCCAGAATTAAGATTATCGATTGGCTACGTGCAATTGTTTTGTCAAGGCAATATCTTAAGATTGTCGAGCAACTTGGATAATTCATGCACCTGAGTTTCTAAGCGGGGGTCTGTTTTTGGGAGGAGTTGGAGTGATTCTGCAGGCATTAGAGTCGAAGGTTGATGGAAAAAATTTTTAAACTTCCGTCCATCTACTGATAACAGAACATAATGTACACGTTCTTTTAATTCGTCACTAGAAATTCAAAAAAGATTCTGCAGGTTGAGGTGCAGAAATTTCCATTTTTTTATTTAGAAGTTGCCAAAACTCGCTTACCTTAATTACATATCTAGATTTCATAGAAAACAAAACTGTAAAACAGGGGAAAAAAGAATAAAACAGGGGGTGGGGGGGATTCTCCGCAGAATGCCCACTGAAATTGTTTGTTTTATAAATCTGATATAACACAGCAAAAGAAAAGAGCTCACTCCCACGCATGTACGCTCGTGTTCGTGAAAGGTACGGGAAATTTTTTGTCATATTCATCATATATACTGCAATTAGAGGAGTTAATCACCATGCTTCGAATTTACGATTTCAGTCGCTATGCTGGAGCTTTTATCACTTGGCCGTGTTCCCCTCCATTGTATCCAAAACAGCAATGTTTGATCAATAACTAATATCTCCCAGATTTTATATAAAAAAAAGAGAGCCAAATGTCTCCCAGATCGTATGCCTTGAATTTCCTGGTTGGGTAGCTTCTCGGCAGCTTCGTAGTAGTCATACGTCTGCATTGACGGAAGCCCTGTCTTTTGGGCCGCTTTCAGCCACGTACGTACCACGCCGGTTGCTTGATACTCAAGTTTTGCCGATGGGTTCAGGAATCAGGATCTTTACATCCATGTACAGTAGTCACAAAGTCCACGAGAATATGCAGGAGCATTACACGATACTCAGTCACCTTAAATAATACATTTTGATAGCGTAATATACGTTATCAAATAAATATATAAATCATGAATGATATTTCTTAGGGGGGGGAAAAAACAATACATGACGCTCATCCACGTAGGATCATGCTCGATAGATGGCTTGAGCCCACAGAGCGGAGCCCGCACCAGCCATCCAACGTCGTATCCCATACACGTGGCAAAGGCACGAGCGTAGATGTCATGGACCTTGAGCAAATCGCCTTGATAATAAATTAACTAGATTATTGGAGAATAAGTTAATTAATATGTTACTGATTGAAAGTTTAATCGTCACGCAATTGTCTGAAAGTAACGTGGTTTGACTGGGAGCTTATTTAAGAGCAGACTGCCGTTCTCTGTCATTTCTCAGGTAAAAATGGCTGCACTAACAGATTTCTTCTCTTCTCTCTCTCAAAGATTCAACAAGGAAGCCTTTGGCCGGCTCCTGAGCTTCAGCTCCACCACCGAGAGCAACAGCGATTCAATGAATCCACAAGCTGACGGTCATGATCAACCAGCTCTGGGTACTCTTGAGATCGAGCAAAGTCTGCCTGCACCGGCTGCCGCCGCCGAAAAAAACGGCGAGCAGGCGGATTTCAATAAGAGCGTGCAGACTGTGGCCCTCTTCTTAGCCACCATCTCCTTCGGCCTGATCATGAACCCTCTGCCGGCGGCGAGTACGCAGTCAGAAATCCTCCTCGTCGCCGCCCACACGACCTTCGCGTACCTGAGCCTGTTTCTCGGCGTAGGTCTCGCTCTGCACTCCATCTTCTTCTCGACGACGGCAGCTGCGGTGAACGGCAATAAGATCGTGCGAGCGCAGAAAAAGGTGATCGCCGTAGCTATCGTTTTCATCATTGTGGCCTTTATTCTCCACACTTGCGTGCTTCTTCCATTTGGATCTCTGTGGTTGGTCTGGATCGCTTCGTTCATCGCACTGGTCGTCGTTCTCGCCTTCGTTCTGCTGGACCGCGTCAAAGATGGTGCTCGTCCTGCTGCTCGTGGGCCACCGGATATCGTTTAGAAATTACTATCGTAACAACTTCACGTAATTATGATGGAATTTTAGCATCAACATGTTCAACTAATATTCATGCATGCTCTTTTTCATATTTGCACATGTACTTGCTTGCCGAATATTAAAGGTTAATGTACATCTATTTTTGCAACGTTTTTTTTTATAATTATTAAATTAAACATATATATATATATATATATATATATATAATATATATATAATATATATATATATATATATATATATATATATATATAGGCACAATACCTATTTAGTCCCTGAACTTTATAAAAATGTGCCTCTATAACCCTGAACTTTAAACTGTACTCGCGATAACCCTGAACTACGAAAAAACGTTCACGATAACCTTACTGTCAGTTTTTCCGTCCGCCGCCGTTAATACGCTGATGTGGCAGTTTTTAAATTATTTTTTATTAATTTTAATACATATAAAGACATATTTGTCCCTCCACAAAGTTAAAAAAAAAATTAAAAATTAATACATATAAAGAAATATTTGTCCCTCTACAAAGTTTAAAAAAAATTAAAAATTGATTAAAAATCATTTAAAAACTGCCATATCAGCGAATTAACGGCGACGGACGGAAAAACTGACGGCAAGGTTATCGTGTGCGTTTTTTCATAATTCAGGGTTATCGTGAGTACATTTTAAAGGTCAGGGTTATAGAGGCACAATTTTGTAAAGTTTAGGGACTGAAAAAGGTATTTTGCCTATATATATATATATATATATATATATATATATATATATATATATATATTAGTACAATATATGTTTCATATACAACTAATTTACCAAAAAAACAAATTAAATAATTAAGAAATAGTTTTTGAATAAACTTTCAATGAAATTGTTGATTTAATAAGATCTAAAATTTTGATGTTAAAAAATTTTCAAATAAAATATTTTTAAATAGGTATATTGGCTTTGAAATTTAACGAATTTTAAAAGTAATTTTAAAATTTTTTAAATTTTAGAGTCTCAAAATATCTATTTTAAAAAATATGTCGGAAAATTTTTTTAATTTAAAAACTAAAAATTATATTAAAATTTACAAACTCTTATTTAAAAAATATATTCCGAATCTACTTTTTGTATCAAAGGATTCTTAAATTTTTTGATGGGTCCAGTGTGTGTGTGTGTGTATATATATCCTTTAAAATTTTTAAAGAAAATACATACGTCATTATAGGATCATTACCGTGGACCTCCTAACGCGCATCCCAGGAGGGTCCCACCACTAATGTGGAAATTGTTGTGGATGTTTTCTAGGATAATATAAATATATCAGCCTCCATTTTCAGTTTTCATTTCAAATTAATCCCCTATTTAAAAAGACTTTCATTTCAACCCCCTATTTATTGTTTGAATTTTTTTTATTATTTTATATATTTAATATTTAAAAAATAAATATTTTTTATGTAATAACTTTAAAAGTGAAAAGTTATCATTTTTTTTTTTAGATAACCAGACGAAACCTCTCTCCGAGTCTCTGCTAACTCGCAGACCACGATTTTCTACGCACACATATAAGATCATTTTGGACCTAGGTACACGCAGAAAATAAAATTCTGGTCTGATCTCTGTCTCCGGACCAGACATACAGTACTAGGAGTTACCGAGCCACCAGCTTCCCGCAGCAACTGTAAACACGCGACCGTGAGCACATTTCCGTTACAGACACCCGCGGGTTTCAAATCCGGGTGCTCGCTTTCTGAGGCTAGCGCTCCGGTCGACTGACCTGCGGCCGGGGGACGAAAAGTTATCATTTTTAAAGTAGTTAAAAGTAAAAACACACCTTTTTTTTCAATATTATTAAGTTGACGCAAAAACGTCATATCACTCCTGAATTATTTAGAGTTTAACTGATTCTAAAGAAACTCACATATATATATATATATATATATATATATATATATGTGTGTTGTGTGTGTGTGTGTGTGTGATTGTGATTTTACTAGTAGGAATACAATTATTAGAAATAGCCTAGTAGTTAAATAGTTTTAAAAGTTTGTTGAATAGATTGTGGATTCAATTCTCAATGGCAATATGTTACATTATCCAATATAAAACTTAATAAATTTTTTTTCTCTGTTTCTTTTTTCTTCTTTTTATTTGTTACATATCTTATTTCATGTAGGTTGATTTGTATTTCTTTTTCCCTTTTATTACACTATCAATTCTCTGACAAAGGGTAGACCTAATTAATTTTTCAGCCGGCCGACCGGCACCATGAAATTAATAATAGATAATAAACTAAATAATCGATCGCTAGAAGGCGGAGATCTTTCCACTTTGCATCATAATGTTAAAATCATGGGCCTTTGATCCCATTCTTTTTGTAATTTCCATCTTTAATGTTAATAATTTTGTTATGAAAAAGTTCACAAACCTTTTCTTTTTAATTGTTGCTTCTAACGATTTAAGTATTATTTTAGCCTAAATATTTGGATATTCTTTTATTGAAATAATCTTTGGATGTTCAAAGTTTGACCACAAGAAAATTATTAGGAAACAAAAGCCTCCAACAAACAAAATATTGTTTGCCAATTTGTAATAAAATATTGAAAAGTAAAACTAATCTGTCAAGAATAAAGCTTTAGGAATTAGTTAATCATTGGATTAGGATTTTTTTTTTTTTATGGATGGATAAGTATTTTTCCTACAAGTTAAGAAAATAAGTTTAAACTAACATGTCAATTTTTAATGTAATTTGTGAGAAAAATATATTTGACTAATACAGTAGTTTGTGGTATGAAATCTTTGTATACCTTATAATATTTAGGTATTACTAGTGGATAACATATCCGCGATATGTGTGGTAAAATAATTACAATTTATCTTTTCTAAAAAAACATTTATAAAATCTATTTAATTTATAATTAGAAAATATTTTAAATTCTTTTAGTTATATTATTTCTTATATATCATATTTTTCTTCTGAAAACAGTAAAAGATAGATTTCAAAGAAATTTAAAACACCAATCCATAAATAAAATTTAATTTGAAAATATACAAGATAATGAGAAGAGAAAAAAATGAATAATTTTATAACTTTAACAGTACATTTCTACAGTGCATTAAGAAAAATTAAAAAATTGAGCGAATTTTGGGGGGGAAAAAAAGGATATATATGCGATTCTGAAATATATGTAATTCAAATTCGCAGCTGTATCTTTACTTGTTAAGTATATGATAATTACAGAACTGGACATGTATATTTCATCTTAGCTGGACTTGTCTTATGTGAGTCTATTGGAAGAGCACAAGTAGTCCAAATGTCGTGATTTTCAATAAATTCTAGAAGCATTAAGTTCACTAGAAACAGACAAATCAATTATCCATAGAGATTGAAAACTATTGATGCTTAAGTAAGATTAAAGAGGCTAAAAATATAAAGAAACATATTTAGAGTCAGATTTTTACATATTATGTAGATATTTTAAAATAAACTGTAACAAAGTAAGTCATGTTGTTAACTCTATTATGTAGATATTTTAAAAAATATTTTTGAGTAGGTATCTGAAACTTTAAATTTTGAGCAGTTTAAAATTAATCTATTAATTAATTAAAATTTTGGAGCTTTAAAATTTTTATTTAGATTTTTTTGTTTTAAAAAAGTTTAGATTTAAAAAATATATATTTTGACGTGATCTTTAATATTTGTGTTTAAATTTATTAAAAATAATCTTAAATTAATATTTTGAAATTTTGAATATAATGAATTATAATCGATAAGTTTGATTTAAGAGAGGGGCCTATATGCAAACCTCCATTTCTAAAATCTGTTCATATGAGAAAACACTGGAGTACTTAAATCCAGGTCAACCTGTTCGCTGCAGATTGGGTTGGATTTGGAAAAGAACGATGCTATTTGGTTGGATTTAATCTAAAAAAATATGTTGATTTAGACTATGTTTGAATTATTTTATTAAATCTAAATAGTATATCTGTGTTGGAAATTCTAGTCTATTTCTTCGTCATCTGCTGTCGTTTTAAACAATTATTTAATATTATTTTTTAATTGAAGAACAATCATACAAGTCTGTATTCAAACTTCGAAAATGCTAATAATACTTAATAAATATTTGTCTTTATGCCTACGTGGTAATTAAACTTCTAAATACAGCTCATCAGTATATTATCATATTTATTTCATCATCCATGTGATGTTATGATATATGTTTGGTCGCTAAGAAAAAAGCTTTATTGTGATTTTTTTAAAGTATTTTTTGGTCAATTTGAAATAAAAACACCTCGGGACATCAAAAATGATTGGCAGTATACTCGATAGTAAACAACTACCTCCACGTGCACACTGCGACCAAATTTGAGGTGGGAAAGGATTTTCATACAACGTCAATTTATTTAAATTAATTTCTGAATCCATAAATTATATGTTAGTTCTCACATTTAAATTTTCGCTAACTTTAATTTTGGAATATTATTATATTTTATATCGCTAATTTTCATTTCGCACTTAACAATTCCTACCGAATGATATTCTGAGCACGGTAAATTGATTGTATCAATTTTGTACGGAAAAAAAATTACTAAAAAGATTTAATAAAAATTATATTTACTGACATCTGTAATTTTTTATTTAATTCTTAAAAACTAATTCTTAATATATTTTTTGGTGACCTGGTAAGATTATGGAGTAACACAACATCTATATTAAAAAGTATTTTAGATCTTAAAATTATAAATATTATCAAAATTTATATTTTAATATTATATTTTTTAAATAATATCTACTTACAAAGTTTCCTAAATAATCTTGGAATTTCTAAAAGATAAATTTTTTTTAATAAATATTTTAGCCTTTTAAAAATTAACAAATTAAAAATTGTCTTTAAATCTGAAAGTTAAAGTTCTAATTAAATATTTATTAAAAATATATAGATTCTAATTTATATATTTGCTCAATCGTGAAAACACCGAAGAAGTCGTCATCTACGACTGCATCGACTACCGCATATGCAACATCATCGACACTAATTGGTGGTTCTAGAAAAATATCAGCACCGGGAAGTGAGTTCAGTGGTTTCGTGAAAATCTCGGTTGCAAGCAGCACTTTCTCTAGTGGCTGTCCTAGTAGATCAAGGGGGACCTCAATGTGCTGATGGCCATGTCTATGCCATGGAACTTTTGGTGGTGTTTTTAATTTCTTTTAATTTTTTTTTTTTTCTTTGGGGCTGCTTCCTTTGTATATTTTGCTGGAAGTATGATATATGTTAATGTACGTAAACAATGATACTAGGGTACTTCTGCCTTCTTTGAAGCTTTTATGGGTTATATCAAGTGTTATTAATGCATGGTAATATATATTTGCTCTTAGAAGAGAGAGACCGCGTCGCCTTCGTCCTCCACACCTACGCCGTGTCATTTTCAACGATTAGTTGAGCCGACCCGTGATATCGCTCAACTTCAACGAGTTTGAGTTAGATATTATTTCGAGTGGGCTCGATCAAACACACCTAAGTTAGCGTTGATGGAACCCACTTACTAGTCCTGGTGTAAAATGTAATTTATCTGAACTATTATCTACCTTTTCGATCTGGTTTACTTGCCAAGTGCTCGCTTAGTCGCTTGCCCAAGTAAAAACTACATTAAAAAGTTTTGCTACTATGTTAATAGGCCTTATGTTTTCGTTATTGTAGGTCTTCCACTTCTTAGAAAGGTTCTTGCAGCTGTTAATATTCTGATGGTTCTTGCAGCTCTTAACTTCGAATAGCAATTCTGATATTTTTAGAAAAAGCTTGTATTTTTGTGCTGCATTCGATCCATCTCCTTGATTTTCTAGATATGCACTTTTAAAGTGTTCCTTTCTCTTTCATTTGGCAGAGGCAAAAGGAGCTTTTAAATTTGTAGTTCCATATAACATTCTCTTTGGCCAGGTCAGTGTAACTTGTCAACTCTTCTATTGATGATATTATTATTATTTTTATTTTTATTTTTTGCTCAGCCCCCGGTGTTCTAGGGCCTTTGGCCCTAGACTAATCTAGAGCGGGGGGACGGAGTGCGATGTTGGAATAGTCCCTTCGCAACCGCCTGTTGCCTCTTTCCGGAAATTTGGACAGGGATCTCCTGCCTCAAATCTAGGATCTGAGGCACACAGCCATTCATCGCCAACCAGCTGTGCCAGGTTTAGTTGGTATTGATGATATTATTTACTCAGACTTTGGTAGCAGCTTGCTTTACTTAATCAAAGATACGTACAGTACTACAGGACAATTGGTTAATGCAAGTCATACGACATTAAAAAAAAAAAAAGAATTGTGATGATAGCTTGCGTTCTCTGTTATAGTGGTAAAATCATTGTGGATGTTAAGTTTGGAAATTATGAAAAAAAAAAAAAAAAAAAACAGAATTCAGTAGCAAGAACAGTTGTGAAACTTAGCTAAGAAGGATAGCTTCTCATGAAGTCATGGATTTGTTTTCTGACCAAGCTGGTTTTACGTCAGACTTTTGTGCTAAGAAGGTCCACACACTAATGGCCCAATATCCTTGTCTTATTATTCAGATTTGTACTAATGCTACAAACAAGTATATCAAGTTGGGACTTGAACTACAATCAAATTTAAAAGATCGATGAAGGAAATATCAGTATATCTTCTTTATAAAAGGATATACTTATCATATATAATTTCCTACTTTATTTTATTTTTTTTTTACCCTAATTATTTATAGCGGATCTTTGCCGTCATCCACTTTATGATTTTAAGGATCAGCACCATAATTTTCTCCCGAAATCAACTATAGCAATACTAAATTAGTCTCTGACTTACCTTATCATCGAACTTTCCAATAGATTAATAAGGAGAAACATGGTGAGAATCCACTGTATCAATTTTTTACGAAAAAGTTGTTATTTGAGATCTATAGTTTTTATATCTAAATTTTTTTTAAAAATAATTCTTAATAGATATTTTGATGACTTGTCAAAAATTTAGAGCACCAAAATATTTATTAAGTATTCTTTTTTAGAATAATATTGGATAATAGAATTATACATTTTATTAAAATTTATAATTTTTATAATAAATATTTTCAAATAATATCTACTCATAAAGGCTTAGTACATTCTGACTGTGCTAGGCCAACTCGTTCCTACTTCAGCTGATAAAGAGTATTGGTTGGACTTAGTCACTTAGTAATCCCGAAAGCTACTGAATTTCTGTTATTAAAAAAAAAAAAAAAAATAGTAGCCAACGTAGGAAGTGGCAGCCCATCCACGTCAGAATTAAAAGTGAAAACAAAAATTATCCGACATGAGTATTACCTTTTTTTTTATCCGGAAGAAAATTAATATTTTTCCTGAAAATTAGAAGAACAAGAATCACCAATGAAGCAATGTAGGACGGACGCTTATATGGAGAACACGATACGACACGACACAGAAATATAACAATTTTGAAAAAAAAAATAGGACACGAATACTATTCGGACACGACAATAAAAAATATAAATAATTAAAATTAATTTATACAAAATATAAAAATATTATAGAATATAATAATATTCAAGAATAGTTAATATATAATATAATATTTCATGTTTTTTAAATAAATCTAAAATCTAATAGTCTAATTATACCAATTAAAACTAAAAATAATATAATATATGAGTGTATAATATATTATATTACTTATAACTATTATATATAGTATTTAATTCTTAAAAAAGTTTTAAAAAAATATTTTTAAAAATTAAAAAAAAATTTGATATAAGTACGGACACGCGTGTCCGACATGCCGAATAAAAATGTCGGACACGCGTGTCCAAATTTTTTTTTTTTAATTTGTTTTCACATGTCCGAGAGTATCTAAAAAGTGTTGTGTCTGATACGTGTACGGAAATGAACATGTCAATATTTTCAAAATGTCCGTATTACGCAATGAAGTTTTTTAATTCCAAGCATTTTAATTCTTAGAGGAAAAAAAATAGTAGGTTGTTTTTTTATGAAGGAAAGAGCAGACCAAGAAAATGGCTCTCGTAAGCTGATTTTTTTTTTATTTGAAATTATCATGAAATAAATTTGCTGTAAGACGATTTACTTTTACATAATCGTTTGTCTATATTTTTATAATATTTTTTTTCCCAAACACATACAAATCCCACAGGCGCGGATTTTCTGTTGTTAAAGCAACATGAAATAGAAAATCCTGCCATCCATATGCGATCACCCGAAAAAATACGAATTACGAGATATTATATAAAATTTTTAACTACAAATTTAGTCTATTTGTGAGTATTTTTAGAAAAAATTTTAAATTATAAAGTTGTAGATTTTAATTTGGTTTATAATTTTGTAGTTAAAACGTTCTAAAAAATAAATATCAAATAAAATGCCAAAAAATTATCAAAAACTTTTATAAAAATTTTAACATATATAACATTTTTTTTAAAAATTTTAACTATAAAATTGTAAATCAAATAAAAAATTATAATTTTATAGTTTAAATTTTTTTAAAAAAATCATTCAGAAATAGAACAAATAAGTAAATAAAAATTTTATATAATACTTTATAATTCGTATTTTTCAGAATAAATTACATATGGGTCGCAGAATTTATTGATTCGTGTTGCATCGGAAACCCGCGCCCTATCCGACATCCACAACGCCGATGGAATCGACTTTTTGCAACATTCTTTCTAGAATGTTGGGAAAAGGGGGCAACATTAGGATTTAGGACCATCCGTTATTGCTTGCTTACAAAGGTAGTAGCAACTAGCAATAGCTAATAAGGGACGCAGTACCAATCCCTGCTCTCCCTGCGTAGGGAGGGCGGAGCAAGGGATACGCGTCCGCTAATAAGTACATTTGAGAGTCAGTTCAGAGTGAAGATCGATTGTACCTCTGCGATCCTTGATCATCCTCGATTCCTCGTCCTCCTCCACCCCTCTTCTCTCTGGTAGTTCGATCACCATATCTATTTATCCGCCGGCGCGCCCGATGTCGGTCTTTCGTTCTCTGGTAGCCGCCGGCGGCCGCGTGGTGAAGGGAGCAGCGACCGCCCTCACTAAACCCTTCCTCACCATCCGCAGCTTCCGTTCCATGGCCGACAGCCAAACCGAACCGATCCTCGATCCCAACCAAGCAGTAGAAGAAGAAGAAGACCCCATCTTCCAGCCCGAACCAGTCGACGAGGACCTCATGCACCAGCCAAACCCAGAGCCGGAGCCGCAGCCTGAACCAACTCTGACTTTAGATATTGAGCAAGGTCGTGAGGCTCCCGTAGACGCTGGTGCCGCGGCTGGTGATGACGACTTCAGGAAGATCTCGAGCGGGGTGGGTTCGGGATTGGTGAGCGTTCCTCCTCCTCCTCCTCCTCATCTTCTCTAGTAGTACAGTCACCTTATCTATTTATCCGCCGGGGCGCGCTATGTCGGCCTTTGGTTTTCAGCTTATAGCCGCCGCCGGCCGCATGGTCAAGGGAGCAGCAGCTGCGCTCACTATACCCTTCCTCACCATCCGCAGCTTCCGTTCGAGGATGAACAGCCAAATCGAACCCAACCTCGATCGCAACCAAGGAGTAGATGAACAAGAAGACATGCACCAGCCAAACCAAGAGCCGGTGCCGACGAGCGACCCACCTCCCCCTTTCGATATTGAGCAAGGTCTTGAGGCTCCCGTAGGCGCTGGGCCGCGGCTGGTGATGACGACTTCAGGAAGATTGCGAGCGGGGTGGGTTCGGGATTGGTGAGCGTTTCCTTGGCGCTAATAATAACGCCGGTGCAGCATACTGCAGCACACTTTATCGTCGTCGCATGTTACAACGCCTCCGTCCACCTGAGCTTCTTCGCCGGATGCGGCATCCTCGTGCACTCCTTCGTAAAGAAGACAGTGAGCGACGACGTCAGGCGGCTCCAGAAGATCGTGATGCCGGTGGCCGTCGTGTTCCTCTGCGTCGCCTTCGTCCTCCGCACGTACGCTGTCTCCTCCGCTGGATCATTTTGGTTGGGTTTGGTCATCTTCGTAATCGTCGGTCTCCTTCTAGGGATAGCCTTGTGCGTTTACTTTCTGCTCGCACGCAAGGGTAGACCTGATTAATAATTTTCTGCCGGCCGGAACCAGATTACTGCAAATTTGATGTGATCCTTTTGCTTTCCTATCTGAAATGAATAATTTTGATCATAAACGAAATTATCGATCGTGAGAAGGCGGAGATCTCTTCTGGTTTGCTTCATTATGTTAAAATCATAGGTTGTGATCCCATCTTTATATAATAATATATCCGTCTTTAATGTTTGTAATTTTGTTTTGAAAGATTATTAAACCTTAAAGAAGACTTCGTCGCTCGCTCAATTCGTTCCAATGTCTCCGCTCCTTCTGGCCTCTTTCTCTATGGATAGAAAACACGATTTTTCTCACTATCAAGTCGTAGGGTTCAGCTCTCACTTTGATCCATCTTTTGAATTTTTGCTTCCAAAGATTTAACTACTATTATAGCCTTAAATATTTGAATATTCTCTTGTTGAAATAATTTTGGACGTGCAAAGAGTTGGCACATTAAAGAATTTATGTCCCTATTAACGGCCAGAGTTTCTATACTCAACTTTGAGACGAAGTATAATTTTTTTCTTCTTTTCTAAAACGAAAGGTTTGAACATAATGACATTTTCTTGGATGAACGTAAACACATTTTTTTAAAAGAAATCTGCTATTTAACTAGTTTTGATGAAAGTCTATACCGAAAGTGCACAATCCGACTTAAAATAATTTATCCTCTTCCAAAAGGACGGTTGGAAGAATCGAACTTGAGACATTTATCCCCCTGACCGAATTATTTGCCCCCGACCGCTCATTTGGTTGGATGAAGATAACACGTGATTTGCTTTTTTGCTGCTTTATTTTCTTTCTTAAACTTCAATGACTTTATAGTAAATCATCGAGCGAAAATCTGTATAACTATCATTGTTATTTTGTTTGGAATTGAAGAAAAATAATACAAGTCTGTAGGATATTAATATAGCAACAGTCTTTGGTTACTGAGAGTGCTTTTTTCAAAAAAATATTTTTAGAAACAAATTTTGGAACTAAAAAGTTTTAATAGACTTAAAATAACTTTTGAATCTATTAAGATTTTGAAATTTCAAAGCAATCTATATGGACGTACTTTTTTTAAAAAAAAAACATTCAAATATAAAATTTATACATTTTATAAAAATCTACAACTTTATTATAAAGTTTTGCAAAAAATATTTTTATATAAAAGTTTAGTATATTTGACTGCATCATAATCGAAATGGTAAAATTTAATAAATAGCTACAGTTTCGCCCATAAGGTAATTAAGCTTCGAAATACAGCTCATCTATATTTTCATAGGGGAACTTGTTTATATTTTTCGGATCAACCCATCCACGTTTAATCTATTATTTTATCCCAAAGTATATATTTATAAGTAACTTTTTGAAACACATTAAATATAAAAGTTGTATCTCATTAAATCTATAATTTTTATATTAAAAATTTTTACACAGTATTTTTAAGTTGGTATTTTGATGTTCCGAATTATTAATAGATTAATTAATAATTCGTTAAAATTTTGAAGTCTTATAATATTTACTTAAAGATATTTTTTAAAATTAAAATTGTAGATCTTATCAAATCTATAATTTTAATATTAAAATATTTTAAAAATTATTTATATAATAATTAAAATATTTATGTATAAGTTACAAAATTATATTTAATTTATAAAAATTAAGAAAAAGGATTGATTGTGATAAATTTGAGAATAATAAACTGATCCGATATTTCTGTATTTCATATTTATCTCATCATCCATGTGATGAATGATAGATGTTGAATGTGATCATTTTTTCAAAGTCGTTCTGGTCAACTTTCTTAAAAAAAGATAGGGCAATTAATCTTTAGGGAAATTGCATTTCAGCCCCCCTAAACGGAGTCGCGCGTTTCAGCCCCCCGAAACGCCACATGGCGGCGCGCGCGCCGCCACGTCGGCGGAGAAACGCGTTTCGGGGGGCTGAAAAGTCCATTTTGAAAACGGGGGCTGAAACGCAATTTCCCCGACAACAACAGATTCCACATCGTAGTGGTTACTAACAACCCTCTCCACGTGCGGACTGCGACCAAATTTTGTCTTTTTTAGATTATGGTCGTTCGTTTGAAACGTCTTAACATGAACGTATATTTATAAATTAAAATTGCGCGCGCCGCCACGTCGGCGGAGAAACGCGTTTCGGGGGGCTGAAAAGTCCATTTTGAAAAACGGGGGGCTGAAACGCAATTTCCCCGACAACAACAGATTCCACATCGTAGTGGTTACTAACAACCCTCTCCACGTGCGGACTGCGACCAAATTTTGTCTTTTTTAGATTATGGTCGTTCGTTTGAAACGTCTTAACATGAACGTATATTTATAAATTAAATTTTATAAAAATTTATATCTAATTTTAATCGATGTTTCAAATTTCGAGTAAGGCCGTTAATAAACGAGAGGTTCTATTATGAGATGCAGAGTTTAAAAATATACATAAAATTTATTCTATACGGTCTAGAATTCGAATGGTGATTTTTTTTTTAGACATCTTCTAACTAATTAAGCTAACCGCGCTCTAACTTTGGTTTTTTTTTTTAAAAAAAATAATTTTTAATAAATATTTTAGTATATTAAAATATTAGCAGGTTTAAACCTACTAAGTATTTGAAATACTAAAATATATTTTTGAAAGTATATTTCTAAAATAAATTAAATATTAAAATTATAGATATTATCAAAATATATAATTTTTATATTGAATTTTTGGAAATAACATTTCATTCAGAAATTAGAAGAACAAGAATAATTAATGAAGCTTTTCGGTTCCAAGCATTTATTTCTAAGAAAAAAAAAATAGTAGGTTTTTTTTTAATGAAGAAAAAAGCAGACCAGGAAAATGGCTCTTTGATTTATAGACGGCATAAGCTGAAATTTTTTTTCTTGAAATTATCATGAAATACATTTGTAGTAATACGATTATTTTTGTACAATCGTCATAACTACCAACAATTTTTTACGAGATAACATGATGAAATTTTTATAGTCTACCTATTTCCGATATTATTTTGGATATTATTTTCTAATCAATATCTATCAGTCCGTATTGGACCGAGAGCCCACATAACTACCGAAATTTCATTTCATTTGGATGTTAAATAACTTCTAAACTGATCTAGCAAAATAGTATCTGTCGGAATGGGTGGCTATGCTTTCTATTTCAAACGGATAAAATACAAACCAAACATCGCATGGCAAGCGTGGATCACCACAATAGCACCACCTCCGTTGACGGCGGAGTGCACCACAATAGCACCACCTCCATTGACGGTGGAGTGAAAACACAAATTCCCGTGGTTCACCCGAAAATCTCAACCATCGCTCTCTTAGTACTTTTAGAAAAATTCTAGATACACCAAGAAAAGAAAAAGATTTGGTTGTGCTTTACAATTTTGTATCAAAAATTTCAAAAAATACATCTAACATGTGTTTTTAGCCTCAAAGATCTTCTTAACTATTAAAAATCTTGAGCCTCAAATCATTCAATAACGTTTTTTATGAAAAAATTGAATACAAAATCATACTAAAATCTTTTAAATTTTTTATTTTGTTAACCCTATTATTTCATAAATTATATTATTATCTTTAAATTTTATTTTTAAAAATATTAAAAAAATAATTTATTATCAACATATATCAGCATAGTCGATATAGCATATTCTAAATACTCATCACATCTTGATTTTAGAATTTACATAAGAGAAAATATTTACTTCCTAACAAATTTCTTCAAAGATCTTTCTATTTTTGTAAATTTTCACACAAATCTCACAACTGATTTTTTATTACTACCATATATCGCATCATATTAATTTTATTTATAAAATATTATCATATTAACTTGGGATAATTACGTATCAGTTCCAAAAATACGTTTTTGGAGGCTGATTTACATAAATTTAATAAATGGAGGGCTGATACAGCGAAGCCTCTATTAACTTTTAGAAGATTTATGGTAAAAGTACGGTTAAAAGTTGTGGGAGTAAACCGCAATGATATTATTAGAAGCTTCCAGACTCAAAAGATGCTCAATCACGGAACAGGATACGATAACAACTGAACAAATAAAGAAAGAATCTCCGTACTCTTGATGGGTCCCACCCCTTTGAAAATTCGAAAAGGTTAGCCGCCCAAAGAAAAAAACTTCTTTTTTTTAAAGAAAACATAAACAACCCTCCCTAAAGAAATTTTAAATTTTATTTCTAATTCAACTTGTTATAGTCACCATAAAATTTAGACAAAAATACATTTTAGTTCTATCAACTTTTCCCAAATATATATCTACAATCTAAATTTATAATAGTACTTATAATATATCCGACCTATTAAAAAAAATCTGTGATTAGAATTGGTATTTCTTAGAGGTGTGCTAGATAAAGAAGGAAACAAAAAGTTAAAAGCCACCCTAACTAATACAGGCCAATTGAGATTTTTTTTTTTTATTTTTTTTTTGAGAAATCATCCCTCATAATGGGATGAGAGATTTTGACAAAAATCCCAACCTGATTAAAAAATAATTGAGCTTATTTAATCCACTAAAAATGGATCAAACAAGCCAATAGAAATTTAACAAATAAGATAAAAAGAGAAAAAGAAAAATGTAGCCCAAAACGACTACTTACACGAACAAATCGGATCAAAAATTTTATAGAGACTAACCATACTTCCCTCCAAAAAGAAGTAAGGTAGAGATATTTCGAGACTAACCATATTCATTTTATTGTAGTGTGCTCTGTCATAATTACCTCATTTTCATCGTGAACTTCTTCTTCCTCCTCTTCTGATTCTGTTTCCTGCACTGATGCGGCCGTGAATCTGTACTTTTCAACTTTGCTTTCTTTTTATGACTAACTTTATCAATTTACTATTTATAGAGTGCGCATGTATCGACAATATTCTAATACTCTTTTAACAAATCAAGAACAAAAAAGTTAGCCAAATAAAATGGTATCCCAAATCTATTTTTAATTCGTACTGATTGGTAGAGACAAAGCCCTTTTTTTTTTTTGCTAAATTGTATTGACAAAGTAAGATGAGAGTATGTAGAACATAAGGATAAATGAGCCCATTCATCCTATGAATCAGGACATGATATTGATATTTTAAAATTTTGCTAACTGCTGGAATATTGTCCGCAATTTGCACATAAAACGATGATCTAGATGTTTAATTGGTAAAGTCAACATAATTTTTCTAATCTATATATAAACATATAAAATTAGATAATTAAAATATTCCACCATATTATTTTAAATAATTTTAATGTAATTTAATTGATAGAAATTTATAAATTCACATAACATATTTAGAAAATAGAAACAATCTACTAAAAATAAATACTTAATAAAATAATATTTTTAAAAAATATTTATAATCTAAAAGAAAGAGTCTAATATTAAAAATAAATACATAATAAATATAATAATTTAAAATATTTGATCATCACTTTGATATATTATTTCATTTTTTAAAAATTTTAAAATATAAAATTATATATCACATTTAAAATTATAATTTTACCGTTTAAATTTTTTTAAAAAAATACTTAAAAATAGATCAAATAAATAGACGAAAATTTTATATAATATTTCATAATTATATTTATATTGATTAATTCGGTGCGTCGAATTTCCTACATTTTGATGCGTTTGTACCTGGAAATCCACGCACAGTCCCCTTCTACAAGATTTCGTGTTTATTTATCTGCGTGATTAGAGCCTATATCTTTTCCGGTGTTCGATCATAGCTTCGTCAAACTCGCAATCCGCAATGTCCTGACGACGTCTTCTACAGTACGATAACTCTCGCCCCGCCGGCGACTTTCACTGCTATTGCTTTGTGTTTTGTACTGTTGCTTTGTATTTTTTTGGTGGTCTTGATACCTAATTTTGGTATAATTTATTGGTGTAGGATACAATTAAGATGATCCCTTTTGGAATTCCAATCCTCTTTCTTTTGCGTTCGTCGGAGATGCCCAAAGATGGTCACCGGAGATGGTAACTTTATTTAATTTAGGTATTTCGAAGTATTATTATTTATTATTTTCTAATAATTATTGTGCTTAATTATAATCCGCTGCTGCCAACATTTTTGTTTTAATGTACACGTTATCGACGACTACTATATATATATAATATATATAATTCATAGGATCTAATTCAATGGCTTTCTTTTTATTAAAAATTGAGTTTGCGGCTTAATATATTGAGTAACTCCTAACAAAAATTAAGCATAATTTGCGACAAAAACAAACAAAATTTAAAAATACTCGGAATTTCTAATTTTTATTATTTAATATTGTTCTTATTTTATTGACCTACTATCATTTTTCTAAGAGAAGTTATGTGAGATTATTCTTTTATATTTTGGTTTATATTCATTTTATTCTTTAGCTATTATATTTTGATATTTCTATTTATATCATATTTATTTACTTTATATTTTATAGTCTAGTACGGAATTAAGTACTAGTTTGATAAATGATTAAACAGTATTGGTTAATTAGTTAAAAGTAAAATAGTATCCCAGAAAGAGATAAAAAGGCTACATAATATAAATATTTTTTGTTTGTTTATATTTTTGTTCTTCTTATTTGATTCTAAATACATATTTTTTGAAATTTTAAATTTTAACAAATTTTAAAAAATTTATTTAAGTCTACTATAAAAATATTTTTTTGGAAAAACTTTAAATACGAAAGTTGTAGATGTAATCTAAATTTACAATTTTTATATTTAAAATTTCTTATGTTTTGTGTTCTGAATGTCAATGAGTTTCAAAAACAATATGTTTCCAGCTGATGCGTTACAATTTGGAATGTCAAAACATCAATTCAAAAATATATTTTAGAAAAAATTTCAAAATAAAAACTGTAATTTTCTTTTAAATTTACAATTTTTGTATTGAAAGATTTTTCAAAACTCCTACACTTAAAAAAAAAATACTGTTTACTGAACAGTATAAAAAGCAGGATGTTTATTGTATATAGTATAATAATAATAAATATTATTAAAAAATAATTTATAATTATTAAATATGATTAAAAAATAATATTTAATTATTATTAATATTAATTAGTAATTGTTAATATATTATATTATTATTTATGAAATAATTAATATTAAGAAATATTAATTATAAGTAAATATTACTAAGTATTATTATTTCAGAAAATAATAATTATTAATAACTATAATAAAATATTAATGACTATTACTTTTCTGATATTTTTTGATATATGATGCAAAAAGTAGTGAAATATATTTTATATAGAATAAAAAGTAAAAGAGAATTATTTTTATTAAAGTAAATGAAAAGGAATTGGCTTTCTCATTTATTCGGTTTTTCACTTTTCATTTTATAAGATAAACAAAAAAAATTGAAAAAAGCAACTCATCTTTTTGCTTTCCACTTTCTCTTAAGCTTTAAGTAAACATGCCTACGATAAATATTAACGATCCTGCTATTTTTTATTTCAAATTAATTTTTACCTAACATTTTAGCAATTTAGAGTTGCCCATGTTGTGATTGGGAAATACTAATAAAAAACAGCTGGTTTATTATTTTAAAAATTAAAAATACTTTTGCTTCTACTGCACCATCTATAAATACACCAAATTCAATAACTCTTATATTTAAAAATAAAAAAATATTTTTTGAGGAAATGTTTATTATAAAAATTGTAAATTTTTAAAATGTATAATTTAATGTTTAATTTTTAAAAAGAATAAGTCTAAATATATATATTTTAAAATTTTAAATTCTAACGAATTTTTAAACATTATATTTAAATCTCCTCATAGTTAAATCTTAAGCTAGTTTTCAAAACTCCTTTTAAATATACTTTTGATATTAAAATTATTGATACTAATTACAATGTTTAAATTTTTTATTACATAAACTAAAATATTTTGTTTCAAATTTAATTTAATTTTAATAAAGTAAAAAAAAAAAGACGATGATACGTCACAATTCCTTAAGCTACTATGTTATCTCGGAATAAAGTTATATCGTACGCTTTATTCCACGTTAATTGATAATGGGATGCGTGTAAGCCAAGCACAATGCTACACCTTCATTTCTCGACACGTAGCAACTTTTGTTCCCGCTTCCGCTCTATAAATGAGCTGATGACCAGCATAACGTTTTCCATGCAGTTCAAGGTTTACTTTCCCCGGTTCGTCGAGATAACTAAACTCGACAGCTTCAGTCGAGATCAATCTAAACGATGGAGTTTTCCGACCTCGACGAACCCACCCTGCGTGCCCTTCGTGATCTCCACATGAAGGGGGGACGTCGACGTCGTCCGACGCGGCGGCTGAGGCTGCGGCGGAGCTGATGTTTCAGGCTTACCTCCGCGACAAGTTGTCGTCGGTGAAGCAGTACTCCCCCCCAGCTGACGTGCAAGTTCTCCCGGACGCGTTCGTCCTGATGCTGGACGTGCCTGGTATCAATCGGAAGGACATCAAAGTGAAGATAGAGGATGGCAACACGCTGGTCGTCAGCGGCGAACGTCGGCGATTTGGTGACAAAGCAAAGGACGTGAAAGATGCATTAGAAGGGGAATATATGGTTAGGGAACGTGGCATGGGCAAATTCATGCGCAAGCTTGAACTGCCTGACGACGCGAAGAAGGACGCCGTCACGGCAGCCTGCCAAGATGGAGTCCTCAAGGTTACTGTAGGGAGAAGGCCTTTACCAAAGAAGCAGAAGGATAAGACGATAGAAATCAAGGTTGCCTAAGGACTCGATCGAATCCTGGCCTTCTAATTTACGTAGTAACTTGTTTTGGTGGCAGAAATGAAGGCCATGTCTATGCCTTGAACTTTTGGTGGTATTTTTAATTTCTTTCTTTCTCCTCTTCTTTTTTTTTTTTGTTGTGTGTTGTTGTTGGCTCTTGCTTTGTATATTTTGTTAAAAAAAATATGATAATAATAATAAGTTAATGTACTCAATGATAGTAAGTTATCCAGATCAGCCTGTTAGGGGCGGATTGGGTTCCCTAATTCATTTCTCGTCATGATCTGCTGTTTTTGTAACGTTAATTTTGTTTTACTGTTTTTTAGTTGTGGATTTTAGGTCTGATTTTGCATCCAAAGACTCCATGATGGACTGTCGATTGTTAATTAAATAATCAACATAAATAATACCAATTAATATTTTGCCAATCGAGATTGTACATAATAAATACAACTGTTTGGCCGGAAGAAAAAAATCTCATGTCATGAATCTGAACTCGTCTAACCTTAAATAGGAAGATCGATATCACCAATTAAAAAAAAAAGAAAAAGAAAAAGAAAAAGAGGGAAGAAGAAGAGAGCGATCAATAATTGGAGACCCTTTTGCTACAGCCTGGCTCGCGAAAATTTATTAAATCTAAGCGTCAAATTCAACTAAGTAGGCTTAAAAATCTTAAAGTTTATTATAAGCTCGAGTTTTAAGTCAGGGAAATAAAATGGGGCAGATTCGCTCCATTATGCGTCTTTTAAATTTTTTCTAATTCATAACAAAAAATAAAATTAAATGTATTTTTTAAATTAAATATAAAATTGTAGATTTTTTATAAGATTTACAATCTTTTTCAAATACAATTCTAAATAGATTTTTTTGGAACTCGAATTAGTAACGGGTTTAAAAATAATTTATAAAAATAGTTTATGTCCGTTAAGAGATTAAAACTCAAATTTAAAAATATTTTTTAATAAAAAACTAATTTATAAATATTTTTTTAATATTCTTTTTTAGAAATATGAACATAAAAGTTATAAATTTAAAAAAAGAATAATTTTTATATTCAATTTTTTAAAACAATACATATAAATATTAATTTTTTTTATAAATTTAAAAAAAAAAATTGTGGAATAGATATTGGGGATGATCCATTCCAAACAAAATGGTAACCCATTATAACCATCTGCGTCGTTGCAGTTGCGAAGGTTGAGAAGGTAGCTAGTTTACAGTATATATGCTCTAGTTCACCAAACTGAGAATGAAGATGTATAAACTTCGTCTCACCGCGGAGCTACTAGACTTTGATCCTTGAACTCCCTTTCCGACTTGGCCTCTTCGTGGACTTCCTGTCTTCAAGGGATGTAAGTAATCATTTTAAAACATAGGCCTCCCACTGTGCTTTTCCGAGTTTCCTTTGAATTTATTCCTCTTTGATACTTATTTCTTAATTTGTTCCAGCTGAGCATCTGCTTAGAAATGGATCCAGGAAAGGATAAAGCATGATTCTTAATTTATAGCACTGTTCGTGAGGAAGAATAACTGCGTGAAACAAAAAAAGCTCATTAAAACAAGACGAAGGAAAGCAGCAACACATGCGGAAGAAAGGTGCAAAGAAGATCCATCCATATCCTGTACCCAGGTTATTATCAAGATTGTGATTGTTTCGTCCAGCATTTGAACAAATCAAGAAAAATGACCCAAAATGGAAATAAATTGACGGTTTAGCCACCATCTCTCTTCTTCGGTGGCATCTCTTCTTATTGATGGAAAAAACCACACATCACCTACGGTACAACGAAAATACAATTATTACAACACAGCAGAAACAACAGCAGGCATAAATACTATTCCAAATCTTGTCGAATCAAGAAAAAATAAAGCATACAATTATAACATGATCACCACATCATAAATTATCAAACCAACTATAATAATTACAGGAAACACCAACCGATTTAATGTTGAAAAACATCTCCAAATTGAAGAATAAAAAATCACGGGACCAAAGTTCAAAATGCTCCACTAATCACCAAACAATTACAACAATCATATCTAGATAATACTAGAGATATACAGCCATTTACAATCAAGATCTACGAGCACATATAAAGCTTGAATGTAATTGCACAAATAAATGGAGAAATTCACTAAACTAGTATGTAAAAACAGCTCCGATTCACCACTATAGACGTCTCCAAATACGATCTTCCCTCAAAATTTCAAATCGATCCAACGGTAAATGACTTCAGATTGCTCACTTGATGAAACTATATCAGGTTGAGAATAACTCCAAAATTTTGCACACCTCTCTATCTATTTTTGGCAGTTCTTCTCCCCACTCTCTATCAATCTTTGGATGTTCTTCTCCCCACTTCAAAACTTGCGGCTGCTGTAAAAATAAAATTTTTATCCTATTAAATGGTTACCAAAAAATTCATAATATTTCACATAATCTGAGAACTTAATTATCACACCAATAGGTTATACACATGGACTTAAATTTGGGCCATCCTCCACCACATAGGAGGAAAATCCAAACCCAACACTTATAAAGGTAGGACGTCCGCGCAGGTGACATTGAACTTAAGTCACTTCCTGTATTACATCCGCAGGTGACACTCATGCAAGGACCACCTACGACGGAGACATGGATGCATGAAGGAAAAAGAAATCGTGAACGGTGATCAAAAGGTATGTTTGGAAGCATACCTTCCTGACAGCCTTCGCCTAAGACAAAATTATGATTTAACATTACCACGAGTGGCGGACTCAAAAACCAAAGGGTCTGTGCATGGGAGCATATAATGATTTTGTATATTAGAAATTAGATTTTGAATATTTGTATATTAGAAAGCGCGAACATATTTTATGTGGCTTTTTCAGTTTGAAAACGTAACAAAAAAAATAAAAATAAAAACAATAATTTCTTTTAACAGGCATGATAAAACAAGTTATTAATTCGTAGCAAAGACATAAGAAGCTTGAAATATGATGTTATGTGTTTTCTCGTGTTCCTATATATTCGTTGGTATTTTCAGATATTATGATGATATTGAAAAAGTTCTTGTTGTTTAAAATGTTTTTTTTTTTTGTTCCTTAATATTCAAGAATGAAACCTCTTAAGAACTCATTTAGGCAATATAGCAAAAATTTAGTGGAAAAAATTATTATTTTTAGAATTTTTCTTTCATAATATGATTTTGTTGTATTCAGCGTGTAGAGACGACGTTCTCTACTCCAAATTCGCCGGCAAGCTCTGGTTCCTGAACTAACTCAAGAAGGAGCACCAAGAGAGAGAAATTGACAGGAGAGATAAGAGAGAGTTACAAGAGAGAATGAGATTGGTAGATGAGATGTGAGAATAAAAAGATAATTTTTTTTTTTTTTAAAAAGACTACTACAAATAAAAATTTTAAGATTTTTTAATCATTTTATATGAAAAATGTGCAAATGTTGGCTATATGATTAGTGTGATACAAAAAGATTAAATCTAATTTAGAGAGCACAAAAAATAAATTCTCTAAAAATCATCTCCCAAACAAACGGATGTGTGAAAGTTGAAAATTTGTTTATAATTTATAATAACCAACCAGAAAATGACAATTAATTTAATATCGATGTCATGTCACATGAATTTTTCCAATTCCAAATTTTCAATGTCCATTAGTAGCCAGGAATGAGACATATATTCAGGTGATAATATGAGACGCTGCAGAAACCTTATTACGTGGTATGAAATACAAGTAAATATTATTACTCTATTAATTCTTCGAGAAAGTCCCGGCCGACGTTAGCCTGTTCATGTCAGCACTACGTCACGTATACTTAAATTAATATAGCAAATGAAGGGCAAATGAAGACGAAATGAAATAATATATAAGGAGAGAGAAGAAGACGTGAGGAACAAATTAAGTCAGTTGAGAATGAAGAACGAAGAGAAGTGAAGAACGTAAAAAAGTCAGTTGCGAGAGAAGATCGATTGTACTTCTACGATCCTCGATCATCCTCCTTCTCTCTGGTAGTAGTACTATACCCGTACAATCACCATATTATTTATCCGCCGGCGGCCCGATGTCGGTCTTTCGTTCTCTGGTAGCCGCCGGCGGCCGTGTGGTGAAGGAGCTGCGACCGCCCTTACTAAACCCTTCCTCACCATCCGCAGCTTCCGTTCCATGACCGACAGCCAAACCGAACCCATCCTTGATCCCAACCAAGTAGTAGATCAAGAAGAAGACCCGATCTTCCAGCCCGATCCAGTCGACGAGGACCTCATGCACCAGCCAAACCCAGAGCCGGCGGCGCCGCCTGAACCAACTCTGACTTTCGATATTGAGCAAGGTCTTGAGGTTCCCGTAGATGCTGGTGCCGCGGCTGGTGATGACGACTTCAGGAAGATCGCGAGCGGGGTGGGTTTGGGATTGGTGAGCGTTTCCTTGGCGCTAATCATAACGCCGGTGCAGCATACTCCATCACACTTCATCGTCGTCGCATGTTACAACGCCTCCGTCCACCTGAGCTTCTTCACCGGATGCGGCATCCTCGTGTACTCCTTCGTAAAGAAGACGGTGAGCGACGACGTCAGGCGGCTCCAGAAGATCGTGATGCCGGTGGCCGTCGTGTTCCTCTGCGTCGCCTTCGTCCTCCGCACGTACGCCGTCTCCTCCGCTAGATCATTTTGGTTGGGTTTGGTCATCTTCGTAATCGTCGGTCTCCTTCTAGGGCTGGTGCTGTACGTTTACCTTCTGCTCACACGCAAGGGTAGACCTAATTGATTTTTCTGCCGGCCGGCCTGCACCATGAAATTAATAATTTTGATCATAAACAGAATAATATATCGTGAGAAGGCGGAGATATATTCTTTTTGTTAAAAGAATGTTAAAATCATTATGTTATGTAATTTCTATCTTTGTGTTAATAATATTGTTATAAAGAGTTTATAAAACCTTCTCTTTTCAATTTTCACTTCTAATATTTAAGTACTATTATAGCCTTAAACATTTGGATATTCTCTAATTTAAATAATTGTTTGGATGTGCAAAAGGTTGACCATTAGGGAACATAAACGTCCAACAAACAAAATATTGTTTGACAATTTGCAATAAAATATTGACAAGTAAAAATAATATGTCAAGAATAAACTTTAGGAATTAGTTAATAATTGGTTTTGAATTTTTTATGGTGGGATAAATATGTTTCCTAGAATTAAAGAAAATAAGTTGAAATTTACATGTTAGATTCCTTTAGATATTTTAAATAACTTTTGAGAAAAATAGAGTTGAGTAATTCAGTAGTTTGTGGTATGATATGCTTGTATACCTTAGCAGCCCTCAGACCATGAATCCTCCTAATTCTTCTTGATTAACGGTTGTTTAGGAATATTACGTATTTTTTTTCTTGTTTAAGATATTAGCAATCAGACTAGAATATTGGGTATTATATTATAATACTTCTAACCCAAGTATTGCAATAATAGGACAGATAATGATCCTCTGCATTTGGGTCTATACACCGCTCCGTATACCAATATTTAAAATAATATTTATATATATATTTGAAAAAAAAATTAATATAAAAATTATAATTTTTTATGAGATCTAAAACTTTTATACTTAATATATTTTTAAAAAATTTTCTAAGTAACTTTTATTTTTTTGGAAAATTCTTTTCTGACGAAGTCTCCCTCCATTATCAGTTTCTATACTGATCTTTGAGCTAAAAGATTGTTTTTCTTCTTTTTCTAACACAAACGTTTTGAACATAATGATATTTTCTTGGATAAACGTAACACATGATTTGTTTTAATGTTGCCTTTTTTTTTCCTTAAACTTAAATGAATTTATAGTAAAATCATCTAGCAAAAATCTGTAATTATCATTTAAGACTTTTTTTTTGAAGTTGCAGAAAAAACGACCAAGTCTGTATGATATGAACCTTTAAGTGCTAACAATACTTAATCAATAGCTACCTTATCAACCACATGGTAATTAAACTTGGACGGCTTGATTTCATTTTATCGGTCGTCGAGCCTGATCGACTCTACTCTTTTTCCTACCCCCGGCCTCTCACTTCCTTTCGTTCTTCCTCTGTACCTAGAATGAAGACACCCGATCGACCCAATTTTCCCAAACACCCACCACCAGCACATATTTTCTTTTTTAATTTTTTTATTTTTTAATTTTTTTTTTGGTAAGTAAGTATATTTTTTTATTTTTATCTCATTGATATGAGTTTGGTTGCTAAGAGAAATGCTTTAGGGTGATTTTTTTGGAAGTCGTTTGGTCAACTTTTTTTGTAAACATATAGAGGCTATATCAAAATATTATTGGCTTAGTTGGCAAGTCGACATCATAATCGTTAATGACAACTAGCTCCACATGTAGACGACGACTAAATATGAGGTTTCAAAGGAGTTTAATTCAGTATTTTATTTTATTTTTATTTTTTTAAAAAAAATTTTGATGTATGCATCCACAATACTATTATAGGTTAGTATTTCATACTAACTTTAAAGTACCACACTAACTTTAATTTTACAGTATTATTTTTTTATATCACAAAAATATCGTATACTTTTAGCAATACCAATTGCAAAGATACTTCTAACAAAAAGATAAAGTTATAGTTTAAAATATAATTAAAATTTAAGAAAATTACTATCTACCCTCCCTCAAACTATAAAACTTACTAATCAACCCCTTCCCCATCACATCTCCATCACATCAACCATCATTACCAATTTCAACTGCATTCGGACAAAAATACCCCTTGCTATTTGGACACCGAGGTCATCTATCTAGAAGCATTTTTTGAAAAAATTTTGAACATGAAAGTTGTAGATCTCGGCGAGATCTACAACTTTTATGTTCAAAATTTTTTCAAAAAATGCTTCTAGATAGGTGTTTTTAATGTCCGAACTGTTTTCAGCGGATTTCGGACCGAGGTCTACACTTCGGACCCCAAAAACACATGTTTGGAAGCAGTTTTTGGAAAAACTTTCAACATGAAAGTTGTAGATCTCGTCGAGATCTACAACTTTTATGTTGAAAATTTTTTCAAAAAATATTTCTAAATAGATGTTTTTAGCGTCCGAACTGATAATACGTACGAAGGTATTTTTGTCCGAAATTTGTCGAAACAGTAAACGGGGGGCCTTTACGTCATAGGGGGGGCTGAAACGCAAAAATGGAACTTAGGGGGGGCTGATAAGTAAATCTCCCTTAAAATTTTGAACTACAGTCTAATGATTTATTAGACATATTTCGATATTTTAAAATAATTTAAAATTATAAATTAAGATAATATATAATTTCATAATTTATGTTGAAGAAATATTGAAATAATATATTATAATATCATTTTCATATAAGTTCTTTTAGTAGAAAAAGCTAAGATTCAAGACACTTGACTATTCAAGTTAAATATCATTTTCATATAAGTTCAATACACTTGACTAGTAAATCACTTTCATACACGAGTGTATGGGTTTACAAAAATATTTATGATTATTTTTTAAAAAAATTTAATAAATATTTTGAGGTTTTAAAATTTAATGCATTCAAAACATATTTCAAAACAGTTTTAAACAAATCTGATTAACTTTTAGAGCTCCATAATATCTATATAAAAATATTTTCAACATAAAAATTATATTAAAATCTACACATTTCATGTTAAAATATTTTTTTAAAAATAATCATAATATTTTAACCTATATTGTGCGCATGATAATTCTATACACATGCACGAGTATATATGATCAAAAACTAAATATTATTCAAAATGTTTCTAGAAGGTTACAATTTTTAAATAGGTTACTTATTTACCCGATATATTTAAATAGGTATAAAACGTAGATGAAGTTTTAGCGGTATCTTATATTGTAAACTTAATTAATTATATAATAAAAGGGTAAGTCTATATACTCATGTTATCATATTTGTGACATCTTAATATCATGCTTACACATGCCAATGGTAGAATTTTTTTTTTTAAAAAAAATTAACATTTTAGATACACGGCATTGTACCCCACTATTATCGGTAATGTACACCACTATTCTCATCAAATCAAACCCACTTCCAAGATAAAACAAAAAGTTAAAAAAAAAAGATTTTCATTTTTTGGGTTAGTTTGGAAAAATTTTTTTTATCCTTTTATATCTCTATCTCTTTTACTTTTTTGCTTGCTAACATTATATTTGCAATCATATCCTAGCCATCCTATTAAGCCCCCAAATCTAAGCGGCAGCCCATTTAAGCCGGTTCGATTCAAGTAGGTTCATTATTGAGTGGTCCAGTTCGAAACGTGCTGCTTTGAATGAGTTGTACTTGAAATGGGAACACAACTAGTTGACCAGTTGCTACCTTTTGAGCCATTTTAGTCGTTTTGGCGCATTTAAATGAGTTGAGATATCGCCCAACTATAACGACTTTGAGTTAGACATTTATTTCGAGTGGGCTCGATCAAACCCGTAAGTTAGGTTGTAAATTGGCAAAATGGGCCCTTACTAGGCCGTGGTATAAAATGTAATTTATCTGAACTATTGTCTTCCTTATCGAGCTGATTTATTCCGAATTCCGACGTGCTCGCTTAGTCGCTTGGTCGAGCAAGGCGCCGCGCTCCGAGCGATGGTGCGAGCTCCTCTTAGAAAGTGTACCGGAGAGAAGCCGCCACCGGCAACCAAGCGTCGTCTGAATAGTCGGAATGCGGCGGAGCGATCAGCGTATTTCGCGCGGCGCGAGGCCGCGCAGGTGCTGCGTAACGTGCTACAAGGCGACGCGCGGCAGCGTGCTACGGCCTCGATCAAGTCTCTCGTCTACGGCCCCTCGGTCCGCAACAAGAAGGCCACCTTCGCCCTCGTTTGCCAGACACTCAAACGTGCCTAATTTTTCTTTCGATTTTCAACTTCGTGCTGATATTTTAGTTGTTATGAATTTGTCCAAGTAAACTACATTTAAAAGTTTTGCTAGTATGTTAAATAGCACTTATGTTTTTCCTTGTTGTAGGTCTTCCACTTCTTAGAAAGGTTCTTGCAGCTGTTGATATTCTAAAGGGCAAGTGGAAGGTAAAAGGTCTCTTAACTTCGCATGGCAATTGTGATATTTTTAGAAAAAGTTTATATTGTGCTGCATTCGATCCATCATCAATCTCCTTGATTTTCTAGATATGCATTTTTAAAGTTTTCCTTTCTCTTATTTGGCAGAGGCAAAAGGAGCTTTTATTTGTCGTTACATATGACATTCTATTTGGCCAGGTCAGTTTAACATGTTAACACTTCTATTGATGATACTATTTACTCAGACTTTGGGGGCAACTTGCTTTACTTAATCGAAGATACTTGCAGTGCTACTGGACTATTGGTTAATGCGACATAAGAAAAAAAAAAGAGTCGTGATGATAGCTTGGGTTCTCTGTTTTTGTAGTAGGACATATACTGGTAAAATAATTGTGGATGTTAAGTTTGGTAATTAAGATAAAAAAATTCAGTAGCAAGAACGGTCGAATGGGATGTATGTTATATGGTTTTACTTTGTTAAGGTAAGTGAACAGTTGTGAAACTTAGCTATGAAGGATATCTTCTCATGAAGTCATGGATTTGTTTTCTGACCAAAGACATGCTAATAAGCTGGTTTTACATCAGATTTTAGTTACTAAGAAGGTCCAAACACTGATGTCCCAATATTTTGGTCTTATTATTCAGATTTGTACTAATGCTACAAACAGGTATATCATGTTGGAAATTGAATACTATCAAACTTAAAAGATCGATGAAGGTTATTCTAGTTTTCATGGAGACAACACTGAAAACTTAGTGGACTGCTTGTATGTGTAATATGTGTGTTACCATGCTAGTGTATGAATCTTTATATGATACTCATTTCCGGTTGTTATTGTTTATTTACTGCCCATCAGATCTGTAGAACTTGATATAAATTCTACGAAACTAGATTGGATTCCTAATGGGGATGACATAAGATGACTTTCACTTTATCATTCTTCAAATTCAAATCATGCATGCCTGTTTTTATTTGTTATTATCAAGTTGTGGTTACTTCCTCAGGATATTGCAATGTCGGGTGCAATTGAAGATTTTCTAGTGCTTCAAAAGGGTGCCCTTCAAGCTGCTTTATCAAAGATTTGTGCAAAAGATAATATGCCTGCTGATGACAAACTTGTTGAAAACCAAACGTCATGTATGTTCACCCTTTGGTTCTTCATTGTGATTATATTTGTCAAACAATGTAAAGTGTACATGCAAGCTATATTCTTTGCTAGGCTTTTGTTGGTTAAAATTTTTTGCCTTCAACAATATTGTGAGGTAAAGAACAATGGACGTGGCTTTAAATTTTTCATGGAATCAGGTCACACTTTTAATACCTCAAAACATATTCTGGAGCATAAGGTTAGATCGAGCAAATTTGGCTTAAAATATTGGACATGCAGCACTTGGTGAAGTGAACCTGGTAGCATGTGTTTTATCTTTCAGTGCACCTTTTCTTTTTAAGAATATATGTCTTTCCCATATAGCTGTTACTTCTTGAACATCCAGGTTAGAATCTATCATAAGCTATCTTCTTAATGTTCATTATAAAGTTCAATGTGCTCTAATGTGAATGGTTTCTGCTTTACAAGAACAAGTACATGCTATTATTCACAATTTAGGCTTGCTTTATTGGCTACTGATGAATCCGTGTTTCTATACATTAAGATATCAATTTCTCAATCTAGATGGCCCATGAAAGGGAATTTCTTATTTTTAATCTAATTTCCTAGTACCAGTTTAGACTTTAAATATATACATATTATTGCATAAAACTGTATACTAGATGTAGTGCTGTGGCTGTTTTCCCTTATCTAAATTATATACATATGTGCATGTCCATATATTCCCCAAAATCTAGATTTTGGATCTAATGTTATCCTCATTTTTCTTTTTGAGATGCAGTTTACTCCAAACCTAGATATGTCCGTGTGAATACTCTAAAGGTGGATGTGGAATCTGCCTTGCAGGAGTTGGGAAAAGAACACACAGTACCTGACTTCTATCTCCCTTACTCAGTTTCTTTTGTTGCTTGGGGCCTTGGGCAACAAATGCTTGATATGCTCTGAGCTTTTACATGACATATATCTAGTTGGATCCTAAGCTTTTTATTAATGACAAATCCATCTGGTGGTAGATTGCAAGAGACGACATGATTCCTGAACTTCTGGTACTTCCTTCAGGGACTGATTTGCACGATCACCCTCTTGTCCTGAATGGTAGTGTCTTTTTGCAGGTAATTTTCCTGCAAACTTTCTTCATGTTTCGTACTGGAACATTAAAAAAAACAAGCCTTAAACATTCTTCTCATTCACATTTTAGTCCATAACATTCAAATTTTGATATTGAAAGATACTAGTATCTTTTCAAAGCTATATCTTGAAAGCATTAAGCATATGGTAATATTTAGCTTTTAAAAATGCTCAATATGCCAAATAGCAATGCATGTCACTAGTCCTGAAAGGCCATTTGGGTCTTCTGTACTGGTATCTGTTTCAGCCTTTTCCACTTTTCTTCCTAATAGGAACCGACAAGAAAACATGTTTATTCATCTTGAATATTTAGTCAAGAATGGAAGAGGGGAAAGAGTTCTCATTAAAGATGATATGAAAGATTTAGACGAATTCTTTTTTGATGAAGTTGTGGCACCTTAAAAATGCTTCACAGTGAACAGAATATTTTCATAAGTGTGCGCAGATATTTGCATGTTTAGCAGAACTCTTGATGAAGCACTAAAATCAGCATGTTGTTAATACGCTCATAGCTTCTTCTTTTTTTTTTTAACACAATGCAAGAAGTAAATATGTTGCATTCACTTTTTTTTATTTTATATTATCATGATTATTCTTGACCTTTTCAGGGCAAAGCAAGTTCAATGGTTGCTGTTGCCTTATCTCCCAAGCCTGGATGGAAGGTTGGTCTCTCTTAACAAACTTTATTCTTTTTTGAAATTCTTCAATCCGAAGACCTTCATACCAAAGTCATACCCTGGATAATGTTGTCGCATCTGCATTTTGTCGCTTTCTGTTTCATAGGGGCTTCGCTTTGAAAGTTTTTGTAATATGAGGATCATGTGTATTATACTTCCTTATGCCCATCAAACTTGGTTTAGGTCTTGCCGGGTTTGGGTTTCCTTTTTAAATTTTGGTGGTTCTTAAGGGGATCAATACCTGGTTAAGGATCTAGGTGCGGGTTTGAGTATGCTAGATCGTGTTGATTCCGAACTACATCTTCACAAAGGGCAATCCATGTAATGTTGTTCTTTGTTGAACGTCATGATTGTATCATTTTTTTCCCAGCCTGACTTGCACTTCCTAAAGAAACTCTTGCTCCCTTTGATTTAACCTTATAGTTGTTATTATTCTTCAAAGGTTCTTGATGCTTGTGCGGCTCCAGGAAACAAAACAGTACACCTTGCAGCACTCATGAGAGGAGAGGGGAATATCATTGCTTGTGAACTTAGTGAAGAAAGGGCCAGACTTTTGAAGGAAACAGTTCGACGATCTGGAGCACCTAGTATCCTCTCTTGCAATTCATTTTTTGCAAATTGGCATTTATGATTTATGCACTTAGCTGTGGATGAGCACCAGACATAAATTCAAGATCTAGTAGCTATAGGCTCACTTGTTCAATTATGTTCACACAAGCAAGAAAATTGAATATTTATGGAAAATACTTCACATAGTTACCTTTTTTTCTTTGTTGTCGATGATCATGTTGCAAGATATCTACTGTAGTTTTGGCTTGTAAGCTTATATAAAGCGATGACATGTATACTTGGATGTGCATATGTGAATATGGAGATGCGTTCAACATATTGAAGTTTTTTATATCTCAAAGCAACATGCACAACCTAGCTTGTAGAGTGGTTAGTTCATTCAAACTAATTCCTTTCTCATTATAACTGTGGACCGCACACTTCATCTAGTTACCTTTCGTGGTCTGAAGCCTTTGTAAATGTTCCCTGTCCAAGTTTTTTTTTTTTTTTTGGTGCTTTTGCATTTTGAAATTAAGAACTATGAGTTTTATTCCTTAACCTGAATCTAAGATGTGACAGTATTCCACAAGGACTTTTTGGAATTGAATCCAAATGATCCTGTGTGCTCAAAGGTATACAGTAAGTCTTTCGATGGTCTAACTACTGTTTACACATGATCCTTGGTTAAAGTATCTCAGGAATCATCACATTCTTGATTGTTCAGTTTCGGAACATTTTGAATACATAACTGGTTATATCTACACCAGCTTAACTGCACTTTGTAGGGCCATGTAGACACGATTAATTTGTTAACCTTTGTTCTTGAGGTTCGTGATTGATGATTGTTATGACCAGGCAAAATGGCAAGTCAAATATAATTGAGATCATTTTTTTTTTGGTTTAAACTTTCTGTTGCATGTGCAATACGAATATGTATGTTATCATAAATGAGTTCGGATTCCATAACCTTTTTTAGTTTTGAACTTTCTGTTTTTTTTGAAATCTTTGCTGCATGGATGAAAGTAAGTCTGCATTTTTTTAGAGCTCTGTTCAAACCCGTGTAAGTTGCACTCAGATCTTGCGTTAAACTTGTTTGTATCAACAATTTTTACAAGAACACTCTTTTCCATTTTTCTTAATAGTTTTATTATACGTTACATTCTAACTCTATGAAAATGTATGTAGATTCGTGCTATTCTTTTGGATCCCTCTTGCTCAGGTTCTGGAATCTCATCCGAAAGATTGGATTATCTGCTTCCATCATATGGTATAAGAAATTTAAAATTCTAACTTTTTTCTTAACTGTTGGCTAATAATTTACACTTCTAACCTAAATTGATGACATTATAGTTGTGTTTTTGAAACTGGAGATGATAGTTATTTATAATTAAGCTCCTTGGTTTAATTATCCGCACATTGAATGTTTTAATATACATTTTTAATTATTTCAGTACTTTTATTCTTAAAGATATTTGAGAGTTCTCCTTTGTTGTGGTCTTATTTGGTCGCGTCTTATTAAATGGGTATTTGCTGTCATTTTGTTGATATCTTTCACTGTATGACTTTCTATTTTCTAATATGGCAATAAGCTGTCAGAAGACATGATCATGACAGTATAAGATATTTGCAGTTCACTAGTTTCCCAAATGTTTCTTTGAAATTTCTACGAGCATGATGGCAAACAAGCTCATAAATGTATTGTTATCACGAACATATGGTTTACTTATTTTTGTTTTTGTTTGCTGCGTAGGTCGTGAGGATGACAAGAAACAGAGACTCAAGAAACTAGCGAATTTCCAAAGAAAAGCTCTAATGCATGCATTATCTTGTAAGTTAATATATTAAATCATATACGATAAAATATATGGCTATATAGAAAGTTTATCAGCTTTGTTGAGACTTCTACTTAGTGACTATCCGTGTGCATCAAAATGAAATTATATTCCGGTAGGGGCTATTCACTTTGCAAATTAGACTAAGAATTTGTGTAGATGATTTCTACTGCATTCATACAAATGATATATGCGAATATTATCCTTTTTGAGATCTGACCAGATTTCAAAGAGGGCATGGACTGATTAAGGTGTACAAATGTGTAGTATGATAGTATCAAATAGTAGACCTAGTCCAGCATGATATTAACCATCTTGCATCGATGCAGTTCCCGAGGTTGAGAGGGTAGTTTACAGTACATGCTCTATTCACCAAACTGAGAATGAAGATGTAATAAATTCGGTACTTCCTGTCGCCGCGGGCCTACACTTTGAGCTTGGGACTCCCTTTCCGACTTGGCCTCTTCGTGGACTTCCTATCTTCGAGGGATGTAAGTAATCATTTGAACATAGGCCTCCAACTGAGCTTTTCCGAGTTTCCTTTGAATTTATTGTTCTTTGATACGTATTTCTTAATTTGTTCCAGCTGAGCATCTGCTTAGAATGGATCCAGGAAAGGATACAGAAGGATTCTTTATAGCACTATTTGTGAGGAAGAATAACTGCGTGAAACAAAAAAATTCGCTAAAACAAGATGAAGGAGAGCAGCAACACATGCGGAAGCAAGGTGCAAAGAAGACCCGTCGACCACCCTATCCTGTGACCGGGTTATCAAGATTTTGGTTGTTTCGTTCAGCATTTAAACAAATCAAGAAAAAAAAAAGACTGCAAATTGAAATAAATTGACGTTTTAGCCGCAGGAACATGCCTCTTGTTTGGTGGCAACTCTTCTTATATGGCTGGGATAGCGCAGGTGACGTTGAATTTAATTGACTTCCTGTATCCCGAAAACTGTCTTTCTGAATTTTGGCTCTATATAGAGAGCTCCAGGGTGGAGTAGTACCACTGTTACTCTGCATATTCCCACTGTTACTCAAGGACCACATACGCCGAGACATGGATGCATGAAGAAGGGTAAATGCCGGCAAGAGTCCTTCACGTTCTTGGATCTCATGGGGCAGGTCCGGCAAGAGTCGCTCCTTCCTGGAGGGGAAGGAGCCAGAATCGAAAGGATCGGCAGAGCATCTAATGATTATGAATATTTGTATTTTTTTTTTTAATTTTTTTTTGATGAAAATATGAATATTTGTATTAGAAATTAGATTTTGAATATTTATATCAGAAAAGGGCAAATAAATGTTATGTGGTTTTCTTAAGGCCTTGCAAACAATAACTTTAACATTTAAAATATTTGTAAAAAGTATTTCAAAATATGTGGTTTAGGCCATAAAAAATAACTTGTTATAAATGAGGTTTCTTTGTAAACTAGTTTGATTATTACTACTTGATGCAATGCAGTATTTTTTTTTTTTTATTTTATTTTTTATTTTTAGTTTAACCTGAGTTGTATGTTTAATTTATATATAACTGCTGTGGTGGTTATCCACATTAGATTTCTAAAAAAAAAAAAAAATTATACATAAAGGGAGTGCAACGAAACATAATCCTTCTGCTCAACCGTTTCCTAACCAAATCGACTTCAGAAACCAATAAAAAACACTCTTTTACAGTCGATCTGCTACTCGAATTTGCACAATTTTAGAGGCGAGATCAATCGTCAAGAAGATGGCCCAGCGAGGGTGGCAAACACTGCGATCCCTAGTATCTGCTCTCTCCGGCCTCCCTGTGCTGCTCAGTTCTGAGGGCCATCCCTCATCTCCGACGAACAATAATGGGGAATCACTGAAGAGTGGAAATGAAAATCAGCCAGACAGCCGTTCCGCCCAAGCGAAAGGAGGAGCAGAAAATAAGGCCGCCGGAAGCTTCGTCAATATCGACGGCCAAGAAGACGGGAGCTCCTCCACCCAAACGCTTTCTGAGATGCTGCATTTCGCGGAGGAAGATCATGGATATCTGAAATACTCCTCCTCCGTCAATCTCTGAGATACTCGACGATGATAATGGCACCGATCAGGCGAACATGTTCACGGTGTCTAGTTCAGCAAAAATCATTACTTAACGGGTCGTGTTCACCGCTCAAATTTGAAAGAGAAATGACAGACAAGGTGTTAAATTATCTTTTTATGTCCCCATAACCATGTAAAATATTAAAATTAACATCGTTAAGTTAACGGTTCTTTTTTTGCAAAAAAAAAAAATTTGACATTTCAAATGGTCATGAAGACATAAAATACCAATTTGAATTAGAGGGTCACATTTTGGCAATTCAAATTATCGGGGCCATTAGCAACCTTAATTTTTTATATTTGATTTTGAAGAGGACAGTTAAATTAAAGAGGACAGTCTATGCTCTTTTGAATTAGGAGGCACATTTTGCAATTTCTAATTATCGGGACATAAAAACACAAATAACCAACATACTTCTAACTGTATTCTGTTGTAAATCTGTTTTAATGAATTTTTTAGAACAACTACTTTCAACTAAAAAATAACAAATTAAAATAAAAAAATTTTAGAACAACTACTTCTACCTGTATTTTGTAGTAAATCTGTTTTAACAAAAGTAAGTGGCTCATGGATAAATTTTATCAAACTACATACACAAATTTTCTCCCAATGTGAGACTTCTCTAAAATACTCACTTTACTCTCCAATCGACAATCCAAATACTTCAAAACAGAGTTTCTCAACCATCATTCTCATTCTTCAAATAACAACAATTAATAGATTCTACTCTCCATCATCCTTCATCATTTTCAGAAAACATGTCATTGTCCAATGGATACATGAGATCAATAGCTTAGACTAAAAGAAGAGTCCCATTGTTTACTTATTTCGATAATAAAAAATAGCTAATTTGAATTAATTTAGAGAATAGTTTATAAGGTTACATGTAATTGTCCATTTCCCTCTGTTGTTTGAACTTCCATAACAGAATAAAAATTAAATTATTAAAAAAGAAAAAAGAAACCTCTCCCAAATTAGCATAGAAAAGGCGACTTCTAAAAGTAGAAGGCAAAGAGTTCCCTTGTATGCATACTGATTTCCTTAAGGCCTTGCAAAGAATAGCTCCTTCGGCAACTCGGTAAGGTTTAATTCTATATTTAATCCTTGTCAGCTGATTGGTGCAACAGTTCTGTAGAAAACATGCAAACAACAGCCGGTTAAAAAGTTAAAATACGGAAACGATGAGCTCCATGACACTTCTGCTAACCAGCTTGAGCTTAAGATATCAGACAAAAAATTATTTAACTTCAGAAATTGCGGAATAACCTTTTTTAAGGCCTTTTCTATACCTTTACTAGGAGAATTAGGTACTTCGCAGACTTCAAAAATGTCGTAGTTGTTTCTCTGGTAGCTTTTGTATAACATTGGTAGACATATAAGGGGAAACACATCCACGTACCTGTATAGAAGAAAAAAGCGAGTGATTAGTCATTATTGGTGGAGGCACTAAACTGTTTAATGTAATTATAGAACATGTAGGGAATAAAATTGGTTTGAAAACAAAAAAGGTTACCTGCAACAAGGCTGTAGGAATTTCAATGAAACCCTGGAGAAGCACATCAACTTTCTCCAAAGTGGAATGATTAACAGGTGTGATCACGTAAAGTAGGCCGCTTCTGGCATCCGCAGCTCTTACAATACCTAAATAAAGTAGATTTCAAACTCAAGGATCATGAATACCATCCAAATTTGCACAAAATTTAGATAGAGGTGGATTGGGAAGCTGTACAATCAACTGCATGTTGATGAACAAATGACAAATGACAAGCATCTCAGTATCAAAGTAGATGAACAAACTCCACAAATTTTGAAGATTCGGAAGGTGGAGTGACTGCATAATCTAATAATTTCAGTGTCACAGTGGAAAAAGCAAAATAGACGCCATAAATGAATCAACAAGAATAGTTTTGATCTTTCACATACTGACTTAAAATGCGCCTCTCCTCGAAACTGCTCTTCATATAATTCACGCAACCATCTCCACCTCCCTACAAACGATTCTCTCCAACAGCCATATACTTCTCATACAAATAGTAGTAGATGGAAAGCAATCTTTGTCATTCAGTTCTGAAAGGAGACAAATAACGGCTAATTTCATCGAATCAAGGTATTTGTGATAGTCAAGGTGTCTTTGATTGGCTATATTTGTGATTGACAAGGTTCAGCTTTTTCAGAGAAGGATAATTAATATGAACAAGAGGTTAATGTATTTTGCATGCCTTCTAACCTACTTGTCATCATAGGAAAGTAGAAGTATAATACCAAGTCCAGCGCACGAATATCTGCAATGTTGGGAAACTTCCAGGCCTGAAGAAACGGCCAAGCCAACAGTTGTAGCATTCAGGCTATGAAAGATTTCACTGCTTGGAACCTGAAATTTGAAGTATTAGCACATAAGTCAAATTATTATAAAAAATATAATTGAACATGTCCTGGAAAAAGCAGCAGTAGATACAAGATATTTCAAGAACACCACTACCAAGAAATCATGAAGAAAGGTGCCATAACAATGCTCTTCATTCTTTGTTTTCAGTCACTATTCATTTCATTCATAAAGGACTAACGAGAACAGGTAACTCCGAGATAATACGCATTCTTGAAATTCAAATTTTGGAGCATGTCATGGATAGATCTTTATGCAGATTGTTTCCGTCCTATTTCATCTAGCTTCCCTTAGTATGATGATAATGCAACTTTTTAGTCCATTAGTCCAAGAAGATGAGATATATTTGCAAGTCTTCTTTTACAAGGACATCATAGCTCATAAAATGGAACGAACATTCAAGAAAATAGGAAAATTACAGAAAATACACAATGAATGTTTGCACTTTATAATACCTGGCAATGAAGGTGTAGAACTTTTATGCTGGACAAAGAAACTTCATATGGAGGAAGAGACGCCAATGCATATGCAAGTTCCTTGAAGCTGGAGATATTCACCTTTTCTGGAAAACATTGTCGTACTCAAAAAGACGACGATCTCGGGCATCACGGGCATCCTTTTGCATTAATAACCTAGAACAATTTTTAACATCTCATACAAGTCTGGAGAAACTTATGAACAAGTTCTTAATAGTACTCCTAATAAGCTATACATAGAGAATATGAAATACAGGAACACCCAGCAGATAGTAGATGGCCATTTCGCAATACTAATTATGAAACTGGAACGAGAAAATAATAAAAGTTAATATGAACCTTACTTTAGGCTTTCGAGCCTCTATAAATACCATGCATTAACATCACATGTTCTAGAAGTTAACTATATGCGTTTTTTCAGAAAGAAAAAAAAACAAGTTCATTATGCAATCCATATCATTTTTCACTATGGCATCCTTCGTTTTGACTCTTTACATAATTTAATTGAACTAAGCTTACCCTGGTGAGAAAAGTTACACAAAAAGGTGACAGGTTGTATCACTTATTGAGGCCAAATAAAAAGCAGCTAGGAATATCAAGCGGCAAGTTGTAAAAATCTCAAAATCATATAGAAGCTTACCAAGTCGCGAAACAAGTTCGTGAATTATTCTCTCTAAGTCATTCGACGCGTTCCACAGACTTACAAATAAACTAGAGTACCTATGATGACAAATTCTTTTGGTATTCTAGAACCTAGATCACGATCTTGAAATACCAGCTAAATTAAATAGACTCCAGGGTTTAGAAGGTACAAGTGCAGGACTTAGTCAATTATTGAACTATTGAACTTCTAGATAGGGAGGCTTAGTTCTATGTCATGTCCTTTTTCATAATGTAACAACATAATGGTCAAGAAAGGAATTTCGGTAATAACACGAATTAATTCAAGCAAAATCCTAACAATATTAAGTATTCAACTGAAGAATAACTGACTTCAGCAACAACTCATGCAGCTAGGACATGTTCTTAGCATTCTCAACAAGGAAACATCCAGTAGAAACTCATCATGGAAGGTAATGAAATCAGAATTTCATACATATCCATGCAAATCACATTAACATCGCGGGATACACAACTTTGATTTATGCTAGATTAAAGATTATTGTGTGAGACTTACGATCGGTTTAAAGAATCTTTCCGTGCGGAAGATATGTAAATCAGTTCAACTGATCTATCTTCTTCCTGATCCACCAACCAGAACGCTCCAGATGGAAGGTTCTTCCTTTCATTGGAAATGCGTAGTTGTACCACATGCGAGGGAGCAATGTACATCAGCATATCCACCAACAGCTCAAAACCGGTGCCTGGTGCATAAATGATGATTTTGAACATTATAATTATAAATAGCTAAAGCTGTTTGATAACTGAAGCAAGTTAGGAAGCCAAATTGTACCTTTCACCCATCCAGGTGTATTTACAATTAGTGGTAACTTTGGCTTCTTATGACTTTGAATTTGGCGATACTCTTTTATAAAGTAATCATACAAGTGGCATGCATAGTTGGTATATGCTTCTGGGTCTCTTTTCGACGAAATATCACCAAAGAAGAAAGACCTAAAGGACAATAAGGTCATAGTAATATAGTGATTTTAGAACCATGCATAAACATAAAGAATACGATACAATCTAAAACTTCTATAGGAGATTATGCAAATCGCACAAGTAGTACCAAATAAAATGATACAGCAGCCTCAGAATGGTTTACGAAGAAGGCAGTTTGCCAAATAATTAAGAGCAGCTCGACCTTACTATAACTATCAAATGTACTTCATAAGAATCTATGCTATCACCTACTTGCCCTTCGAACTTCCCAAAAAACCCCCCTAAGATAGAAGAATCCTAGCGACCCTTGTGCTTGATTTTACGTGTAGTATAAGCCAACAACCTCAACCAATTTGAGGCGCACTATCATTTTGACGCCATGCTGAGGCAGCACATAGTCAATAAAAAGGATAATTATTTACTACTGGCCAAAAAGAAGCAAAAAATATACACTCTATTAATACGACATGGTTTGCGAAATATAAATGGATTGACAAAAGTTTACCTCTCTGGTTCTTTATAGCTTGGGCGGGACAAATCTACAAACAGATAAAATGCATGTTAAAGTCAGTGATTATCCACACAAAATCCACCTCAAACTTTCACAATGCAAAATCAAATTTGTAACAAATGCAAAGCTTACCAGCCACAAATTCATCGACAATATGAAGTGAGAGAACTCCGGGGAGGCCGAACTCGGATTGCCCTACATCCATGTCCAAGTATCCCACTTTCTCATAGCTATAAACTTTCGTCAACTTGTTAACAATAGAAATAATCAATGCATATGATATGGGATGAAAAAAGAAAGTTGGTGTACCGTTGCAAGAGAGTGTTGAGGAGGTAGCGAGAGAAGGTGGATTTGCCACTATTTTTGGGGCCACAGATGACAACCACAGGAGGTACAGCGGTGGCACCGCGGGCCACGGCATCAGCTGCGTCCGCCCACTCCGCCGTGATTAGCACCTCCGCCGTCATATCGTCGCCTCTCTGCTGCTCAGCCCACCGCGCGGCCGCGCCTACACTAATGATGTACAAGTCGAGTAGGGCTGAGCATTCGGGTCAACCCGAACGACCCGACCCGAACACAATAAATATAGACCCGATCAGACCCAAATTTGCATTCTATTCGAACGATCCGAACCAAAAAAAAAAAAATCGGATAATTCGGATAGGTTCGAATTGACCCGATTAAAGTTGAAATAATAATTGGATTTATCACAGCAGCGGCACAAAATCGAATCGGTTTGTGCCAAAGTCGGAGGCAGCGACAGCGATCAACGGATGAAGACAGAAATCACCGGCGCACAGGGCTGCTTGAGAACCCGGAGGCAGCGCGATTAATGATGATGATGTTCGCAGCTGCGCAAAGGGCGGGATAAACACCTGTCAGAGCGGGGGCACCGCGATTAACGGCTGGAGAGAGAGAGAGAGAGAGAGAGAGAGAGAGGAGGGAGCATTTGCACCGCCGCTAGAGAGCAAGAGAGAGGGGGGGAGCACTTGTTGCGCCGCCACTGGAGAGAGATAGGAGAGAGAGAGAGAGAGAGAGAGAGAGAGAGAGAGATGAGGGGGGGGGGCGCTCTGCAGCTACTGGACAGGGCCCAGAGAGAGAGAGAGAGCAGGGGAGGAGGGGCTCTGCAGCTACTGGACAGGGCCCAGACGAGGAGAATTGTGAAAAGTGATCGTAGGAAAGAAATCCTAAACTTTAGTCATACCAGGGCTTTATTAAGGCCCAAAGAAATCTGATCAGAATATTTATCGTTCAACCCGACGGAACTATATTAATCTGGATTTTTAGAATATCAACCGAATCCTAACTCGAACCCAGCTTGACCTGACCCTGAAACTTCTAACAGTTTTTATTGTTAATGTGTTGGTTTTAATTTGTTAAGTTGTTTGTAAATAATAGATCGTAGAAAAATCAAATATGAATCGTGAGCTGTGTTTGATGATTAGCTTATTCGGTAACTTGCATATGGTAAATAAAATATCAAAAAATAGCTTATCATGACAGACTAGCTTCAAATTACTTAAATAACGTTTGGTGGAGAAAAACGGCACGGGTGTATGTGGTGTGGTAAGAAATGAATGAACATGAGGTATTGGTGAGTGCCTTCGCCGGTGGCATTCGGGGCATGTCTGTTGAGGAGCTGAATTACAAAGTCTTATTATAGGGCTGCCATATTGCCTATCTCGTAACTGCGTTCCGTTTCCGTCGGAGGTGGAAACAGATTTAGAAATCTTTTTTGGTTGGATTAAATCGACTTTGGTGCCTTGGAAAATCTTTTATGATGTAAAGCTGCCAATCGGCTTGTCTGCTGCGGGCGAATAAAGTTGCTGATCACCTTGCTGAACAAGGACCGGGCTTGCGTGATTTTTATACTTATACTATTTTAAATTATAATTCGTATCATTCTAATTTGTAATGGTATTTTATGTTTCTTATTCATAGAAATGATAAATTTATTATTTTTTTTAAAAAAAAAAGTAAAAAATAGTTAATTTGATGAGATAATCTCGTCAATCACACAATCAATTGAGATATAAAAATACAATTAAAATTATGATGACATATTTTTAAAATTTTAAATTATAGATAATATAAAAATAAATTACCCACTTTTAAATCATTATCTTCTTTAGATTGATTCCTGTAGAGGTCTCATTAGATTAGATAGGCTCGCTATACCCTCTTTTTGGGTATACTTTTGTGATCAATTATGTTTTTAGTCCTATTTAGTTTATAATCGATCTAGATTTTTTTTCTTTTTTTTATTAAAAGATGGAACTACATTTCTTATTCACTATACCGAGGCTACTCTAGTAATCGAGAGAAAAAAAAAGGAAATAACCGAATGAAGTAATCTAAATTAAGTCGGGTCTACCTTCGACAAAATAGAATATTTGTTAGAGTTATAATTCTATTGGATTTAGTACCTATGTTATTCTGATTTATTTACTTGCATGATTATTTACTTATTTGTTTGATTCATTCGAAAAAATTTTCTTATGGTATAATTGAGTTGGTCCTATAAAATTTAAAATCCGCTTAGGTAAAATTTTGTACTGATTTGTCGTTGATATTGGAGTAAGCATATAATAAATAATAATTTGCGGTAGAAAATTTGTTTTCGATATTACATGTTAGTGCCGTTTTGTTTAATGACCCATTTGCCCTTAGGTTAAGCAAGCAAAGAAAATACAATAATAGTGCTTCATGTTGCATTGTTTATATAAGAAAAGGGTTGCCATCTGGTCCTCATGCTATATTTATTGTAGACTTTATCAGTATATTCTGCAAACAAAATATATATAAATAATATTGGTTGAAGAGAGGGCAATTGAAAAAAAAAAAAACATCATTAAAAACTGCATACAACATTTGCGATTGAATTTTTTTAATTTCACAGCACCAAAATACATATTTATAATTATTTTTTAAAAAAATTCAACATTAAGATCGTAAATCTCATTAAAATTTACGACTTTTATATTGAAATTATTTTCAAAAATACATATACATACATATATATATATAATCGAAATACGGTTTTCGTTATTTTTAAATGGGTTAAGAATTTGAAGCCCTAGAGCGCTAATTTTTAAGTATTTTAAAAAAAAATTAACAAAAATTGTAATTATCATCAAAATCTACAATTTTGAGTAAGAAAGTTTTATCAAAAAATGTCCATAGATATATATTTGCAACTCTAAAGTCTTAACAATGTGTTTAAAAATTTTTTAAAAAAAAAAATTATATTACAATGCGTACGAACGTTCCAAACATATATGTATAACTACTTTTTGAAAAAAAATTCAGTATGAAAAGTTTTTTTTTCAAGATGAAAGTCTTAGCAAGTTTAAAAAAATTTATAACTTTTAAGTTTAAATATTGTTTTTAAAAAATATTTTGCGATCGGTATTTTAGGACTCCATAGGGTAAGCGAATTTATAAGAAAAAAAAAGGGTTACCTCTGTACACGTCGGCTCAAGGTACGGTGGGTTCACCGCTTTCTCCGGATGGCAGCGATTAATGGAACTCAAGCATCTGTTGTTGCCTCGGCCCTTCGACGAGTTCTGCAGCAGTGATGTTGAAGTTTGTAAGTCCCATTCGAACGTTACAAAGTGTCAGTGTCGGTATAGCCTGATCTGATGTAATCATAACCATACGCAGTATCAGTGTTGGTACCGTGTACATCCCTTTGTACTTAGTATGCTATAATTGTATCAGAGTTCTAATGGCATGATGAATAGCAGTGCTCATTAGAGAGCTTTTAGTACTTATATTGTGTCAGACCAGCGCATAGAAATTACAACATACGGTGTCATTAGCTATCATGTGAACTGCACGAATTGCCGGCGACTATGTTCCATGGGTCATGACAACTTTAGTATGGTGTTATTTAGGATATGACTAATTTTGTGCCGTCATTGTCCATTTCTTCGCTGATTAGTAGGTTTATGCGATAATAATGTTATGTATCATCCTCTGCAATCATTTACAACAACTAATCGAGATGTTGTTAAGGTTTGGTGAATTTGCATGTTATAAGTTCTCTTTTTTTTTTTTCAGTTTGCGGATTTTATCTGTAAAGATTTGATGAATTGTGCTGTCATTTTCTTTCTCCAAAAAAGCTTATGTAATGAAAGTGTTGTATATCTCTCCTGTTGTGTGGATCAATCATTAATGGTAGGTTTAAATGTGATATTGTTTGAGGTTTTGGTGAATATGTATTATCACTCCTCCTCTGTCTGTGGGCATTAGGCAGATATGATGCATGTGGGGAGATTTATAACTTGGGTTTTAAAAGTTATAAATTATAGCACACTTTGGGTTTTATAAGTTATAAAAGTTATGAATCGATAAGTCTTTACAAACTATCTAATTACAGCACACTTTGCCATAGATGTTGAGAAACTGTGCAAGTGACTCTAACAAGATCCGGGCTCTTCTTCAAGCTTTTATATTTTTTATTATAATTATTTTTTTAATTTTTGCCTCTTCTTTTGAATGGAAGGACGAGAAGGGAGAATGGTTTTAGCAAGAAGTAAACAATAGTTTAACAACAAATACTTCAAAACTCACTTCTTTTCACACTTCTTAAGCTCCACTCCCTTGTTCACCCTTCCGGTGAAGTAAGCATTCAGCTGGTCCAAATATGCTATTATTCCACTGTAGCACTGTTTTAAGGGGGTGGGTGGCAATAATATATGAAAAGTAACAAGAGAGGGTTTTTTTTTTTATATATAATTAAAGTACATGCAATTTTGGTACATGCGTGATACTTCCAATTCTCTTACTTGGAAAGTGTTTGAATTTTGATCAAGTGAATATGTCTTTCTTGAGAATAAGGGACCTGTGAAGCGTTTTCCAGATCATGTGGGTGCTGCAGCAGCGTTCTTGAGAACGAGGAGAGGAGGGAGCAGTGGGTGGGAAATCAGCATGTGACCTTACAACGCGTTTGTTCTGCCACCCATGCCAAGAGGGTCAGGAGTTGCGTCGCTGACTTCCTCATCCCGGCTTCAATGCTCGCTCGGTCTTTGTTATGATTCCTCCCACGGAGCAGACGATGGGTCGTGGCATCTCTGATACTTCTCCATAGATATCTCAGTCGATCATCATACAAATAAACACACACACATATTTTATATATATATATATATATATACAGATTGTAAATCTGTTAGTTCTTCTTGGTCTTGGTTGTCTTTTTTGTGAGAAATATGGAGCTAGGATAATCTATCTGCAACGTCATTGGAATAGATGAAGTTTGGCATTGAGGGCTGTTTACTTGGCTGGCAAGTACTTGTGAAGATGTTACGCGGAATTATTTTCTTGTTTATTTGGTTTCGAGAATTAGATTTTTTTATTTTTTATTTTTTAATGCGTGGCTGAGAGGGTGGGAAGTGGATTACATGACAAGTGGAGATAATATCATGGAATTATATTTTTTTTTGGAATATATATAAAAATATGGAATTATAATGAATATATATTCAATCGATATATTCAACTCCATTAATATATATATACAAGTGTATTTAAATAATATTATTGAATATATCATTTTTTTTATTTATATAATTCCATTTTGCTATCTTTGTAATTCACTGTGTACTTACATTTGCGTTATTTTAAATCTGCTAAAATTTTTAAGTCTTATACACCTATTTTAGAAATAATTTTCGCGCATGTTAAAACAATATGGTTGAATATATCGATTTTTTTTTCGATTTAATATAATTCCACTTTGTTGTCTTTGTAATTACCTGTTTACTTGCTTTATTTTCTATTACCATTTTCATTATTCATTAAATCTGCTAAATTTTTAAAGTTTCAATATTCGTCTAACTGCAACATAGAAAGTGCAGTATAATTATCTCAATAGATTATTGAACGAAAAAATATCAAGGATAATTCGTTTAAGCCTCTCCTTTACAAAATTGTTCATTTTCAGGCCTTCTATTTACCTTTTTTTTAGCCCCTCTCCGTTCAACGTGTAATATCGTTTCGACCACCGTATTACTATTTTTAAAAATTTTAATATAAATTATAAATTTTAATGTTTAGAATTTATCTAAAAAAATATTTCTATATAGATATTTTGAGGCTTTCAAATTTAAACTGATTAACAGATCGAATTCAAAATCTTTAACAATTCGGAGAATCAAAACATTTACTTAGAAATTTTTTATTGAAAATTTTTTAAATATAACAGTTATATAAATTATCAAAATCTACTATTATAATGTTAATTTTTTAAAAAAAAAATACTAAAAATACTAACACAGTCATTGAACGAAAAAATACAAAAATCGAGAGAGGGACCTAAAAGAAAGTAATTTACATAGACTCAGAGAGGCAAATAGTTTTCTTTAAAAAAGAAACCCCAAGCCTGTGTTTGGGAACATGAAAAATAGAAGGATGGAATCGAAAAGGAAATAAAAGTGGGAAAAAATAAATTTTCCTTTGTTTGAAAAATAAATGAATTGATCTCAGAAAAGAATTATGAGAGATTGTAATTTTTTGGGTCCATAAAAAATGTTTCCTCCCAAAACGAAAGAAAAAAGCAATATATCATACTCAAATTATAGCTTTGTCTCTATTTAAAGCATCAAATGAAAATATGATAATGTAATACTGGGAACAAATTTGATCATTTTATATTTTAAAATTTTTATTTTATTTTTTATTAACTGATTTTCTTTTTTTTTCTTCATTATTCAAACATTTTGGTAGCAGAACATTCTTATCACTTTTTCCTTATGTAATACCAAATTAATTCCCTTTTTTTTTTCATTTCTATCAAATTAGTCATAAAAACGTATTTTGATAGACTGAATCGGCCAATTCCAAAAGGAGGCTGAATTGGTATTTACAATTTTTTTTCCATCCAATTTTCTTTCTCGTTCCAAACGGAGCGCAAATATCAAACCTACTTTGTGGGGCAAAAAAGTCAAAATGTCCGATCCCCATTTTCAGCCGTGGATTCGGAGCTTCGTGATTCGCGTTGGAGCTACCATTGCCGCTTGATGGTTAGTTGAGGACGAATGGATTATTGTCACTTTCCGACGACAGCATCGTAATGGACACGCTATTATTGTCTTGACTTTTATAAAAGTGGCATCTTTCCATTGGAAAAAGTGGTGAATGACATTATTCTTGGCATAAAAGTATACCCTAGGAAATTTCCAGGAAGGTTCCTGTTGTGTTTGAAAATTCAAAACATTTACCACCACTAGTATAATAATACTATTAATAATATATTATAATTGTCACTTTTATTAATAATTTCTATAAAACTACTCTTTGGGACAGCTTTTTTCTGGTATTAAAAATTAATATTTAGATATATTAATTTAAACAATTAATTTTTAATAAATATTTATTAATTATAATTGTTAATTCTTAAAAATATATATCTATAATTCGTAATATAATTCTGAAAATTTTTATAGATATTAATTAATATTTATAAATTTTATGTTTAAACTTTTCGTTAAAAAAAAGTTTAAATAGATATTTTAAAATTATAAATAATAATAAATTTAAAAATAGTTTATAAAATTTAATGTTATTTGTTAAAATATTTGAAGTTCAAAGTAAATATCTAAAAATATTTTTAAAATAATTTCCTTAATTAAATTATAAATAAATATTGGAGAGGTTGAGTCTCTCCGCCTGGCCCAGCAGTACTTATCTTACTTTAAAATTGATTTGAAATACTAGAGACACCGTCTATATAAACTTAAGATGTTCTTGCATCCTGCGGCGGATGGCGCTAGTCCTTAATCGGTATTATAGACCGCGCTCTTCCTTTTTATCTCCTTACGCAAATAACCTCTTCATATTATCGTCTCTAGTATGAATAACGTGCTGCTCGGCGTAGACCGATACGTCTTGCTACAATACTTCAGTTGGGGGTTCCTTACCTTCAACTCGGCCACGGCCATCTACCGGTCGCTGGACGAGCCGTGGGCGGTCGCCTTCGTCCTCGTGGCTTACGCCAACTTAATCTTGTTGTTCGTCAGCTTGCGTCTCTTCGATAAGGCGCCTGAAGGATCTGACAAGAGGAACAAGCTCAAATATCTCGTGTGGCTCCTCGCTTCCTCGCTCACGGTCATCTTCTCTTACAAAGTAGCGACTGTTATGCCCCTGGTTCTCAAGGTTATAGTATGGGCAATGGCCGCGCTCACCACTGCCGGCGGCTTCTATGGCCTGGTTTTGTACGAAGACAAGAACGCTCAGAAAATCTGAGTGCTTCTGCCCTCTGCTACCTCTTTATAGATCTTAATATCATAAGAACTTCCCTCCGCGGCCGGATGCTCATAGTTTTCCCTCCTCCGTCAAATCCGTGAACTTTCTGCATTTGCTTCTCCTGTGCACTGGAGCTTGCGGATTTTTGTATATGTTGCTTTAAAAACTGGGTGTTTAATTACCAAAAAAAAAAAAAAAAAAAAACAAAAAACCGGGTGTTTGTATTCCACCGATAATGGTGTATAAAAATGATCAGAGCTTGCTATTCATATCTGTTGTAGAATATATACATGAAAGCATAAATAGACATAACATGTAAAAAAAAAATCAATAGAAAATCTGAAATAAGCAAAACTCGAAGGAACTTCTAAGGAAGCAAGCAATTTACAATAACCCGGAGATTAAGGAACAATAGTAAAGTTGAGCTTCTGAGAAATACCGTAATATATATATATATATATATATATATATATATATATAATGAAAGTTGTTGTGTTACCTAATATTTTGAAAAAATTTTGTGTAATATGATATTTATTTTATTTTAACTAAGTTATGTTGGTATATTAATTGATAAAAAATTATATAAATTTAAAAATATATAGTTATAATATTTTAAATAAATATTTAATTAAAATAAATAACTTATAATAGAAAAAAATAATCTACTATTTATTATTTATTATATAAATATTAATATGAAATTATATGCGTCGATGTTTTGAAATATTAACAAATTTTAGATTCCAGTTAATTCGCTAAAATTTTAAATTTAAGAATTTACTTATAAATGTTTATTAAAAATTATTAATTATAAAAATTGTAAAACTTGTTAAAAGTTATAAATTTATTTAAAAAAATATACAGATACAATAGTTACAATTGTGTGATGCAATTTTAAATTAGAACTTAAAACTTATATATATATATATATATAGAGGCCGAACAGGAAAAATTGGACGCTGATGGAAAAAGATCCCTAAAATGAGATGCTCTGCCAGCCGGCAGAGAAATGATGGCAGAGCATCAACGTGCGCGTCGTATTTCCCGCCGGCCATGTTATAAAAAAAAGGAAAAATTGCGTTTCAGCCTCCCGTTTTCCAAAATTGACTTTTCAGCCCCCGAAACGCGTTTCTCCGCCGACGTGGCGGCGCGCGCGTGCCGCCACGTGGCGTTTCGGAGGGCTGAATCGCGCGACCCCAAAATTAGGGGGGCTGAAACGTAATTTTCCTTAAAAAAAATAATAATATGCGAGCGAGAGGCCGCGGGTTGTCCCACTCCCGCTCCATGCGAGCGGGGCCATTTTTCTGCGACGGCCCAGATCGTATGATCTGGGTCGTGTGATTTTCAAGATATTATTTATAATTTTCATCGACTTGTTTGATCTAATTTGAAGCATTTTTAAAAAAATATTTGAACTACAAAGTTATAGATATAGATCATCATTTTGACATAATATTTGATATTTTTTGAAAAAATGTTCAACTACAAAGTTGTAGATCACATCAAAATCTATAACTTTATGGTTCAAATATTATTTTGACATAATATTTGATATTTTTTCGAAAAATATTCAACTACAAAAGTTGTAGATCATATCAAAATTTATAACTTTGTAGTTTAAAATTTCACGCAAAAATACTTAAAATTAGATCAAATTAACTGTCGAAAATTTTATAATGTGTCTCGAGATTGGTGCTGGACAAGATGGACAGCCGGAATCATGGGTGCAGCGGCACGTCGTAGGGAGGCGCCGCAGAGGATCCGCGTCCCTAAATTAGTAACTCTATGAGCGTGTTGCATCAAAGCTTATCGCGAATCGAAATTGCGGAGGAGAGGGCTCCAAAGAGGCGTTGGCTTAAGGAACAATTGCATATCAGCAGGTATATAAAAATGATATATCCACAAATAATATATATATAATTTGTGGATATATCAATTTTATATAAATTTATTGATATTTCTAACTGTTATTCCTTTATCTATTTTAAATATCATATCTCTTATATTATTCAAAGTAGTTATTGACTTTTTAAATATTTATAATTTAGTGCAAATGTCATATTTTTTTAAAGAATAAAAATTAGTATTACATGAAGTAACTAAACGTTGGACCAAATTATCAAATACGTATTCCAAAAATATCAAAACGAGTTAGTACTATCCAGTTAATTTTATGAAACCTATTTACTACTTGCTGTTATGTTCTGCTAGTCTGCCGTTAACACTCGGCACGTGGCGCTCTTACCGGTTTTTTTTACAAATAAAATATATTTATTTATTTATTATTCTTTTGGTAATTTATTTCTATTCAAGTATTTTGAAAAAAAAAATACATTTATTCATTTATAAAATGTTAACATATTTATTCGTTTATTATACTTTTTTCAATTTTTATGGTATTCTTTTTGTAATTTATTCAAATAAAACACATTTATTATTCTTTTATTCATTTATAAAAAAGTTAACACATTTATTTCCAATTTATTCTTTTTTATTCTTTTTGTAATTTATTCAAATAAACAATTATTATTTCTTTAATCTTTTTGCAATTTATATTTGCGATCGTTTTTGCAATTTTGAAAAAATATATTTATTCATTTATAAAAAGTTAACACATTTATTCATTTATTATTCATTTTATTCTTATTGTAATAAAAAGAATAAATAGAAAAAAGAATAATACATGTGTTTTCTTTGAATAAATTACAAAAAGAATAAAAGAAAATAAATTGAAAAAATAATAATAAATGAATTAATGTGTTAAACTTTTATAAATGAATAAATGTATTTTTTTTTCAAAATAAATGAATAAAAATAACAAAAAGAATAATAACAGAATAAATGTGTTGTATTTGTAAAATAAATCGGCAACCAATCACATAGCGCCACGTGGTAAATGTTAATGGCAGGCTAGCGGAATCTAATGACAAGTAGTAAATAGATTTTGTAAAATTTACTGGATTTGACTAGCTCCTTTCGCTTTTTCGGAATATACATTTGGTAATTGGTCCTAAAAGTTGTTTATTGATATATGTATTGTAAAATGATAATGAATTTTATATTTATATATAGACTAAAAGCAATAAAGTTATGAGCGCTATTATTTTTGGAAACTTTTAATAGTACATATGCAATTCGAACCAAAAAATACTACGTATATATGTTTGCGGTTCACTTGTACTTAAAAATTCAACTTTGGCAATGAAACGTGTGCGTGGTTAATGCCATATCTGATGACCCGCTCGACGATGAAACTTTGAAGGCACGTAATTAATAATACGTCGGTGCAATTAAATTCCTTCAGCAGCAATCCAACGCGCCTTTAACTGCAATGCACTCCCATTGATCAGAGCTTCCCCAACTCCGCCGCCGCAATCATGGAAACGAGACCTGACGTCAATCGTCGGAGGACAGATCCGCCACCGCGTCCTGTCATGGACCCGCCCACGTTGCTCCAATACTTCAGCTTGGGATTTCTTACTTTCCAAGTTGCGATCGCGATCTACCGGTCCGTCGACGATCCCTGGAACCTTGTCTTCGTGATCGGATCCTACGTGAATCTGTTGATACTCTTTTGGAGCTTACGACAGTTCGAGAAGTCTCCCGAAAACTCCATCGAGAGGAAGTGGCTCAGCTACATTGTGTGGCTGCTCGCATCCTCCCTGATAGTTACGTTCTCTTATAAATCTGCGATGATCATGCCGATGGCTCTGAAAATGGTAGTCTGGGCCATGGCGGCGCTCGCCACGACAGGCGGATTCTATGCCCTCATATTTTGCAGCGAAAAGGTGATATGCTTTCAGGGAAAAAGTGAAGGACATTAGAACGATGCTGATGAGGGGTGGTTCATATTAGGATTTGTTATGCATCATCATATACATACGGTTGGTGATGAATATATATATATATATATTAGTTGTGAAGAAAGATGTAAGTGAGTGGTTTTCACCTGTATATCCTGTTAAATACCAATACATTGATGTTATTACGTGTTGTTATATATTGTTGTGATCAAGAAAACAGTGTTATAATTTTTTTTGAACTTTTATAATCTATGCCTATTGGATTTTGACGTATAAAGTATTATAATGTTTTGAATTAAGATATGCCATTGTTGTATGTATGTATTGTTGATAGGTTACGCATGTCATCGGCCTAGGGCAGAACACTAGCTGGCCGCTCGTTAACCATGTGAGCCGTCACGGGTTCAAGTCGTGACCGCAAAGGTTTGCGGAGATAATAATTCTTCTACATAGAAAAGTCTCACTAACTATATTAATTATTCTATGAAGAAAACTCTCACCTCTACTCATCACCATGCATAGGCGCATTTTTTGCTCACATTTTATGCGATGACAAATGGAACCTTTCTTGCTTAAAAGATTTGCTTGAAGAATCCTATTCGTGGAAGATTATAATATTTTCTGATAGAATATATTTCCGAAATCTTATGCGGTAGAATATATATATCACTACTTGATAAGGAGATTATGTACCTGAATTTATTTATTTATTTTTTTCAATAAATTTAGAACCCTTGCAACTTGCTCATATATATATAAGCGCAAAAGAGAGTTTTGGAAGTGTCTTATAACCCAACATAATTATTTAATAGTTAAAATATATTTAAATTATATATGATAGTTATCATAAATATTGTATGGCTTATATTCTGTAGTAAGTTATAAAATCATCCACTTATTTCTCTTCTAAATATTCTCAATAATTTTATAATTATATTCATTTTTATCTATAGATTTGTATTATAGATTTTTTTTTAAAACCTTTTTTTTTTAATTGTCTTTAGAAAATACTAGATTTGTATTATTTTTTAATATAGATTTTTTTTATGATTATATTCTCCTAAATATTCTCAATAATTTTACTAATTATAATTTTTTAGAATAATTTTTAATTATTTTTAGCACACATATCGTGAGCGCGGCGTCCTCTATGTTTTCGAACTATCATATGTTTTGGATTGACTTTTAAAGGTTTTTTCAAAAAAGAAGGGCTATGTGATAAGTTTTTGCAGCATGATTTTTTTGACAAAATCCTATGTTTTATTTTGGCAAATTTATAACAGTAAGCACAAACCACCAAGATTCTAACAGATATAGATGACAATTTAAAAAAGTTAACTTATTGAGAGTGTGTGACGCGCTGGGATTGCACCTGCCAGTTCACCACTTTGATCCAGCGGTCGTGAAAATTAAATTCTAGGGATTCAAACTAGAAGTTGTATCTGCGTAAAGTCTAAATATTGATAATGATGCACAATTTTCAGTATTGTAAGCAGCAAAGCTTAAGTACACAACTCCATATACGAAGATCTTTTTTGGAGAATACATATATGAAAACTTAATAGTGAAATTAGAATAAGCACCATATAAATTTTATATAGTACAAAGTCATTAAGTGAGTGTATTATGGGCAGTGCATCTGTCAGGTGTAGAGATGCAGCAAGTCCGGGCTTGGGCTAGCCCGGACTATTTTTGCAGGCCAGCTCGTCGCAACAAACCATTTGTTAGCTCAGGCTAAGCCTTGCATGATCGCGCCTGTTCGCACTGCGCAAGGCTGACTCCTAACTTAGCTCGGCCTGGTGGTCCGTCAAGTCGGAAGCCATGTGAGCCTCGCTGGCCTATACGGCCACTGTTTATTAAAAAACTATGTAGAGCGCGCAAACTTAAAACTCTAAAAGATAAAAAAGCACATGACATGGTGCTGCGTATTGCTGACTGACCGGCACAGTTCGGCTGTGCGGACTGCCCATGGCCCATAACGGCCAGCTCTACGGGTCGAATTGTGCTCTCTAGGCTGAGCCAGGCCGCGATTAAATCCGCGGGCCACAGGCCTACTACTACACCTGCAACAGTAGTTAGGTACGCGCTATGATCACGAGACCGAGCTTTACCAACCTTTGCTTTACCAATCCGCTAGGGTTACATCAAACTCCACTCGTTCAGTTCCTCCTCATCGGCGATTCCCCTGTCGCGTCGCAATCATGGCAGCAAGAGCAACAGCCGACGATCAGGCGAGGGTCGCACCACTGGCTCCGACCTTTCGTTACCTCCTCCCCTCTCTGCAGTACTTCAGCTGGGCGTTCCTCACTTTCCAAGCCGCGATCGCGATTTACCGATCCATCGACCATCCATGGAATCTCGCCTTCGTGATCGGTTCCTACGCTAACCTGCTGCTTCTATTTTTCAGCTTACGCCGATTCGATAAGGCCCGCGATAACTCTGTTGAGCGGAAGTGGCTGAGGTACATCGTTTGGCTTCTGGCGGCTTCGTTGATCACGACCTTCTCTTACAAAACGGCGACTATCATGCCGATTGCTTTGAAGGTGATTGTCTGGGCTATGGCGGCACTCGCTTCCGTCGGAAGCTTCTATGCTCTTATTTTCTGCGTCAAGTAACTTGTCTTTGCATGAATATATATGCATATATTAGTGTTTCTGTGGTGGTTGTAGCCACTAGTTGGATCTTCGTATGTCGTTGACGTGTGAAATAAGTTGATTAAGTTAATCAGTTTGACTTTGTATTAAGTCAACTTGAATTTAACCTAAGACCGGTTATATCTAATTGCTTATATGTCTGAGAAATTGAGTAGAGTTAGAATTACAATTATCTGCTCTTCTTGAGGAACATCTTGATCATCTTCATATAGTCTATGTAAAATTTAGTAGAACAAAAGGGGAAGGCCTGAGATGTTTTTGTTCAAAAACAACCACCAAGCTTTTTGTGAACAACCATCATGATGGTGTTCAGACGGCGGAAGGTGCGGGCGATGGCTGCTATTCTCAAGTGTCAAGAACAATTGTGATCCGAAGTTGGAGTGAAGTTGCGTTCCATTATTTGAGGTCGGATAGATGGATTCTTGTACGCTGTTTGCTATATGATGAAAGACATCTTCTTTCAAGTCTAAAAAAACATAAGATCACTATTTCTGTTTTCTTCCCATTTCTTTTGACCTCTCATAAGCCTCATTTCCATTCCATCACATGACCTACTCATTGCTTCTGAAGAATCTTTCTGTAGTTTCATAAACTTTGTAGAGTTTCTGATCGTTTTATCGCCTACGGTTATTATTATTATTTATTATGTGGGCATTAGCTTACAGTGGCTTTGATACACGAGTTCAAGAAGGGACCCAAATGTGTATATATCATTAGCTCTTTCAAATTGTGTCAATGGTAGTAAATCTACAAACGTGGTGAATCTACAAGGCATGAATAATTGTGTAGAAGGAGCAACTGCTTGAAGAGCGAAATCGTCGATGTTGCAAATGCGAGGTGAGAAGAAGCTTGTGACTGAGTAGAGTAGCCTAAAATTGCGTTGCTGAATGCTGATTGCAAGGTAGCTTGGCAGATGGGGAGATGATCGATCAAGTAGGAAGATTAGAGAAATACAAGCTATCGCATGGTAGTTTGGCAGACCGGGGAGATAATTGATCAAGTAGGGAGATGACATAATTCGGAGCTATAGATCTTGTTGGGGACTTCTAAGACTAGTATACTTGGATAATTTCCTGAAATATTATTTGGAAAGCAAAGTCGCCGTGCTGCTGAAAATCTGTTGCTACCTATACTGCAACTCATGTTGGTTGAGGTTATATTCATGGATCAGAACTCGCGCTTCCTTGGAAAGCTTCCCCCACTGCTTCATCGATACAGCCAATCCTTCGAACGCCCGTACCTTTCGACGATCAAGTAAGAGTCACTTCTCAAACCGGCATGCGCAATAGTTTGGATGACTTTTTTTTTTTTTTTAATATATGGCTGTGTTTCTGTTAATCTGTGTTCCCTTCTATACCCATAGCAGCAACATAGATAAATCCTGGAGTATTTCAGTAAGTCGTTTCTTCTATCCTGGAGTATTTCAGTAAGTCACTTCTTCTATCCTTATAGTTGCAAACCGTACGGGCCGGCCCGGGCCCGTACGGTTTGATGCGGGCCGCCCGCGGCTTGCACGGTCATCATTGCAGGGCGGGCCGGCTCGCGCGGCCGAGCCGGCCTAAAATTAAAAAAAAAAAAAAAAAAAAACAGCCCGCGCCGGCCGAGCTGGCCTAAAATTAAAAAAAAATAAATATGCCCGTGCGGGCTGGTTTTCGCAGCCCGGCTCGCGCTGCCGGCGAGGCGGGCCGGCCACGTGGCCCGATGAGCCGGGCTGCGGTATGGACCACGGGTTTTTTTTGCAACTCTTATCTATCATGGAGTATTTTAGTAAGTCTTTTCTTCTATCCTGGAGTATTTCAGTAAGTCGTTTCTTCTATGTTGATTGTGCTGTTATTACTATAGGCACAAAGACATGATCAGGATTGCTAGAATTGTCTCGGACACTGCTTCGAGAGTATGTATTTCTATTTTCGTCTTTCATGTTGGCTACTGCTTGTCAAGCAAAACCCAGCCGGTTGACCGTAGTCATGGTTGCGCTCTAATTTCTGATACTTTGCGCCAACTTTCATCCAACGAAGTTGGGATGATCAGAACAAACAACTGATTACTATTAGATTGGTCTGATAATGGAGACTACATCTGTTTATTCGATTGTAGTTACTTACTCCTTAGAAATATCAGGAGTCGCCCCAAAATATAAGAGCGGATTATAGCTTCTTGTGTTTTAGAGATATCGCTAGTCACCCTCAAAACATGAGAGGTTTTAGAGCTGTCGGGCAGTCGCCCTCAACATATGAGAGCCGCTTATAGCTTATTGCTTTTTTAGAGATATGGAATCATCCCCGAGAAAGTGACAGCTGGAGTCTTATAAAGTCTAAGAATATATCCGGCTAAGTGATCATATGAGTATGGCTTAGGAACTGCTTGTGAGGTTATCTATAATTTAGGTAAGATTTTGACTAGTATTTAAAAAAATAAATAAATAATTAGAAGTCTGAGACCTAAGTCAGAACTGTAGGGCACCCATGCGGAGCTTCAATCTGCTTCGGCTCAACCTGGAGTTACTGCTCTGACAATATGATGCGGAGATGCGGCGAACTACTCCTCTACAGGGATTCCAGCGATCCTGAAATATGTTTATTAACTTTTTTATATTTTATGATTTGGATTTGTTTTTTTTTAAAGGAAAAAAAAAGGAGAAATATTCAACTTATTTTCTCCGTTTTTAGTTCATTAGTGAAAACGAAGTTCAGAACAAAGGCATTTCGGCAAAGAGTGCTGCTCTAAAATAGAATTTGGTCAAAAAATATTTCCAAATCAATTTTGGTGCTTAAGTGCTCTTTAATAGTTCACCAGTGAAAACTATTTTCGTTCGAACAATGGACAAAATCATTCTAAAATATACATATATAAATTTTTTTTTAAAAAAAATTCAATAAAAAAAAAAAATTTTTGTGTGCTCCATAATTTTATATTCGAAATTTTCTCAAGATTTTTCTTAATATATGTTTCAGATTCTAAATTTTTGGAACTAATAAAGCGTGGGAGCCTTAAAATTTCTGTTTTGAGATATGTTTTCGAATTTTTTTTGTACAAATATTATACAATATATCATAATATATATATATATATATATATATATATATATATATATATAATATTTTTATTTGTATAAAAAAATTAGTTGTATTTTAATAACAAAAAGCGAGAGTATTTTATTATTTCACGTTACAAAAGAATATTAAAGAGTCAAATGTAATTAGAGATATGTTTTAGCTAATAGTAATTTTAGGAATACTCTTCCGTGAGATGTACTTAAGAAAGTAAGGTGAGAATTAACACTGAAAAAGAAGGAGAAAAAACGGTTTTCGAAGATGTTTTCAAAAAATAAAAAAAAAAATAGCGTTGACTAAAAGTGCTTAGAACGTATATCCCTTTAAATTCGATTCTCGATCACACGTAGTCACGTTATGCCCTAGTTATATATACATCTATACAATCACAGTTCTAATTACCGCCACCGAAACCTTCTTTATTCCACTCCGTCGTCGAAACAAGATCAAATCTTCCGTCGTACTCGCCGCCATGGCTGCGGATAACAGGCCACTTCTCCGAGATCGAACGAGACCGCCACGTTTCTTAGAAATCACCGCCAGTTTGTTGTTCTGCGTGCTTCTGTTCTTCATCTTGTTCTACTCAATCTACGCCTTCAACACCAGCAAAGGCAACCCTTTTAGCTTACTGGTGTGTCTTTCAGTATACGCCGACTACATTACAATGTTCTGGCTGATCATTACCAGTGCAAACATGAAGAAGGAATCGCCAGAAGATCGTCGGAATAGTCGCCGTTTTACACTGTGTTGCTCCGTGCTCGTATTTCCCGTCGTCTATTGGGTGCTGACAGGAACGCCGTCGATCGTCAAGACGACTTTCGTCGTCATGGTTGCGCTCCTCATCTTCACTACTTGCCTCGGTGCAAGTCTTCTGCATCGCAGCAACGATGACGAACCAAATACAAAATATAATTACCCAGTTAGGGTTTAATTAAGCACTAGATGATTTGATAGTTGCACTTTTAGTTATTTTATTTTGTTTAAAGCAGCTAGTTGTTTTTCTGATCGGTGAACTGTTGATTATATAATTGTTCACTTTTGTCATGAATATTATATATTTTTTTAGATTATTATGGTGGAGCCGTAATGCGAGCACACGTCTTTGTGGGGATCTCAAACTCGTAAAAAAATCTCCATGCCCAGCTCTGACTAACACTATGTAATCCGAATAGAATCCTTTTATAATGGGAGACTCCTATTTCTGTTAGGAATTTCATTCCATGCGGATTTGAATCCAAGTAGTAAGTTTCATACTCTCCATCCGGTCGAGCTAACCGTGCTCGGCTATCATGAATATTACTTGTTTTTGTTCTTCTTTCTATGCTTTTTTTTCTTTTTTTGGTTTTTTTCGTTTACTTGATACTTTCAATAAATTAGCAGAATCGTAACCTATTACAACGTTGCTGCTGCACTCGATTTGTGCGAAGAGTACTTAGGATTGGATTCAAAGTATTTGCAACTCCTATGATCTCCCGCAAAGATTAATCACAATAGCATAAAGGTGGTGTTTTTCTTAAGTAACCCCATATTGACATTATACAAGTAAACTCTCAGATGGAGCTAGCCACTCTTAGAGCAGGATCGGAGCTCCAAGTTAGCAGCAAGCTAAAACTTTTCCAACCCATGAGGCCAACCCATATTGACATTTTTTTTTTTGATCTATGAGTTTGATTGTTATCGTATATCTCGACCAAATACTGAGCAGTAAACGATATTCTAGCGGTTTTCACATTTTCATGGGGAATAAAATTTTCAAACCATATACAGAAAGCTAGCACCTTCAGAATACTTGGAATCAAGAATTCATACCATCTGCACAGATGGAGTTGCAAACTCAACGACCTGCGTTTTAATTTTACCCCAGTTTCCCTATATTCAATGTCATCAGTAATGTTTGAAGGACATTTTGTCAGAAAATATCCTCCTAAAATCATTTTTTGTTAAAAATATTCTCCTAATTTGGTTTGATATTTTACTGTTTATCTGTGACATGAAATGATGAAAATAATTTTTTTCATGAAATAGCAACTTTTTTTTAATAATTACTAAATTAAACCAAACTATATATATTAAGAATTTTTCAGAGATTTTGAATATAAAATTTTTAAGTGTATGTAATTTTTATATTGAAATTTTTACTAGTAATACAAATTTAGAGCGCCAAAATATATATTTAGAAAAAAAATTTAAAAAAATTTAAATACAAAAGTTATAAGTACATAATTTTTTCAATATTTCTTTAAAAAATATTTTATATATATATATATATATATATATATATATATATATATATTATAAAATAATTTATAAATTACTCCAATAAAATATTTTCATAATTCGAGATAGACTAAATGTTCATTGTTGAACACCATAAAACTGAACCAATGTCATTCAATGACATCATATAGAGACGAGGATGAACCATCAAGGAGTTTACAGTTATAAAATATAATATTTGTCCATTAACTGATTACTAAAAAGATCATCAATTTGTATAATTAAAGAAAATTTAAAAAATTCTTTGAAAACTTTCGAATAAAAGTTATAAATTTATAACTATAACGTTAAAAATTTTTCTAAAAAAAAATTCTAAATAAATATTTTGACACTCTATAACAGATTTAAAAAATAATTTTGAAATCCACTTCAAACATATTAAACTTTACAACTCTAAAATATTTATTTAAAAATTTTTGTTAAAAAATTTTTAATATAAAAAATATAGATCTCATCTAAATTTAGCTATTATTATATTAAAAAAATTTAAAAATATTTCCAAAATATATATTTTTGTAATCTTTAGATAGGTAAATGTTTTAGTAAATCTTTTACTACGCCGAACAACACTCTACAAGTTTTTGTGGAGTCATCTGAGAAGTTATCTCCTTGATTTACCTTACCTTCGACCACCTAAAAAAATCAGCTTGTTAGCTCTTTCTTCCAAATTATTTTGGAAAGGACATTTGCATTTTTTTATATTCCCAATAATTTAAAATTATAATTTATACCTCCTAATTCGAACCTCTTTTAACCGTATGAAATGATGAAACTGCTTTTTTTTTTTTTTTTTTTTTTGACAACGACGATTTTGCCATTTTATAAAATCGCAAATGCTCCATTTTCTAACCATTTGAAATGGGTGTTGATGAGGTGTGAAGAATCCGTTAAGTTGTCATGATGCTGTAAATACTCCAAATTTATCCAAGAGGGAGATGGGCGGATCGTGCTTATGCTATCAAGCCGACAAATACACTGTGAAAAAGCCGTGTGCACGAGGCAAGCATATGAGACAAAAATCTTTCGGAATCAAGATAGTCAAATGTCTGGAGCTCAATCAAAACTCGCTACACTTACCTCTCAGCCAGGTGAAAACTGTAGGGCGAAGAGGACTCGTCTTTTATACGGGCTCTCTTTCATTGGGAAAGCGACCTACGGAAGTCTTCTCATTCGGAATAGATCTCGTCCAAATTAGTGTACTCCAACCCCTAAAAAAAGAAGTTTGAGCGTAATCCGATGCCCTTTGCACCTTGTAAGTGCAACTGCAAGACGCCGTAACCAGTGTCCTATATTGAAAGTCAGGAAACCACTGAATTCCACTCTAACGTAATATGTCGAGGCCTTTAAAGTTTTTTCGCAATTATGAATTTGTAGAATGGACTTTAAATACTGAATTTGCCGTCCTAAAATTAATGCTTTGCGTATTGAAAGCGACCCGATATCTCGAGAGTTCTTAACAAGATGGAAAATCACCGAAGATACCGAATTGGAGTGTTGCTGCGATTGCGACACGCTTCAAGCGTCGTAGTTCTTCTTAAAAATAGTTCACTTAATCGAATAATGCTTTTTGGAGAATAGAAGAATGCTGAATAGAGACGGGGTTCGTCTAATCTACCTACGCTAGCCAACTGGGAGTCAGAACTTGAACGCAAGCTCAAGCACGAGAAGTAGGCTGATTACATCTCAGTTGAGTGAGATTTCTAACTAAGCAGAGTGAGATTTCCGACTGAGCAGAAGGGCAAATCATCTGTCTTTGTGTTCGAGTTTATTTATGAGATTCTTTGGATATTGAAATAGGAATTGACCATTCTAGTAGTATAAAAGGGTACAAAATGTAATCTTATGCATTTTGAAACGATCGAATTATTTTTCACTTCTGTATGGTATTTTCTCTGTGTTTGCTCTAAGATCCGTATACGACCTTGTGAAGAATTTGAAGAAAATTTGATTTTTCAAGATAAAAGTTCCCGCCCAACCCCATCTTACACCCTCCTATCCATACATGAAGAATCACCACCTCACACTTCGTTCTGGTGAGCATCCATGGTAACAACTCTATGTTTTCGGCTACCCGACTACTCTTCCGGTCGACCGATATTTGTACCGGATAGCAAAAAATAGATAGCCCACGAAGTTTATCACACTCAGCATGCACATCAACCAGTAAAATTTCTCAAGTTGGTAACTGTTCAAGTTACCGCCGGAAAGCCAAGGGCGGTGGTGAGCTCTGCCGGTGATGTCGTTGACTATGGACACAAGAACGGAGCTCAAGTAGTACCCCATCGCCAAAGAAGCCCATGAAAGGGAGGTCGCCAGGGACTTCATCCCCGCCGGCGCCTCGGTAAAGAAGAACTCCAGCAGCCCTGCCAGCGTGAAAAGGTCGGCGGAGCCCAGGAACAAGTACTGTATCGCCACCCAGAAGAACGTGATGGGCAGCGGCCCATGAGATTCCTGCAACCCAGAACTCGTTGCGACTCGTTTCCTCTTCACTTCCACCATGGCAGCCACCGCCATGGCCACGATGGAGAAGATGAGACCGATTCCTATCCGCTGCAGGTGTGTAATCCCCATTTCTGTCTTTGTGATTCTCCTTGCGAAGGGAATGACGAGGTGGTCGTAGACCGGGGCGAGGATCATTATGAACACGACGGGGAAGATCGGGAGAGACGCCGGTGGTACGGTGAGCCCGCCCACTCGGGTGTCCATCGTGGCGGCTTGCTGAACGGAGAATGTGGATAGCTGTGCTAAGCAACAACTGAGCATTATAGTTGACAGGAAGATCGGAAGAATTCTCATCACCACCTTCACTTCTTCTACCTGTTCTACTGTGACTTCTAGTGATCTGTGGAGCGGCTTCCTTTCTGCTGCTCTGTTGAGGAAACTCAGTCCTTTCGGTGAATCCGCAATGAGTTTTGATTCTTTGGGACGATCTTCTTCCTTGGCTTCAGTATTATTCGAAAGACTCCCACTTCCGGCGACGTCTGCGACGGCATTGCGTGCGTTTTGGCCGGACTTGGTCGTGTTCAATATTGCACCGGCGAGAACCTGTTGCACGCAAAACAGCGTTACCCAGAGTTTCTCCCAAAGTTGCCTAAAGAAAATAATAAAAAAATCTTTTCCAACATCATATATTTTACTTTCGAAAATTATTACTTAACCCAAAAGACCCCCCAAAAATCACTAAAAACATATCCCAAGATACATCATGGGAATGCATGAAAATATCATTTTTTCTTCGCCCAAGCTTTATTGAACAATTTCAGTAAATTTTCTTCCAATAAATATTTAATATCGGTTCAAATATCTAATCTTTTATAAAGCAACTGCAGAATTCAGCTTTACTAATTATGTGAGCTATATTCATTAGTCGTTTAGTTTGAGCAATACTATTCAATTCCATGGATTTGCATAGAATTTGAGATAAGTTCTGGTTGCGCTAGTATTTTTTTTATATAACTCTACAAAATATCTAATATAATACTCATTTTACCATATATTTAAAATATTGTGTTCTACCGTCACCTTAGATTGTGGTTGGGCGAATTTTATACTAAAGTTTTATTTAGAGATGTACTTAGTTTTTTTTTTAGAGACGTAATCAGATGTTGCTAGCATTGCTCTAACAGTAGCAATTAAAAGTACCTTAGCGATGGTTGTTAAAGGGCTACCCGTCGGCAACTTGTTGCGATAATAAGGAGAGCCGGCGACGAAGATTGGTATAGAAAGAAGGATAGCAATGGTGGAGATTCCGAAACCCCATTGCCAGCCCTTGTTGTCCTCCACCCACACCACGAAGGTGACGGCGACGAGGCCGCCGCACGAAAGGCAGAAAACAAAGTAGTTGAAGAACGTCGACCGGCCCTTGCGTCCCTCCGGCGTCGCCTCGTCGAACTGCTCCGCTCCCTGCGCCGGCAGCGATCCCTTTATGCCGCCGATACCCAGTGCCGCTAGGTACAGGCCGGCAAAAAGCATGGCGGCTTTGCTGCCAGAGACCTTCTCGCAACCTGACGCCTCGTCGGCACCGCACGCCGGAGGTTTCAACGACGATGACTTGGCTTGTACCGTCAGGATCACCAGTCCCTGTACGCAGAAGGATAATAATAATAATTAGAGAAAAGTGGGCCCCATAGGCCCATGGGCCCACGTACAATAGAATATTAGAAGAATGATGCAATGTATTATGGTTTCTAATCGTATGGTGTGATCAAGCTTTAACTTTATTTAAGCAAAAGCTACTTTAGATTTAAATAAAGATTGGTGTTTGGCATGACAAGCTCAAGATCACAAATTTTTATCATTTTTTTTGGGTTTTGATTGGTAGAATATTCATTTTTATCCCAGATTAGTGGATAATTGATGTGGCGGATCTCCAATAAGGTTGGATCTTGAAGCAAATAAATATTTTTAGATGGTTACCAGCTTAGAGACATATTTCTTGAGTCTCCTCAACTACTCTGCATCTTTGTTTTACTTGGCGGCAGGAACATCGAAAAATAACCTGATTTTATTAATGCTGAATAGAATATCGAAAAATAACCCGATTTTATTAATGCTGAATAGATATATTAAATACGTTAAATATGTCGAGTACATTTTGAATTTCTTGAAAAAGCTTGTAAATGAAGATTTAGTCTAACAATAAGAGTAGGATGACTGTTAATGTGGATGTATAAAAAGTATAAATTTCTTTAACCTATACAGTGAATTGTGTCTATATGCTCGTGTGCTTACTTATCTAGGCTACGGGTTCTTCGGAATTTTTTTTTTTAAATATGACTGCATACATTATACTCTTTCCATACCTCGCTTAGACGGAGTTTCTAACTTGGTGGTGTTAACGTTATCGTGAAAAAATTATACTCGTAATCGATTCATTTTTGTATAACCATCGTCACAGATAAATTTAAGAATAGTACTGACCTATATTCCACCAACCGAATAGTCATAACTTTTCGATCTAAGAAGATCCGAAGATCCGTGTTATCCTCCACAGAGTATAGAGGAAATAAATTCCATACGCTTTTGCGGATGGCATATGCAGGATTCAAATTTGAGCCTTCATCCGTGATGCAGAAGGGATAAATCCTTTGCACCATTGTTGTTGTTTATATATCAGAATTTGCTAATAAAGAAGATGGTCAAAGTTAGGTGGGAGAGAACTTAGAATTGAAAGAGCATTCAAGTTGGGGCCAAAATGAAAATGGACGGGCATGGCGTCGCCGCCCGTGTCCAATTCGTGCTTTCCAAAGGAGATCACATGAATCTCTTGCACCCAACACCAACGAAAATTTATATGATCTTTTTTCACAACTTGATTCACTTTCCGTCCCCAAATATCTCTTTTACTCTTCGTTTCCAAACCCAGCCTTCCCTTTCCCGGAAATAACATGCATCGCATGGTAGACTACGTCATAACTCGCCAGTTCAACCAGAAGCAAACCATCAGATCCGGTGGACCCTTCGTTGGCAACCAGTATCCTATTTGGTATCTTCGGTTTGGTTCTGACTAAATCAAAGAGCTATGATGATCATGATAAATAGTAATACAAGGACTGAATATTAGTAGTGGCGTATAGAGACTCATGCCGACTCTCCCTACTGAGAAAAGACTTTGTATAATTTGAGGGCCCTAACTAATAATAATTCGACCGACATCTTACTAATCGACAATTATTAGGATTATCGCGAGGTGTAGTGAAGATAATGGATCCCCAAAGCCCGGAGAATGAGGTAAAGTTGAAGTTGCAGGCATAACACGTCTGATCCTTCGAGCTCACGTTGCTTTCATGAAACTAATGCATCAATTTAATGAACTATTCAATATAATTTCGAATATGATATGTGATTGCCGATCATCCAACAACTAGCATCAATTAATAGAACTCGATAAAAGGTCGGCGCAAATAGATTATTATTTTTTATAATGATTTAGCGTACGATTAATAAAACCTAGAATATATGAAGCTACGCTAATTCAATATAAGCTTTTATTTGATAATAACTTATCTTCATTTTTTTATGTATATTATTAGTGCTTATGCGCCAATATACTTTCTAATATAAACGTACTCAAAAAAAAAAAAAAAAAAACATATAGTTCGTTATATATCATTCCTATTATTCAAAACCTTCCAATTTAGCCCTCTAAAAGAATTTGTTCAAATCAGTATTTAATCAAAAACTTCAAAATGTTTCAGACGAGTAATATACATAAAGTTATGCTCTTATTGTCTTCCAGCTAAAATACAATGTATTGTAAGCTTTTATTAATATTTTTAAGGACTTAGAGCATCGTTTTTTTTTTCTTTTTTTCTAATAATTATATGTATTTTTTTTTTAAAAATGATATCTTACATAGGACTTTGGAAACACAACACTAAATCCAAGAAAATGCCGCCCATGCTGAGGTTGTTAAAGCCTCTGCTGTGAACAACTGCTCATATTCAGCTTGGACGTAATCTGGGAGGTTCTTATGATCTTATCCAAAAGAAAATTACTAATATTCCCACAGTATCACCCATAAATCCATCAAAATTTAATAACAGTATAAAAAAAATAATTTTTTTTAAAAACATTATATATTTTAATAAAATCTGTAATTTTTATATTGATTAATTTAAAAAAAAATATTTCTAAATTGATATATTTAGACATCAAAATTTAATGGATTTAAATTGATGAAATAGTATTTAAACTTACTACAAACCCGTTAAAAATTAAAGTCCAAAATACATATTTAAAAAATATATTTTTTTAAAAAAAATATTCAAAATAAAAATTATAAATCAATTAATATTTATAATTTTTATATTAAAATTTTTTCTAAAATTTTATTTTTTTAATATTAATTAAATAAATTTTAAATTTGATAAATTTATCAACAGATCTGCCATGCAGTAACACCGTCCTATCCAAAATCCCCTCTTCGAAGCGTGTGCAACATTTATTATCGTATTTTTCTTTTAAATTTATTTATAGTTAAATTTTATTGTCGAAATTTTCCAGCACTCTAGATCATATCTCCATTCTACGACAGCCCAGTTAAAGATCGAGATGCTCCTCTTCCATGTGCTGCGACGACAATATTTATATTTATTATATCCATAATAATAATAAATATAAAACTGGACACGTATTCTCCTCATTCTGGCTCGGTTGCGGCGATTGTACGGTACCAAAATTGTCGTAATAAATATTAAAGGGACCAAACAAAGTCGGGCTATTCCTAACGAAGACGTATCCAACGGACACCACACATCGACTCGCACCTGATTCCGGTGATCAACCCCGTCCTTCTTCTTCGATCACACGTTGCCCTTGCATGTACTAAAAGACTAAACTACCCTTCCTCCAATGCTTTTGCTTGCATTTTTTTTTTTTTTTAAATTATCGTAGAGCCACTAACCAACCATCGTAACAACTTATATTATACTAATAAAAATTTTCAATATTTTTGTCTCAACTAATTAAAGAAATATTCTACTGAACTAGTTTGGACCAATTCGGCTGAGTTTGGTTTCTATGAGCGCATTTCTTAACAGGACGTAGATCATTCCTAATTTTTTATTTTTAATCTAGATTACGTTAAATTTATAATTTTAATGATGTTATGGAATGATACCATACCACTTTAGTAACAGAATTAGAAGCGAGAAAATTAGATACATAATCATTTTCCTTAAATAATAAAATAAAAGCAGGTAGTTTTCGCAAAAAAAAAAAAAAGAAGAAAAAGTGTGTAAATAGACGACATACTTTTAGAAAATAAAAAGAAAGAAAAAGGAAATCGTGACATGCATGTAATATATGAAAAAGGATGTGGGTGAATTTGCGCACCAGAAATTCGATGAAGGCGCTGAGGAGGTAGACGCGGTAGGCGGTGGCGAAAGCGTCGGAGAGGAACCCGCCGAGGAGGGCGAGGAGAAACGCGGTGCCCATGAAGTTGGTGACGGCGGTGGCGGCGCCGGCCGGAGACAAGTGCATCAGTCCCTCCAAGTAGGTCACCAAGTTGCTGGCATTGGCCAAAAACGCCAGGTTTTCCAGCACTTCTACCACTGCCAAAAAAAAAACATTCAATAAAAACTCTGTAACATTCAACTCAATAAAAAACAATAATAAAAAATTAAATATTTCAAAATTAAAATAAAAAAGAAGCAAATATTTGTTACAGTTCTTCCAGAATGCCTTGAACTTAATATCAACGAATACTGTTTTCAACTTTTGTTAAAAATGAAAGAAAATTTTGCTGTGAAGCAAAATGATCAAGACCTTGAACAACAGCAAACCCTTCGAAAGCAGTTTTCAAATTTAGACCTTAAATAAGAGAAAAAGTAGCCATAAATTCAAACTTAATTTCCATGGATCTCTTCAGATCATAAAGGTGTATAGCACATGATCGATCGAAAGGTGTGAAATTAGGGTTTCAGATATTAAGATGTACCCAAAACGAAGGAAGCAGCAAGCATGCCTCCATGTTTGCCCCTGATTGCAGGCCTCTTCTTCCAGTCCACATATCCCTCCCACACCCCAACCTCTCCTCCCTTTTCCTGCCATTAAAATCATCAAGAGCAAACATAGCATCAGACACCATTTTTTTATAATCAGAATAAACACACACACACACAGAGAGAGAGAGAGAGAGAGAGAGAGAGAGAGAGAGAGAGAGAGAGAGAACCACCATGTTTGTTTTTGGAGATTTGTGGGTTCTAAGGCCTCTGATTAGTACTATAGGGTAGAATGGAGCAATTGAGTAGTACCCTTATTTAAAGGCAGTTGAAGAAGAGGGCCCTACAATACAATACCAATAGAACGGGGAAAGGTCTAGACCTCCCCCCATCCGATGAAAATGACACGTCATCAAATTAGAAGTCCACATCATCAGCATGCATCAATATACATGCTCAAAATTCACACTCTAAGGTCACTTGTTCATACAAGAATTGACCATCAACATACACATACTACGTGTTTCGAAAGAAATTATTTTCATAAAAAAAGCTACTCATCCTCAACAAATTATACATAATTAATCTCCACCATACATTTATCTTGTGATTTATATATTTACCTGATAATCTGTATAAATTATTATAACTATATCTATTATAATGTGTAGTTTTAATATTGTCATATATGCTATGTGATTTATTGTGGTAGTTTTTAAGGTGAGCATAGTAAAACTTTTTTGTAAAACTATCGGTCTAAAAATATAATTTAAAATATACAGACAAACAAATATATAATTTAACATAGTTAGAAATATCAGTATATACACATCAACGATGAAATTCGTATAGTTCGTAAGAAGATCCTACAGCACCGAGGACATTGCTCCTTTAATAGAAGTCGACGTAAAACACTTCCTTACCATAAATTATGGAGGATTAAGGGTTGGAATTTTGGTAGTTCTCCTTGCTCATCTTTCGGCTTCTTGGTTCTAAAATTTATGACAAAAAATAAATAAATAATTAAATAAAAAAAATGGGAATCAAATCCAATTCCCATGGTTTGACTACTAAACCATAATCGAATGAAATCCTCTTCAGGACCACCAACTCCCAATTCGGGCACGTTGGTGGCTTCAGTTTCTCCTCGCAACTTGTATTAGCGACATTTTATTCTAATATAAGATGCGTGAAATGGTGTCAGAAAAACTATTTTTTTTGTATATTTATGAAATATCATGAACTATAGAATGACAAATTTTATTATAAATTATTGTCCGAAGTTTTTTAAAAAATTAAAATAAGACCCCAGAACTTGTAATTCAACATGTTTGCTGACATAACATAAGCATTTTAATTGAAGAATGACCTATAAGCAAATAGCAAGTAGGGTAAAAGGCTTATATTTCACTCATAAATAACTTTAATTGTTGGTTCAAACTACAAATATTGTTTATAATTTTGTTTCTAAATTAAAATGATCGAAATTCGTCGACAAAGTCGGGGGATAAGTATCATAATTGTTATACTAGTCTTGAGGTCGATTTTTTAATTTTTTTTTCCTTTTTAATGCAAATTATTAACAGGACTAGAAGGAGAATCTCATCTTTCTCACCACCCTCTGCATACATGGATGGATAGAAATGGAGCCAAGTGATTCTAAAATCAAAAGCAGAGCATGGGTTGTAGAAAAGACTAGACCTTGAGCAATCTTCCATGGATGTGAACTAAAGAGCTGCTTGCTTTTGAAATTAGGAAGAATAAGTAGTTATTCTTTGCCGACCGGCGTTTGGGCTAGCTGGTTAGCAGGAGTAGATGCTGGAAAAAAAATCATGACTTATCCTATATAAAAGATAGGTCAAAAATTCGAATCCCAGCAATATTTGGGTGGAAAGGACTTTAACTTTATATATACGATCGAGGTGTATAATAAAAATCAAAATCAGCAATCAAAACGGAAATTTTTTTTTTTTTTTTTTGCAAATAACTAGATCTTCGATTATGTCGTTATAGACAGCTTTTTGGAATAGTTTATAAATTCACATTTGTTTATCTCTTTGACCACCTTATAATACATTTTAGAGGCCACGTAAGTGATTCTCTAAGTATGTTTGGGGAATAGAGATGACTAGAAGCTAGATCTTTGCTTTAGGGATGAATATGGGACTGTAGATAAGAATAACCCAATTGAAGATCACGAAGAGTGTAATGGCTTTCTGGGGTGTCGTGGAAGTAGGATGAGTCTCAGAAAAAGAAAATCTTCCTATTTTAGGCTCGACTTTTCGTTTTGTCAGTAAAAAGACTAAAAATTGTATTGGCAGATGTGTGAATTTGTGCCCTCCACATGTGCGATAGATAGTTTCTAATGGAGATCAGCCTTATGATAGTCTTCTTCTAAAACGGATCGGGTACTAATTATGACGGCAATATTGGTATTCAAAAAAAAGATGGTGGGCAAAAGCTTTCAAGTGGCTTTGGTGTTTCTATGACTTGAGAGAATTCATTCCTAGTGATGTTAGGTTGATTTTGAATGCCCGTTGTTGTCCTAACATATATCCATGTCATATGGTTTCAAAGGAATAAAGCTATCTAAACCCATGGACCGATCTCGAGATATGAACGCAACATGTTGAGAAATACGCATCTCGTGCCCGTCTTTTATCTTACATCGTATTCCAGTACAATTCTCATAAAGGTATATATTTGAAATGGAAAGATTCATTCGGACACGTGCATGTGCGTGCATGTCACATGGGTTATTCCCGACCCCCACCGGTCATCATCGAAAGGAGGGCACCGTGATCGGATGAACAGGAATCCATTATACCCCCCACAACCATGACAGCAATAGACAATGGCACTGTCTTGTAGGACTCCCCTACAGTTAAAGATTCCTGTAAATCCTACCTGAGGGGGGGTGTTGGAGAATAAGATTTTGTCCTCTCTTCCTCCACTAGGGATGCATAGACAACTCAAAACAAGCTTTAACTTGCCATTGGTGGCATAATATGAGCTTGTATCTCCAATCTCTCCTTTTCCCCGGCCCCTTTTCTAAAGCATTGAGGAGAACAAAGAAGTAAACGAATGTGAAATGCGGTAGACCTCGCACCCGTACGAGTGAGTTCACCAGTGTTCACCACCTCTGCCTGTCGGGATCCTTTGGGAGCGATATTTTCGATTGATTTTTTAGCCATGGCTACTAGGATCTCTCTTTGTAGATTTTCATTGGTTGCGTGTTATATCAAATGATTAGACCTAAGCAAACTCAAGATTTCTATTGGATGGAAGTTGAGCATGTTTAGTCTAAACATAAGATTGACCATACGGAGCGGGACCCAAAGTTGTTATTGCAAAATTTTAGGTGAAATGTATCGGTAGATTCACGACTCACGACGCAACATCGAAAAGTGATTGACGACTTATGTGACTACCATTCATTTTCAAACTCGTCATTCATTGGATAACAAGCTCATAACTTTGCTTAAAATCTGAGGTTTAAAACTGCCTTATTCGATTTTAACAGTATGAGAATCGTATTGTCATTTAAAATTTATTATGAGGGGAAATGCTTGGTGATATATCAAAATAATTTATTATGAGGGGAAGTTTAGGACGGATGTTGAAGCTTTCACTCAAAAAAGTAAAAATTTCAGATTGGAATCTCCCAAACTATACCGATTTTCTCTATAATTTATAGAGGATGACATGTGCCTTCGGTCATGTTTAAACCATAAGGCCGAAAGTCTTTGGCTTGTGAAATGTGGCTGATTCCATCCCTAATATATTATAAAGATCGCATAAAAATGAACCATGTCACTACGAAGTTTTCATAATAACCTTTAAAAAGAAATCCTACTATGATGCGATAATTCTAAACCTCAAATCGAAAGAAAGGACCAACCACCTTCTAACAAAAGAGGACCGTCCAAATTGGTGTATACCTCCTCAAGAGCATAAGATGGATGAGCTGGTTGCATGTTCTATCTTGTTTAAGCTTGGTGACGAGCATAGGTTCCTAAGCTAGCATTGATTAGTTGACTTTCCAACGTGGTCCAATCATAGGTTGTTAATATAAAAGTCAAACAAACTGGTTCAGCATTGACTACGTTTCCAACATAAAAAATGGAGCTTTTGCATAACAGCCTCCGTTTCCGTTTTTCGCGTATTTCAGTCCCTAAAAATAAATTTTCAGGAGCTTATTTATTTTATTATTATTTTTTGCAAATCAGCCCCGTGTTTTCAGGGGTGATTTGCGAACCCCAAAAATAGGAGGGTTTATACGTAATTTTTCTTAAAAAAATTATTCAGATTAATGTGGTACTGCTTGAATGGCATCTTTTGATATTTGGTCCAATACAAAAAGGACGGAGACAATCACATAATATTTTTGTACCGACTAGTGATTTTTTTTTTATCCGTTTGGCATGGTGGCTAGTCCACCAGCGATTTGTTTACCCCCCAACACCAACCCGGATTGGAACCCAACCCCCCGTCTCTCCCGGCAGGGAAAGGTTAATGCCCATCGCGCTGAGCGTGCACGGCTTATTGAATTTTTTTAGTGATGTAATTATTGTACCCATCTTTTTCTCCAATATAATATAACACAGTACTCCACTCCCCGATCCTCATAAGTTCATCCAACATCACCTTACATCCGTCCCCCAATACCGAACCAAGTGATATTCAAGGAGCGATGGTAAAAGCGAAGCATTGTAGTACGCCATTTAGGAATGTCAATTTATTCCGGACCTGATAAAAAAGAAAAATCTAATTTTCGGTTAAGAAAAAGTTTAGCTCGGGGTTGAAGACGGAAAATGATCTTCCGTCCATTCTCCTCCCCATGACATCCCTATGCTTGACATATAGGGATTATGGATGCTTTGACTACTAATTAGCAACACCACGCCTATGCATTTGGTTGCCAGCCTCTTCACTCTTTGCCAAGATTGTAAGTTAGCTTTTTTTTTTTTAATGTGAGGAACATAAATCAATTTCAAGCCTCATAATAATCCCCTAAATTAAAATTGTTATTTTTAACCATACAGATATTACGTTAACAATAATATTTAAAAATTTAGAGTATTTGTAAGACATATAACATAAACTTTGATTTTAAAGGACATGTGTAACTAAATGCAAAAGTCTCCATTCTCTTAAAATAGATGGTGTGAAGTGTTTATCTTCAAGTGTTGACTCAAAACAATCAACACTAATAAAATAAGAGTTTTCCGTTAATTTTTCTAATTAAATAGGAATTTATTTGACGCCTAATCTTATTCTTAAAGTAAATAACAGATCAGTCCCTCTTTTAAACTTATATCAAATTAGCCCCCGTATTTGTAGGAAATACGCAATAAAAATAGGAAATACGCAAATTTCGCGAAGCCCCTTGTTCGTATCACCGTCATCATCAATCATGGATATCCTACATGACAGATGTATTAATTCAGATAAGAACCATCCAAAATAATTGTTTGACAAATCGTGGCTGACTAATCTCCTAATCTTGCATCAATTATCTTTTATAATATGATGCAGTTACTTTATTAAATAAAAGAATAATTGATTCTCGGCATAATTTTCTACCCTAAAAAGTCCACTCTTTACATCATGAAAATGACTCGAAATTAATAAATTAAGAGTTAGCTAGCTCACACCCAAACTCAAGTACCATATAAATAGTATGATTATGCTTTTTGTGCTTCTCCCATAATGAATACATATATATATATATATATATATATATATATATATATATATATATATATATATATATATATATATATATATACCAGACACAAGTGAAATTAAAATGAAATTATGAAAGGGTTTTTTGATGCTGCTTATTGGATTTCTGATGTTCGTGGATGTGTCTAGTTGAATGGCATGCAGGCAACATGACTATCAGTTCTTTTTTTTTTTTTTTTTTTAAAAAAAAAAAATAAAGATGTTGCCAGCATTTTAAAAAGACCATATCAGTTTTGGCTTGTTAGAAATATTGAAGGAAAATATATTTTTGATATATTAGATCTCTTCTAAATACTATTACAATGATATATATATACACCTAAATACTTAACAGAATAAGAAACTACTAATTAGGAATCCTCTAAATAGGAATCTACTAAATAGAAACATTCTAAATAGAAATTTAATATTTCTCTTAACACTCCCCCTCAAACTTAAGATGCAGACATCTTAAGTTTGAACACTCAAATTACTAAAATAAACTCGACGACGTAACGCCGTCTCGACAACTCAGCAGATCGATGACGGAACATCGACAACTGAACAGATCGAGGAATCGATGACGGAACATCGACAACTGAACGGATCGACGGATCGATGATGGAACATCGACAACTGAACGGATCGATGACGGAACATCGACAACTGAACGGATCGATGACGGAACATCGATGGTATTGGAGGCCGTGTGACTTGATCACACCCTGGAGCACGCAAATGATGTGCTGGAGCACGGATGACGGCGGAACGTCGGGACTTCACTGAGACATTTCGTCAAACACTTTACAGGCGACATGGATGACGATGCTTGATAGGAAAAGTACCACAAGATTGGCAACAAGTCACGGAGTGGTGCGTCGGGACGGATGGCACGAACAGCGGCGTGGACAAACGAGCTTTGAGCAACACGTCGGACGGAGAAGCGGCACGGACAAAGACAGTGCGGCGGACGAAGAAGCAGTGCAGCAGAGAGATGGTGGAGAAGACGACGACGAGTTGAGAGGACGCACAGGAGCGTGCTAACGACATACGGCGAGCTCGGCCGGAGAAGATAGCAGTGAAGACAACCGTAAGGGCGAATAGAGAGATTCCGTCATGATAGCGCGGTGGTAATGATTGTTTTGACGGTTAGTGGGTTGCTCCAGCGCCGCCGCCGCCGTCGACGAAGACAATTAGAGTGACGGCTAGGGTTTTCTAATCTGGCTCTGGTACCATGTTAGAAGTATTGAAGGAAAATATATTCTTGATATATTGGATCTCTTATAAATACTATTACAATGATATATATATACACCTAAATACTTAACAGAATAAGAAACTACTAATTAGGAATCCTCTAAATAGGAATCTACTAAATAGAAACATTCTAAATAGGAATTTAATATTTCTCTTAACATGGCTGACGTACAAAAATGGTATACGAATTAGTCCAACCCTCATTACAAAAATACGCTAACAAAAAAACAATATGCATTAATACTTACCATACATATGTACCACTCATTTGAACTTTGAAGTGGAGATGCTTAACAAAAAATATTTGGATTTCATTTGTTTGCAGGTAGACAGTTAAATGTTTGGCATCTCTATAACCCGCAAGTAAAATGTCAGAAAAAAAAAACTAGTTTGATTAGGTTCTCCGGTTTAAAACAAACGCTTTTTGCCCCCCCCCCCCCCCCCCGCCTGTGGGAGGAGTGGCAGGGCATGGTGGCAACATCCACCATGTCTTGACTTTGAATCTTGCGGGCGCACTCGCCCGGTCCAATTTTCGGATGGATGTGGGATAAGTATGGGCGCCGTATTTTCTGACATCTGTGCAAAAATAGTGAGCCCAAAAGAGTACCCCACCGTATGATTTGGAAGAGAACGCCACACAGAAATTTTACTACCTGACCGCAGATCTGGCAAAAAATGATTCGATGCCTGTCGATTAGAAAATAGGTCCCGCCATTTAAATGATGTAATATTAAGATCAGATAGGTTTTACCTCGTTACCTCAAAAAAAAAAAAAAAAAAAAAAAAAAAAAAAGCACTACAGATTTGTTGTCATAATAAAACTAGTTTGATTAGGTTCTCCGGTTTAAAACAAACGCTTTTTGCCCCCTGCCTGTGGGAGGAGTGGCAGGGCATGGTGGCAACATCCACCATGTCTTGACTTTGAATCCTGCGGGCGCACTCGCCCGGTCCAATTTTCGGATGGATGTGGGATAAGTATGGACGCCGTATTTTCTGACATCTGTGCAAAAATAGTGAGCCCAAAAGAGTACCCCACTGTATGATTTGGAAGAAAACGCCACACAGAAATTTTACTACCTGACCGCAGATCTGGCAAAAAATGATTCGATGCCTGTCGATTAGAAAATAGGTCCCGCCATTTAAGTGATGTAATATTAAGATCAGATAGGTTTTACCTCGTTACCTCAAAAAAAAAAAAAAAAAAAAAAGCACTACAGATTTGTTGTCATAATACTTCATTTGTCTATAAGGAGGAGCTACTTGCTACTGCAAGGGCTCTGCACTGGCAGGCACAAACTTGAAGAAGAAGACTAGCAATTTCTTGAATAATATGTGCCACAATATCCGCTTTTACGGAGGATGATTTCCATATCTCGAATCCACGACCTTTTCGTCACTGAACAGACGCTTTTGCCACTCCAACAAGTTCCCACTCAATAATTAAAAATTATAAGCTGCAAAACATAACCATACTCGCCATAACCTGCTAATAAAGCATAATATTCAGCACGCCTACAAGAAGTTAGGAAGGCCGTAGGTGTGTTCGATAGACGTCCGCAGGGTATGTCTGTATAATGGACATTAACAAGGGCTATAAGATGAAAGTTAAAGATTGCTACAAACATAAATTAAGATAATCCTCAAAGCTATAACAATAAAGCAAAGGAATTGCATTAAAAAAAATTATATGCAGATAGGTAAAACTAGTAGTAGGCCATAAGCTCCTTGATTCTTACCAATCTTTTTTTTTTTTTTTTTTTTTTTGAGATGACGAGACGAAACCTATCTGGTCCCAATATTGCACCACTGAGCGCCGGAATTATTTTCTAACCGACAGGCATCGAACTATTTTTAGTCCGGCCTGCGGTAGGTTAGTAAAATTTGTTGTTTCTACAGGGAAAGACAAGGAAAAAGTACAAACTGCATATTTTCTTCCGTGAAATTTGACAGGCGTACGTGAATTTTCTACCATAACACATCAGAATTGTAATTTTTCTCTTTCAAATAACACGAATCTATAACACAATCAAGTTCATCAAGCCATTATGCCATATGCAGAACTTAGCGTGATCCTTCAAATTCTACATGCATGATCAAAACCAACATCTGAAGTTCATAGTAAAAATATAGAGCCAGATAAACCAATACGAACAGTAGGATTGGAAGTAGACCAAAAGGAAAGGCATTCAAAATCAAATTAAAAAGGGGATACCTTAGGAGAAATCGACAGATGGGTCCATTGTTTCAGAACAGTCTTTCCAATTACTTTAACCATGTCCATATCAGCTAGCGAAGACCTTCTGACGGTGTTATGATGGGGACCTGAAGAAAATGATCATATCAGTGGGACTAAACACGACGAGAGAGCATGCATTAACTATGTTCTACTTGACTGAGGCAATAGCTGGTTATCAAAATTTTAACTTTTTATTTCGTTTCTCGAACAATGTAGATATGAGATATCATTCCATATTATGTTATAACCAACGTCCGAGCTGATTATCAAAATTTCTCCTCTTTCCTAAGTTCCCTTCCTTCTAACTTTCTATTCCAGCGACGTTGGAACTACTCGCGGCGAGCACAAATCGTTCTTACACCTCGAATTTAGCTAGAGTAGCTTGCCGGAATTGGAAAATTAGGCGCTAAATGATAATAATTTAAGAGGAACAATACCGACTTAGATTGTAAACCTTAACGAATCATAATCAGCTTTTTTGAACTACTTCAATTTGCACAACACCACCATTCATGGATCTCAGCTAGCTCAAAATTCCTGTTTATCTCGATATTTCCAGCCGACTTCACTCGGCTGTGACATTTGTAATTAACCCAGGAGTTCGGAATCGCTCTTTGTTGTTGCACAACAGGTGAGAAAAAATTTAATTTCTTTGTGATATCTCACCTCGCATCTTCCTATCGATCTGTATGCCTTCAAGAAAGAAGTTGAGATAACTTACCTCTTGGCTCTTGATGAACAAGATGCCAAGGTCTACCCCAGAGATCATAGAGAGCTTGCGGAGTTAGCGATGCTTAAGCTCACTGTGCTGCGGGTGAGAGAGAGAGAGAGAGAGAGAGAGAGAGAGGAGAAAGGAGGATAAAAAGCTTGGGCTCGCCGGCGCCGCTCGCAGTAGCCATCTTGTGACGAAAGAAAAAACAGGAAACTTTGTAGGCTGATTTGGAGAAATTTCATAATTTTGGGTATACATCTATTAAAATTTATATTTAAAAATATTTTTTAAAAAATTAATAAAAAAATTATTTAGAAGAATAAAATATATATTTTTATTGCGCAAGTTATTTTTTATAAAATATTATAATATATGTCAAAATAATTGTCAAAATTTAATAATGTAAATATATTAATTTTTTTCTCTATAGAATTTTGTTTATTTATTTGAAATGGTATTTAATTTTTTTAGAATATTTTGTACTACGAAATTGTATTTTATTTTTCCAAATAATTTTATAATTAAATTTTTTTTTCAAAAGATATTTCTAAATTTAAGTTTCCATAGATGTGGAAGTTTCCAAACTTAAATATGGAGCATTATAAAATTTCTCATTGAGTTGTTCAAATTTTATATATTTTTTGGAGGTTTTTTTTTTAACAAAATCTCAAGATCAATGGACCACTGGCACCTTTTCATAGGACCATAACTTTCTAAGGTTGCAAGTTAGGATCTTTAGATTCAGATATTACTGCTAAGATTTTGGATTTTCACGACGAAAGTGTCCTGAAAACAGTTAAGGATGGTTGTGTGATAAAATAATTATTGTGAGCTTAAGGGAGAAGGTGGCGACGAAGAACTCAACATATCCACCACCTTTCTGATAATGGGCGAGTTAATACAATCACTAAATTCTCAAGTGTAGCTTTTAGGAGGGCTTGATCTATCTCTAATGATATCTTTCGTTGTCACGCGTTCTCCTTTTATATCAGTCAAGATAATAAGAAGAAGATTGTCGCAAAAATCTTATATAAAAATTATAAATTCTAACGATATTTATAATTTTTATATGACTTTTAAAAAAAAATTTTGTAAATATGTATTTTGGACAAAAATATGTATTATAAATTTATAGGCAGATCCATTTTTCGTTAATTGGCATTACTCAAATATTAATGTTTGACAGGGATCGTTTGTGACATTAATGAGCCCAAACATATGGAAGATGTCAGGAGCAATCTTGAATAACAGAAGCCTTAAAGAAGCAAAAGAAATGGAGCTCCCTTTTTTAGAGGCTTACATAGTTAATGTATTATTTCTGTTTCTCGCTTTCTTGCTATGAATCTATGTAGAGGCCAGCATAACTTACTAACACTGATATTTTAGATATATTTTTAAAAGTATTCTTAAACTGTAAAATAATTTAAAGATAAAGTACTAGTTCCAATATTTCCAAAATATCATAAAATATCTTAAACTAATTATTATAAATAACTACAAAATTATTTGGTTATATATAATATTTTTATTCAGATTTAAACTATAAATTTATATTTTTCTAAATATTTTTATATTTTTAAGTTTTTCTAAATATTTTTTATAGTTTAAGTTTTAAAATGATATTCCAAAAAATGTAAATAAATTTAATGTAATTGACGAGCTTATGCATGAAGCTTGTAAAACTTCAAAGAGAGAGATATATAGAAGAGATAGCAGAAAGGGGCAGCTGTATTCAACCTCAACATCCTATCCCAATTACAATAGTATGGACTTTATATAGGCAGCCCAACACAGCCGAAAAGGGTGAAAAGCCTTGCAACATGGCTGCGAAAAGCCCCAAAAAAGGGTAAAAAAAATAAGAAAATTTACTGTTCAGTTCTCTATTTCTAGGGTTTCTCGAATCAGCCCAACGAAGTGAGTTTTTCCGCCGATGTGGCGGCGCACCCATGCTGCCACGTCGCATCACGCCCATGCCACCACGTGACATTTCGGGGGATCGAACAGTAAAAAATGAAAAACAGCAGGCTGAACAGTAACATTTCCAAAAAATTAAACCTCGTTGTCCTTTGGATATTTCTATCTTCGTCTAGCCCATGATCATCTTATTCTTCCAACTTCCTATTGTCAACCTCATCACCATTACCTTGTTGTGGCGGCGGGATCAGAAGTTGCGGGAGCCGAGCAATCAAGGGAGGAGGAAATTCCAAACTCGAGAGAGAGGATGGCTGAAACACGTCCGGAGATTGATTCATATAAGCTGTGTTTGGAATGACGGAATGAAAGTGAAGGAATGGGAAGGAATACAAATAATAGGAAGAAAAATAGGAGGTAATTCTTTTCTTATGAAAATGAAAAGAAATTGGAGAGAAAGTTAATAATACAGGAAGATAGAATAAAACAGCAACCATACATGGATATATATGTTCATACCATATTGATTATTTTTTGATCTGCTGTTGTTTTGGATGTGACTCCTGTTTTACGATCCCCTTCGTTTCTTTATGGATATAGGGTTGATTCTGCATATCCAAAGACATCAAGATGGACTCCAAATCGTATTTTGGTCAACCTAATAAAAATTATTGAAAATCGATTTAATTTTACTTGACTATACAACATAGTAGAATTGAATCAATATGCTCCAGGTTGTACTTAAAATACAACTGTTGGGCCTGAAGTATGAGACCCATCTGAAGGTCCAATCCAATTTTCGTCTCTCAAAACCTAGGGTGTGCAACCTTGAAAGCCCAGTAATGGTTCATTGTTGTCAAATAAGACCTGCGATTTGTCAAATATTTTGAGCTCGAGTTTAACTTTGTGTCACGTCTACTAAATAAACTTATTTTATAATAAATAAATTATTTTAGTTGAGCTGTAAATAATGTTAAATTAATATTTGACATGTCAATTTCACATTTGACATGTTAATTAAATAAGCAGAATTACGATTGCAACTGATCAAATTTTGTTAGGGATGTCGTTTCCTTGTGTTATGTTAGATAACGGATGTCGATCTCATATAGAGTTTATAACTTTATATGTAAATATGATACCAAAGACTTGTATGTATTTTTGAAAAAAAAAAAAAAATATTTAAAAATAAAGTATAATGTAATCTATAAACTTTTGACGTAAATTTAGTGAATTCTAAACAGTTTTTAAATATATTATAATTTTAAACTCTATTTTAATATTTAATTTAAGAAAAGAAGGTATAGAATATTATATTATCCGTAAAAAATAAGGCACATATCCCTGTCTTTCATGCTGACACATGGAGGATCAAGCCTTTAGAAGGTTATGAACATCAATTCCTACTTTAGTGGAGCTCTGACGAATTTTTAAAAGGGAATAATTTGATTTACGTTACTATTATTTAAAACCGACTGCCGAGTTTGTCAGTCCTGTTCATATAACAAGATAAGTCAGATTCTATATATAGACAGATAAGAGAGAGAGAGAGAGAGAGAGACTTACGTAGATAGATGGATATTCTTGGAGAAGATTGTTACACAGAAAATTTAGTGGCAAGAAAGTAATTGTAAGTCAAACCAAGGAGCTCACCACGTAATGCTGCTGCTTCTTCCAAACTGCTCGGCGCTGCTACAGCATTCACCGTCGCCGCCATGGCCGTCCACAATCCTAATTTCACAGATAAATTCATGTAGAACAATGCGAGACTTACAGCAGCTCCATGCCAAAGCGATTAAAACTGGATACATCAAAGACCCCCTCGTCGCCGCAGAGATCCTCAAGCTATCCGCGTTATCTTCTCACCGCGATCTCAATTACGCACGTTTGGTGTTCGATCAAATGTCAAATCCAAACTGCTTCTCTTGGAACACCATCCTCCGTGCCCTCGCCGAAAGCGAAAACCAAGCTTTAGATGCTCTAATTGTTTATTCCGAATTGCTCTGTCAAATTCTGCCGAATAAATACACGTTTCCATCAGTTTTGAAAGCTTGTATTAAGGAGGAGAAGATTGAAGAAGGGAAACAGATTCACGGACAAATAGTTAAATTTGGATTAGAATCGGATGGATTCGTTCTCAGCAATTTGGTTAGACTTTATGCTCTTTGTTGTCGCATGGAAGATGCCCACCTCTTGGTTAAAAAGAATGCTAGGTCGTTGGACGGCGAGGCTGATGTTGTTTTGCGGAATGTTCTCATTGATGGATACTTTAAACTAGGCATGATCGAGCAAGCGAGGAAAATGTTCGATGAAATGCCGCATAGGAGTGTGGTTTCTTGGAATGCGATGATTTCACACTATGCACAGATTGGTTTGTTGAAGGAAGCAGTGGATACTTTTAGAGAGATGCAGAATCAAGGACAGATGCCGAATTATGTTACTTTGGTTAGCGTCCTTCCCGCGATTGCTCGCCTTGGTTCGCTTGAATTGGGCAACTGGGTTGAAAATTATGCAGTGAAGAATAAAATTCAAGTTGATGATGTACTTGGATCAACATTGATCGATATGTATTCTAAATGTGGTAATATAGAAAAAGCTCTAGAGATTTTCGACGAACTGCCTAAGAAGAATGCTATTACGTGGAGTGCAATGATAGGAGGTCTAGCAATGCATGGTAGAGCTAGAGATGCTCTCAATCACTTCTCAATGATGGAGAAAGTTAGAGTTGCACCTACTGATGTTGTTTTTATAGGACTATTGAACGCTTGCAGTCATGCAGGATTGGTGAACGAGGGTCGTAAGTATTTTGCTAAAATGGTGGAAGTATATAGAATAGAACCTAGGCTTGAGCATTACGGATGTATGGTGGATATGCTAGGCCGGGCTGGAAATTTGGAAGAAGCTGAAGATCTTGTTCTTAATATGCCCATTAAGCCAGATGATGTAATCTATAAGGCGCTTTTAGCTGCGTGTAAAATGCATGGTAATGTTGAAATTGGACTAAGGGTTGCCCAACGACTCATGAAGATATCTCCGCAAGATAGCGGATGCTATGTGCTCTTGTCGAACATGTATGCTGCCGGAGGGGACTGGAAATGGTGGCAAAGATTAGACTGATGATGAAGGAGCTGAACATAAGGAAGGACCCCGGCTCTAGTTGGATTACATTAAATGGTAAAGTACATGAATTTGTTGTACAAGATGACAAACATCCGAGAAGAAACGAGATTTACTCGATGCTTCATAAGATGGCGGAGAAAGTGCATGCGGCTGGTTATGTCCCAGATACCAGTCAAGTATTACTTAATATTGATGAAGAAGAGAAGGAGAGCTTGCTGTGCTATCATAGTGAGAAGATTGCAGTTGCATTCGGTCTGATCAGTACATCCCCCGGCACGCCATTACAGATAGTGAAGAACTTGCGAGTTTGTGGTGATTGTCACTCGTATCTGAAGCTAATATCCAAAATCTATGGCTGTAAAATTGTCGTCAAGGATAGAAAACGCTTTCACCATTTTGAAAACGGGTTCTGTTCGTGCAACGACTATTGGTGATCAATGATTTCCTTCGGATTGAAAATTGCGAGTTTTTTTGACATACTTCATAAAAAGAATCATTGATTGTATCATAAAAAGAATCATCAGTGCATTCATATGTTTTGTAAGGCACATAAACGTAGATGCTTCTTACCTGTCCGCAAGTGCACTTGCATTTTTATGTACCCCATAATTCAAAATTATATTTTTATGAGTTAATACAATCACTAAATTCTCAAGTGTAGCTTTTAGGAGGGCTTGATCTATCTCTAATGATATCTTTCACTGTCACGTGTTCTCCTTTTATATCTGTCAAGATAATAAGAAGAAGATTGTCGCAAAAATTTTATATAAAAATTATAAATTACTTTTTTTAAAAAAAAAAAATTGTAAATATGTATTTTGGACTCAAATATGTATTATAAATTTATAGGCAGATCCATTTTTCGTTCATTAGCATTACTCAAATAGTAATGTTTGACAGGGATCGTTTGTCACATTAATGAGGGAACTTTAAAAATATTTTGAAACTATAAATTTATATTTTCTAAATATTTTTATATTTTCAATTTTTTTCTAAATATTTTTATAGTTTAATTTTTAAAGATATTCTAAAAAATATAAATAAATTTAATGCAATTGACGAGCTTATACATGAAGCTTGTAAAACTTCAAAGAGAATAAGAAGAGGAAAGGAAACAAGAGATATATAGAAGAGATAGCAGAAAGGGGCAGCTGTATTCAACTTCAACATCTTATCCCAATTACAATAGTATGGGCTTTATATAGGCAGCCCAACACAGCTAACAGCCTGCAGCTGGCAGCCCACTAACTACTTAATTGATCTAACTTAAATGAACAATCTTCAAGGTCGCTCCATTTACAATTTTGTGCCACTTGGTTTAAAGACGACGACACAGACCGCCTGTAACCTGGCTGCGGAAAACCCCGAAAATAGGGTAAAAAAAAATTAAGAAAATTTAACGTTAAGCCCACCCATTTCTAGAATTTTTCGTATTAGCCCCTGAAGCGAGTTTTCCCGCCGACGTGGCGCGCGCCCATGCCGCCACATGGCGTTTCAGAGCACTAAACAGGAAGAAATGAAAAATGGAAAGCTAAACAGTAACTTTTTAAAAAACAATTAAACTCATTGTCCTTTTGGAGATTTCTTTATCATCTTCTTCTCCAATTTTCTATTGTCAATCTCATCACCATTACCTTGCTATGGCGGCAGGATCAGAAGCTGCCAGATCCGTGCAATCAAGGGAGAAGGAAATTCCAAACTCGAGAGAGAGGATCGCTGAAACACGCCAGGAGATTGATTCATATAGGCTGTGTTTGGAATGACACAATGAAAGTGAAGGAAAAGAAACAGGAAGTAATAAAAGTAACATGAAAAAAAATAGAATGTAATTCTTTTCCTTCCTTGTATTTGGATGAAAATGGAAAATAAATGGAGAGAGTTAATATTATAGGAAGATAGAATATTGCAGCTTACAATATGATATATATGTTCATGCCATACCGATTTTTTCTTGATCTACTGTTGTTTTGGACGTGATCTTTGTTTTACGGTCCCCTTCGTAGTCAATTTTGCATAGTCCAAAGACATCAAGATGGACTCCAAATCGTATTTTGGTCAACCTAATAAAAATTATTAGATTTAATTTTACTTGACTATACAACATATTGAATTGAATCAATATGCTCCAGATTGTACTTAAAATACAATTGTTGGCCTGAAGTGGGAGACCCATATGAAGGTCCAATCCAATTTCCGTCTCTCAAAACCTAGGGGGTGCAACCTTGAGAGCCCAGTAATGATTCATTGTTGTCAAATAAGACCTGCGATTTGTCAAATATTTTGAGCTCGAGTTTAACTTTGCGTCAAGTTTACTAAATAAACTTATTTTATAATAAATAAATTATTTTAGTTCAGCCGTAAATAATGTAAATTAATATTTGACATGTAAATTTCACATTTGACATGTTAATTAAATGAGCAGAATTACGACCGCAGCTGAGCAAATTTTGTTAGAGATGTTGTTTCCTTCTGTTATGCTAGATAACGGATATATAGAGTTTATTGTAAATATGATACCAAAGATTTGTATGTATTTTTGAAAAAAAAATTAAATATTAAAAAATAAATTATAATGTAATCTATATTTTAATAAATATAAACTTTTGACGTAAATTTAGTGAATTCTAAATAGTTTTTAAATCTATTATAATTTTAAACTCTATTTTAATATTTAATTTAAGAAAAGAAGGTATAGAGATATTATGTTGGAGTGCACCTGTGGTCGTTGGATAAATATTGCAGTGTATAGTCTTACTATATCTACAACATTATATTATCCGTAAAAAATAAGGCACATATCCCTGCCTTTCATGCTGACTGCAGAAATTCCTTTTTCTTTGTTAGAAGTCGCTGAAAATCGCCTTCTGTTGTTACATTTCTAAATTTATAAAAACAAAAGGAAATCCAGGAAAAAAAATCAAACTGAGCCGGTGATCCTCTTCTCTGCAAAATGCTCAAATGCTTAATAAAATTGTCTTCTTTATCTAACATGATAGTCGCTAAATTCTAGTAGAATTTATATGATATATTAAAAGAAAATATTTGTTTTATCATTTATGATTCGGATCCAGCAAAGCAGGAGGGCACGGCTAATGAACCCCAGATACTCTTTTGACGTTGGGTAGCTTCTTGGCAACTTCGTCGTTCCCATGCATACGTCTGCGTTGATAGGAACCCCGTCCCACGCCATGCCGGTTGCTTGTCGCTCAAGCTTTACTGTTAGATTCAGATTTAATGATAACATCCTAATTTTAAAATTACTAATTTTTTAGACCTCCTACCAATTGAATTGACGCTAATATCTTTATTAGTAATTTTCTTAAGCACCCATAAATTTGTTTTTGCTAAAATAACCCTTATTAACCACTCAACGATTGAGATTTTAAGTTCTTATTCCGTCGAAGCAAAAGCCCATCCATAGAAGAAGAATCTTAAGATGCTTTGCATCAATTCCACACATTATCCCAGTTGATTGGTAATTATCGAAATCTTTATTTGGTTTGGGATAAGAATTGGAAACTGCTTCAATTCCTCGCATTACCAACGGTTCGATTTAGTAATATCCAAATCTTTTTTTTTTTTTTTAACTTATACTTGCTGGCTTCTTCGACTACCAAACCATTTAGCAGAATATGAAAATAATTCATAATTACTGTGTAGCAATTTATTAAAATCATTTACTAATTAATCACTTTGTAATTCGATATAACATAAGAATATAGCAAACAGGAACCTATATATATCAAAATTTGTCGAAGGAATTGCCTTTACACTGTAAAATGGAGGAGTATTTGCAGTACATGGCGCAGCGCCCACAGTGTCACCACTACCATAATCATAATAAATAAGGTATTTAGCCAATAATCAAATAAATAGATGATATTAGAAATTGTAAACAATCTCGTAAAAAATACATTTAAAATACATTTTTTAACATAAATATATATACCATTGACGATATTTCTAATATAAAAAAAGCATTTATGACTCTCATCCACGCTGGACTATGCCCGATATATGGCATGTGGCCGAACGAGCACAGCCGCCTCCTGTGATGCATCATCGCCATCTTACACGTACCAAACCACGAAGGTAGTCGTCTTGTACCTGAAGGGGCTGCGAAATGTATTACCTTAGACCAATGGGGAATTTCAAGTTTTATTCGATAAAATTGTATTCGTCAAGCAACGTACTGGCTTGCAGCAGCTTCGCTTCGTGTCAGTAGAAGCTTATTTAAGAGCAGATGCCGTTCTCTAGTACCCGGGAAGTGGGAAGTAAAAATGGCCGCCCTAGCCGATTTATTCTCATCTCTGGTCTCTCAAAGCTTCAACAAGGAAGCCTTTGGCAGGCTCCTGAGCTTCAGCTCCAACACCGACAGCAACAGCGATTCAATGAATCCACAAGCTGAAGGTGACGATCGCCCAGCTCCGGCTGCTCTTGAGATCGAGCAAGGTCAGCCTGCAATCGTTGCCGCCGGTGAAGAACACGGCGAGCCTGCGGATTTCAATAAAAGCGTTCAGATGGTGGCGCTCTTCTTAGCCACCACCTCCTTCAGCCTGATCATGAACCCTCTGCCGGCGGCGAACACGCAGTCAAAAGTCTACCTCGTCGTCGCCCATACGACTTTCGCGTACCTGAGCCTCTTTCTCGGCATAGGTCTCGCGCTGCACTCCATCTTCTTCTCGACGACGGCGGCTACGGTGAACGGCAATGGGCGGATCGTTCGAGCGCAGAAGAAGACGATCGGTATAGCTATCGTTTTCATCATTGTGGCTTTTATTCTCCACACTTGTGTGCTTCTTCCATTTGGATCTCTGTGGGTTGTCTGGCTCGCTTCCGTCATCGTAGCGGTGGTAATTGTCGGCTACGTTCTGCTGGACTTCGGGAAAGATGATGCTCGTCAAGCTGCTCGTGGTCCACCGGATATTGTTTAGAAATTACTATGATAACAACAAGTTCATAATTAAGATGCAATTTTAGCATCAGTTTGGTTTTTCTTTATTTTTGGGTATCAGTTTTAGTACCACTTTGTTAAATTGGCGTTCATGCATATATGTATCTGCTTTTTTATTTTTTCTGAAAACAGATGTATTTGCTTGACCAATATACAACCCTACTTTGTAAGCACGTGTTATTTTAGAGATATTTCTCTATAGTTTATCAAAGTACTTGGTTTGCCAATTGCAAGAACTGCAAATACGTAAGCGATTTGTAGGATTGATTTTGATCCTCAGGTAAGCACGTGTTGATATTATTTGGGCTAAACACATATAGGTCCTACTTTTTAAACATTTATAAATTAGACCCTACGACCCTCTGAAGTTTATAAATTAAATCATGCACAGTATTACTGTGCAGGAGCTGATTTGTAAATTTTAATCAACAAGATAAACCGATTTATAAAGATAAATAAAAGTAAAGGCTAATATCTACTTATCCGATATTATTTCATAATGACGAGATGATTTTACTGACTGCTTAATAAGGACTGTTTTATAATTGTGTCACATTAGTATGTATAATTTTTGTGTGATTTAGCAAAGTCCCGAATTTCGATTAATAAGCGCATGATTTTTAGGATTAATTTCGATCCTCTAGCAACCACTTTTTGAAATTTTAGTACGATGATGTGATGGTTTTGCTGACCGGCTCAATGAAGAATCTCTCGCAATAGCGACTAATTTCTCTAAATACTTGCACAAAAAAAAAAAAAAAAAAAATCATGTGTCTGTTGCTTTTTCCTGATCAAGTTGACTTTTTCTTATGTTTGTTGGAGTATAACAACTTATATATATCATATAAATTCTTGAACCTTATCATCAATTTAAACATATATATAATATATATATATATATATATATATATATATATATATATATATATATATATATCACAAATTTGCTAGTTCGTGAAAACATAACATTAAATAAATAAAAACAAAACTAAAAAATATAAAAATATAAAACAAGAGCTAAGATAGGTACTTCAATTGATGCAGCTGATCATCCGCATCTAAAATTCTAATGATGATAATGTTTGCGTAGGTATTGACTAAAGGTGCATGAATCTGGCGTTAAAAAGTCTATTCATACAAATATGGTTGAATTTTTTTTTTTAATATTATTTTTTTAATAAAAAATTATTAAAATAATATTATTAAAATTTTATTTGCCAAACTAAAATCCGTCACATCATGTCAGTGCCACGTAGGAACATCTTTTACAAAGACGTTTTTTCATGTTTACTCACAAAAAAATAAAGTATTTTTTGAAAAATTATTTTTCTCGAGAAAAACGATTTTCGAAAAAAATAATTTTTTTCAACTTAAAAATCAAATAATATGGAGAAAGTGCGTCTTTAGAAAAGATGCACTCTCTTACGACCCGTACCACCAACCCCAAAAAAAAAAAAGAAAACTACATGACAACCCTTTCAAGTTTCTATCTTTACTGATCAGCCCCTCTATGTTTTTGACCATCAAATCAACCCCTATGAAAAGTTGTCCCACAAAAAAAAAAAACCATCAATCTTCATGTGTTTTGACATTTTAACCATATTTTAAGTGCTATTTTTAATACCCAAAATAAATATTTAGAAGTATTTTTTGAAAATAATTTTAACACGAAAGCTGTAGATCTTCATATACAACTTTCGTGTTGAAAGTTTTTTCAAAAAATATTTTTAAATATTTATTTTTGGGTGTTGAAAATAGCCTAAAAAATTATTTTTAACAACAGTTTTCAATACCCCAAAAAAAATATTTAGAAATATTTTTTGAAAAAATTTTTAACACAAAAATTGTTGATCTTCATAAGATCTATAACTTTCGTGCTGAAAGTTTTTCCAAAAAATATTTCTAAATATTTATTTTGGTGTGTTAAAATTATTACCTAAAAATGACGTTTAAGTGTTAGAGTGGGACATTCTGGAGGCATTTTCGTCCGTGAAAAAAGTAAAACAGTAAAATTGGGGCTGTTCAGTAAGAATCTAAGATGGGGGACTGATTAGTAAGTAATATTTAAACAGGGGGCTGGTACGTAATTCTCCCAAATAAAAATTCAACACACGTAAATCGGAAGTTCGTATAAATTTTTCGTCTAATTATTGGACCTATTTTTAAGCATTTTTGAAAAAAATTTTGAATTATAAAATTATAAATTTTGATGTAATTTACAACTTTATAGTTATAAGTTTTTTAAAAAAATGTCAAATAATATGCCAAAAGTGTAATCAAAATTTTGATAATCTTTTTAGCATATTATTTGACATTTTTTCGAAAATCTTTCAACGACAAAATTATAACTCACATCAAAATCTATAAATCGTAGTTCAAAACTTTTTCTAAAAATATTTAAAAATTAGTCCAATGAGTTACTGTAAATTTGTAAAGTACAAGACATTACACAAATTTGTGGCAACTCATTTGATCTATTTTTAAACATTTTTACTAAACTTTAAACCGTAAAGTCATAAATTTTGATGAGATCTACAACTTTGTAGTTGAAAAAATAAAATACATATTTTTGTTATTCAAGTTATTTTTATAAAATATTATAACATATGTCAAAATAATTGTCAAAATTTAATAGTGTAAATATATTAATTTTTTTCTCGATAGTTTCTTGTCTATTTATTTGACATGGTATTTAATTTCTTTTTAAAAATAATTACGAATATGTATTTTATTTTTCCAAACAATTTTGTAATTAAAATTTTTTTTTTTCAAAAGATGTTTCTAAATTTAAGTTTGGGCAAATTTCAAATCAGCCCCGCGCCCCCTCTTTTTTAATTTCGACCAAATCAGCACTTAGAAATACGTTTTCAGGGGCTGATTCGGCCGACCCCCGAAAAGGGGGGGCTGATTGGTATTTGCCTTTTAAGTTTCCATAGATGTTGAAGTTTCCAAACTTAAACATGGAGCATTATAAAATTTCTCATTGATTTGTTCAAATTTTATATGTTTTGGAGTTTTTTTTTAAACAAAATCCCAAGATCAATGGGCCACTGTGCACCTTTTCATAGGACCATAACTTTCTAAGGTTGCAAGTTAGGATCTTTAGATTCAGATATTACTGTTAAGATTTTGGATTTTCACGACGAAAGTGTCCTGAAAACAGTTAAGGATGGTTGTGTGATAAAATAATTATTGCTGAGCTTAAGGGAGAAGGTGGCGACGAAGAACTCAACATATCCACCACCTTTCTGATAATGGGCGAGTTAATACAATCACTAAATTCTCAAGTGTAGTTTTTAGGAGGGCTTGATCTATCTCTAATGATATCTTTCACTGTCACGCGTTCTCCTTTTATATCAGTCAAGATAATAAGAAGAAGATTGTCGCAAAAATTTTATATAAAAATTATAAATTCTAATGATATTTATAATTTTTATATTAATTATTTTTTTAAATATTTTTGAATATGTATTTTGGACTCAAATATGTATTATAAATTTATAGGCAGATCCATTTTTCGTTCCTCGGCATTACTCAAATATTAATGTTTAACACGGATCGTTTGTCACATTAATGAGAGAACTTTAAAAATATTTTTATATTTTCAAATTTTTTTCTAAATATTTTTATAGTTTAATTTTTAAAGATATTCTAAAAAATATAAATACATTTAATGCAAATGACGAGCTTATACATGAAGCTTGTAAAACTTCAAAGAGAATAAGAAGAGGAAAGGAAACGCGAGAGATATATAGAAGAGATAGCAGAAAGGGGAAGCTGTATTCAACTTCAACATCTTATCCCAATTACAATAGTATGGGCTTTATATTGGCAGCGCAACACAGCTAACAGCCTGCAGCTGGCAGCCCACTAACTATTTAACTGATCTAATTTAAATGAACAACCTTCAAATTCGCTCCATTTACAATTTTGTGCCACTTCGTTTAAAGACGATGACACAGACCGCCTGTAACCTGGCTGCGAAAAGCCCCTAAAATAGGGTAAAAAAATTAAGAAAAATTACTATTCGGCTCACCTATTCTAGGATTTTTCAAATTAGCCCACAGAAGCGAGTTTTTCGGCCAACGTGGCGCGCCCCCATAACGCCACGCAGCGTTTGGGAGGACTGAATAGTGAGAAATGAAAAATAGAAAGCTAAACAGTAATTTCTTTAAAAAAAATTAAACCTCATCGTCCTTTTGGATATTTCCTTATCATCTTCTTCTCCAATTTTCTATTGTCAATTTCATCACCATTACCTGCTATGGCGGCAGGATCAGAAGCCGCCAGAGCCGTGCAATCAAGAGAGGAGGAAATTCCAAACTCGAGAGAGAGGATTGCTGAAACACGCCAGGAGATTGATTATATAGGCTGTGTTTGGAATGACGGAATGAAAGTGAAGAAAAAGAAACGGGGAGAAAAGAAAGTAACAAGAAGAAAAATAGGATATAATTCTTTTCCTTCCTTGTGTTTGGATGAAAATGGAAAAAAACGGAGAGAAAGTTAATAATATAGTAAGTTAAAATAAAGCAGCATACCACATGATATATGCTCATACCATATTGATTTTTTTCTTGATCTGCTGTTGTTTTGGACGTGATCTTTGTTTTACGGTCCCTTTCGTTTCTTTACGGATATAGGGTCGATTTTGCATAGTCCAAAGACATCAAGATGGACTCCAAATCGTTTTTTGGTCAACCTAATAAAAATTATTGAAAATCGATTTAATTTTACTTGACTATACAACATATTTGAAATTTTGAATTGAATCAATATGCTCCAGATTGTACTTAAAAAACAACTGTTGGGCCTGAGTATGAGACCCATCTGAAGGTCCAATCCATTTTTCAGCTTCTCAAACCTAGGGGTGCAACCTTGAAAGCCCACTAATGGTTCATTGTTGTCAAATAAGACCTGCGATTTGTCAAATATTTTGAGCTCGAGTTTAACTTTGCGTCAAGTTTACTAAATAAACTTATTTTATAATAAATAAATTATTTTAGTTGAGCCGTAAATAATGGTCGCACGGATCGCGACCGGATTCGTGTTCGAAGGCAAAGATGGCTCGAAGGAAGATGCAACTAATCACGCAAAGCAGACGAAAGTTTTTACATGGAAAAAGACCTCTAACTGATCGGGGGCAAAAAACTATGGGTCGAACACGACCACCGAAAAAAATTTTGTATTAAGAATAAAAAGGTGTATAATACAAGTACTTGGACTCGAAAAGGCTAGGTCAAGTTTTATTAGATTCAGCAGATGAAATCAGAAAATCAGCAAACATTCATGACGAAGAGAACTACCACACTCTCTCTCTCAAAAAAAAAAAAAAAAAAGAAAACTACTACAGAGTTATTCCTGTATACGTTTTCGATTTGGATTATGATAGGCTTACGCTTGAAGATACTGTGAATAATACAGGATCATGCAGAAAACCATACCAAAGAAATTTCTTTGGCTGCATGCCTGTTAATTCAGAATGCACAGGTTGCTCTAATATACCATGTCTCTTTGCTAATAACCTTGCATAATCTTTGACTAAATATCGGATATTAAGAAAATCGGCTAAACATAGAAACATAAAAAAATATGGCGCACGTTAGACTACAAATTACGGCGTGAAAAGAAACAAGAAAAAAAAAATGCTGGTTGGTGAGAGAAGGGAAGGCATACACTGAAGGCTGAATTCAGAACAGTAAACTCTCTCTCTCTCTCTCTCTCTCTCTCTCTCTATATATTGTTGGGCTAAATCGTACAGTGACTGGGCTTCCGAAATCAAGCTTAGTTATGAAAAATTCGAAAGAAACTCGGTCAAGACCTTCATAATCCAGAAGTTCACTGATGGTTTAAGTCACAAAAAAAATCTGAAATATATTTCTGGAATTAGAAGTAGTCAAAACAGAAATCCCTGAAGATTTGGGACTTTTGACCATGACTTAGCAACAAAAAGAGGATCTGGAGAAAAACCCTGAAAAAAAAAGAAAAAGAGAATTATAAAAGGAGAAGGAGGAGAATACAGGAACGGACGGAACACCTAGCCAAAAAGCTACATCCTAGAGAGGATTAAAGAAGAAAGGAAATTAGAAAAGAGAAAAAGAGGATCTGGAGATAAAAGCAAAAAGGAAGAAGCACAGCGGCAAGCAATCGAAGGGATACCGAAGGTGAGCGCCCAGCCGCAGTCGAGATCGTCGTCTTCATCGTCACCGGCTTCCAATCGAAGATGATCTGGCCAAGACTTTCTCCACCATTTTCTTCTCCTTAATATAAATTTTTTTTTTCTTACTTGCTGTTGGGTTCATCTCTCGGTGTTATGAATGAAAATATTTATTCTGCATTTCATTGACATGTTAGGTTTTATTTATTTTATTATTCATTTTTTTTTTCTCTCTCTCTGTTTGATCCATTAAGTTGTTAACAACATTTGATTTTCTTTTTTTTATTATCTGCTGTTTGTTGTTGTATGTTTATTTTTTTATTACTTTTTTTTATATATAAAAAAGGGAAATATCTTAATCGGAGGGTTTCGCATAAATGCGTGTAATAACGTTGGATTATTTAATTCAATGGAACAAGGTCTCAAAATTTTAAAATAAAATTTCCCACGAAACAAAATGGCACGCCCGGTGGGACCTTGTCTCCTCCCTTCTTTGATGTTTCTTATATATACATCTCCATTCTTGTTAAAAATTTCTTATTTGTCTTTCTTCTCTCAGGAGAGAAGTAATGGAGACCGTTGCAATGACAATCCAGTTCGGCACGTTGGAACCGATGACGTATTATGTGCCTCAGACTTCACCAATTTCTATAATGGAAAATACTGAAGCAAGCAAACAGTCCAATGGCTCGGAAACTGGCCCTGCGGGTTGAAAACTCATCAAGCAAGCAAACAGTCCAATGGGCTCGGAAACTGGCCCTGCGGGTTGAAAACTCCTCAAGCAAGCAAACAGTCCAATGGGCTCGGAAACTGGCCTTGCGGGTTGAAAACTCCTCAATCCAACAAACCATCCAATAGGCTCGAGAATTGGCCTTGCGGGTTGAAAACTAGCCAAGGACACAAAATTCTATGGGCCTGATGAATTCAAAATCTTCGAAGAAATCAAACAAACTCATGGGCTCAGAAACCAATCATGTATTGAAGTTGCATCAGATGACAATTTTAAAACCATACATGTTTTCCACCCTGACCCACATCGATGTTCAAGAAAGATATATAGTGTCCAAATTGTGGATGCTCACTGTGTCGATGTTTGGAGAACTGGCAAAAAATAAAAATGTGAATGTACAACGACAAGCATTCCAAAATCAGATTATGACTAAGTCTATGAAACGGAATGCTAGGAGACCCTTAATAGGGCATTAAATCGCATCAATATGTCACAACCACAGACAATAATTCAGATCTGTCCAATGATCACAACCTCAAATCAATTTGAGGGATTACAGAAAATGGATAAATTGTCTACCGAAAGTAAGGATACGAATCTGAATAAGAAACCAGTTCATGAGCGCTTGGGGGCTCAGAAGAAACCAGTACATGAACGCTTGGGGTTAATTGCCCAGCCTAAAAGAATATCTGTTCATCAACGGCTTGGCCCTAAGAAGCCGTCTGTGTTTGAACGCCTGGGGCCACAACTCCAAACTAAATGGGTAAGAAAGCAAAAAGAGCCTGAGGTCCTCTCTGAAGGTCCAAAACTTACTGTACATGCACGAGTAAATTCTGAGAATTCCTTTGCTTCACCACTTAGAAAAGTGGAAATAATGATGGTAGATAAAAGACCAAATTTTTATACTACCCCGAGAAATCAAAGATTGCAGAGATTGCCGGAAGAGCAAGCAGAAATGGAACAACTGGCAATAGGGAAGGGGTTCAGACAAGAAGAGCCGCAAGAGCAAGGGAAGTGCTTGAGGCACGGACAACTGCCTCAAGGCCGCTGATAGAGGCCCCGAGAAACAATTCTCCTGATAGAATGCCTGTCATGATGACAGGCACGTCAAACCTGGCAACGGAACAGCAAGAATTGGAAATGCTAAGAGCACAAATGCAAGAACGAGATCGCATGATAGCTGAAAGGGATGATCAGCTAGCCCAGTTGAGTGCTAGAGTTAATTCTCTAATGGAAATGATGAACAACCGTAATACAAATGTGCTGGAAATACGTCTCCGCAAACTACGAGTACCATGGCTGGCGCTCCAATATCTCAACCATCCACAAGCAATGGAGTCACTTCTGGAGGACCAAGTAGTAGCATGTCTCAAGAAGTCTTGTTACAAGCAATTGAAAACATAGTGAGTAAGAAGCTTGGAGAGCTGGGGGCTAATGCCCCGTCCACAAGCCACAATTATGTCAAGCCCTATCCTGCATGGCATGACGATATACCATTCCCTATGGGCTATCACCAGCCCAAATTTAAGGAGTTTGACGGAACAGGATGTCCTCATGAACACATAGCGCATTTCTTATCAGCATGTGGAGATACAGCAAGAAGCAGTTCTCTACTTCTGAGACAATTTGTTCAAACACTGAAGGGCGCAGCATTTGAATGGTATTCCAAGCTAGCTCCGGGTTCAATACCTGATTGGGATACTATGAAGTCCCAATTCATGTCAAGATTTTATAACACTAGAAGAACGATCAGTGTCTCGGAGCTGATTACGACAAAACAGGGAGCTAATGAACGTGCCGCTGATTTCATTACAAGATGGAGGAATCTTAGTATCCACTGCTCCAAGTGCTTGACCAACATGAAGCAGTTAAGTTGTGCATGAACAACTTGCATCCGTGGTTAGCACTTTGCTTACATGGTGGAGCTCCAGCTACTTCGAGAATTTGTCCACTACGGCTACGAATGCGGAGATTCATCTTCAACAAAACCCAGATATGTTGGCTAGGTTGAAGGGGTCATCATTCACCACTACTACAGATCGAACGAAAAAAGCTCCTACTAAAAATGTCTCTGTGATTGAAGTGGAGGAAGTGGTACATCAAGAAATAATTACGGAACACAAGAAAAGGGTAAGCAAATACTACTTGGCGATGAGGAAAGTCCGAGGCCTGCAAGAAAAGTTGTGTCTTTAGAAGAAAGGAAGAAGAAAGAGTATCCGTTTCGAAGGGACAAAATAGTAAAATTATTCAAGCACGCTGTCGAGAAGGGAGTAATTCAACTTCCTGTACCAAAGAGGCCTAGTGAAGTTGATAAAGTTGATGATCCAAACTATTGCATATATCATCGCTGTCTGAGCCACAGATTGAAGATTGTTGGGTTTTCCTAGACCAACTCATGAAGCTTTATGGAGAAGAAAAAATAACATTCTCAAAGAATGTTCTGAAGGATCCGTCAAGTAATGAAGCAAATCTCGTTCAGGTAGTTAATGCTGAAGAATATGACAGTCATGTAGATCATGCAGATGAAGAAAAATTCTCCTCATCATCCGATGACGACGAAGGTTGGACTACTATCAGCAGGAAACACCGTAATGCTGGGGGCTCCAGCAATCTCCCGATTGATAATAAAGATCCATCTCAAAGCTCATATTTTCAGCAAAAGAAGAAAAAACGGGACAAAAAATCAAAGCAGGGCAAACCTAGAGTAACATATGAGCCGACTCCGGTGCTGACCAGAGAAATTCTGAAAAAAATGTTTGAGGATGAAGATGACGAGTATGTCCAAAAAGAACGTACTCCGGTCATGCTAGATGAGTATATGCCTGAAGGCTGGCATGCAGATAAACGTGAAGATGATACTCCAGCTATATTGGCGTGAATGTTTCTCGTTAGGTGTTGTAGTTCCGACGAGGAATCTCTACACTTTCAGATGTAGAAGAATGAACAGGAAATTGAGAGTTATCACATGACTCTTAGGAGTGGTAAGCAGTTGCCAAATCACCTGCCTAGCAAGGTACAGACGAAGCAATCCCATGATGCTCAGCTAAGGAGGATCCAAAAGGTTCCGTCAAAACGGACTACAACATTTTAGCACACTTGAGAAAAATTCCAGCACTATTAAGTGTATATGATGCCTTGATGCTATCAAAGGAGTTGCGAGAAGCATTAATCCAAGCGTTGAAGACCCCCGAAATGTATGAAGTACAAATGGCAGAAGTGCATCTCACTCATTTGTCTAATCTCGAGGGTATAGAACATATCATATTCACAAGGGAAGACTTGATGCTCGGGTCTACGTATCACAACAGACCTCTATATGTGACAGGTCGTATAAATCAGAAGTTTGTTAAACGAATATTGGTCGACCCTGGAGCAGCAGTGAATCTATTGCCGCTCTATACGTTGCTGAAGATCGGCTATACAGAACGTGATCTTAAGCGTGAAAATGTTATTGTTTGTGGCTTCAACCAAAGTTCCCAAGCTGCGCTTGGATCCATTAATTTAGTCCTTCAGCTTGATGACTTCAAATCCATTGTTAAGTTTCATGTAATTGATGCTGATACTTCATATAGAGCTATGCTAGGAAGACCGTGGCTACATCAAAACTTGGTAGTGCCATCAACTCTGCATCAATGTTTGAAATACATTCAGGATGGGGAAGAAAAAAGAATTGTAGGTGATCTAAAACCATTCACCTACCAAGAAGCTCATTACTCTGATGCTAAATTCTTTTTGAAGGAAGTTGAGGCCCCGTATATAGCTCGAAATTCGAAATTCTTGGAAGCAAAAGCACCACAAGGAGGATAGTCTAGAAGGCAGGGGACATTAGTACCAAAAGCAGATAAGGAAAAAGCGAAAATGGTCTGGAAGCCTAAAGAGCCGTCACAACCTCTTAAAGTTTTACACCTGGGAAGTGACTCTGAAGATGAAGAAGAAGTACCCAAAAATCAAGTAAGGGCTGCCGAGGATTCAATACAAGGCGTAACAATGCCGTTAACAAGATTTCAGGCGTCACAAGTAGAGGATCTGGAATTATTTACAGTAAAAAGCCCATCCAATAACTCAATTTTTTATAAATCGGTTGCTCAAGCTGTTGTTCCCGACACCAGATATAAGGAAGAAGAGGATGAAGGACAGGTAACACAAGAACAGTATGGATACAAGGATCCTAAAATAATCAAGATGATGCAGAAGCAAGGGTTCGACCCTGATCAAGTTCATCCAACATCACAAGCTTTAAATAAGCTTTGGCAAGCTTCGGAATCTACCAGCCGCCCACAGAAGACAGGTTTGGGCTACCAAGATAACTACCAATGCAATGTAGTTATGCTTGGTGAAGAATCCGACACCGAAGTGGAGGAGTTGATTGAAGTAAACAAGGCTGAACAGGATTTAGTTATACTTGGCGAAGATTCAGATATTGAGGACAATGATCAATTATTCGAAGAAACCTATGCACCAAGTACTTATAATACCTTTCAGGAGACCAACACAACATATGAAGACCTTGAGGAAGCGGAAAATGATATACTTGAAGAAATCAAGCAGTCAGATGAGGAAGTTGAGATGTCCTTAGAAGAAGCGGAACCAGCGCCACCGGAGCTAGAAGATGGTGGACAAGCTACAGTTGATGATTTACTCGAAATCAATTTAGGCACGGAAGATGATCCACGCCCAACATTTATAAGTGCATCATTAACTCAGGAAGAACAGGAAGACTACAAGACTTTACTCCACCGAAATAAAGACGTCTTTGCTTGGTCCTACAAGGAAATGCCTGGACTTGATGTTGATATAGCAGTCCATCATTTAGCTATAAATTCCACACATAAGCCAGTGAAGCAAGCTCCGAGGAAATTTCACCCAGACTTGGAATCCAAGATAGTTGAAGAGGTCGATAAACTTATATTGGCAGGATTTATTGAAGAAGTTCAATATCCTACATGGATTGCAAATATCGTACAGTCAAGAAGAAAAATGGTCAGATACCGTATGTGTTGATTTTCGAGATCTTAACAAGGCTTGTCCAAAAGATGACTTTCCTCTCCCTATCACAGAAATAATGGTGGATGCAATTACAGAATACAAAGCATTGTCCTTCATGGATGGATCGTCTGGATACAATCAGATCAAAATGGCCTCAGAGGATGCCATACATACAGCTTTTCGAACACCAAAGGGCATTTATTGTTATAAAGTTATGCCATTCGGACTCAAAAATGCTGAGAGCGACATATCAAAGAGCTATGACACTTATCTTTGATGATCTTTTTGCATGAACTTGTAGAGTGCTATGTCGATGACTTGGTTGTCAAAACCAAAGACAAGGCTGGCCATCTCAACGACCTACAAACAGTTTTTGACAGATTACGGAAGCATAATTTGAAGATGAACCCGCTCAAGTGTGCATTCGGAGTCAGCTCAGGGAAGTTTCTAGGCTTTGTGGTACGATATCGCGGGATTGAGATAGATCCGCTAAAGATTAAAGCTATACAGGAGCTACAACCTCCGAAAAACCTAACAGAACTCAAGTCATTACAGGGTAGACTTGCGTATATCAGAAGATTCATCTCAAATTTGTCGGGTCGTTGTCAACTCTTTTTCTCGCCTTATGAAAAAGAATATTAGATTTGATTGGGGAAAAGAGTGTCGAAATGCTTTTGAGAGCATAAAAAAATATCTTTCAAATCCGCCGGTTTAGCAGCTCTGTAAAGGAAAGCTCTGAATTTTATATATTGCCGCTCTTGATAACTCTCTTGGTGGGCTACTAGCACAGAAAAATGACGAAGGTAAAGAGGTAGCCACGTATTACATCAGCAGAACTCTTGTGGGAGCAGAGCAAAATTATTCTCCCATAGAGAAGGTATGTTTAGCATTAGTATTCGCAGTCAAAAAACTGCGACATTATCTTCTTGCTCACAAGTACAACTCATATCAAAGGCGGATCCTCTCAAATATTTGATGACTCGGCCAGTTCTTTCAGGGAGGTTGGCAAAATGGGCGCTTTTATTACTGGAATTTGATATTGAATATGTTTCGCAAAAGGCAGTTAAAGGGCAAGCACTTGCAGATTTTCTAGCTGCCCATGCAGTCCCGGATAATTCACCACTAGCCACAAGTCTACCTGATGAAGAAGTATTTTCAGCTGAAGATGTTGGTCCCCCACTGGGAAATGTACTTTGATGGTGCATCACAAAGGCCGCTTGATGACGATACCGGACTGAAGAAGATCAAAGCAGGAGCCGGAATAGTATTCCTAACACCAGAAAATGGAGCGATCTATCATTCGTTATCTCTATTGAGAGCTGAATGCTCTAACAATGAGGCCGAATATGAGGCGCTCATAATAGGGCTTACTATGGCGCTTGAAATGAAGATAATGTTCCTATATGTTTTCGGGGATTCGCAACTCGTGATTCGACAAGTGAATGGGATATATGAAATTCGTAAGCCTGAGTTGCTTCCTTACCATCAGAAAGTGAGAGAACTCATGTCACAGTTTGCATTTATCAAATTAGAGCATGTCCTACGGAAACATAATACTCGAGCAGACGCTCTAGCTAAATTGGCTGCCGCCCTCAAACTCCCTAGCAACGGCAAGATGGAAGTAATTGTCGAGGAACGTTTAGTTCTCCCTCATGTCTTAGAAATAGTCCCTCAGGTCGAAGCGGTTAATGTAAATGATGTCAATGAATATCAAGAGGTAGATTGGAGGGCCCCTTTTATTGAATATTTGAAGTGCGGTAGACTTCCTATTGAAAAGGCCAAGATCAATGAGCTCAAAAGAAGGGTTTTATCCTACACATTACTCAATGACACTTTGTACAGGCGATCTTATAACCAGCTACTATTGCGATGTTTATCTTCACAGGAAGCCAAACAAGCTATGGACGAAGTGCACTCCCGGTATATGTGGCGCTCATCAGGCTGGTCCAAAAGATGCGACTTAAGTTAAAGCAAATGGGATACTACTGGCCCACAATGTTGAAGGATTGTATGGACTTAGCTCAGAAATGTTATATATGCCAAATACATGGAGATTTGATACACCAACCGCCAACACCGTTGCATCCGACTATACCTTCATGGCCGTTTGCCGCATGGGGCATGGATATTGTTGGACCAATAGACCCAGCATCCTCACGAGGTCATCGCTTTATATTAGCGGCGACTGATTACTTCACTAGGTGGTCTGAAGCAATACCATTAAAAGAAGTGAAGGCCGACAATGTGATTCGATTCATGGAAGTAAACATCATTTACAGGTTTGGAATACCTAACCGAATTATCTCTGATAATGGTACAGTCTTCAAAAGCTATAAGGTGACAAGGTTCGCATCAAAATATCATATTGATTGGAGATATTCTTCCATCTATAATCCGAGAGCGAATGGTCTCGCCGAAGCATTCAACAAGACATTGTGCAAGATTTTGAAGAAAACGGTGTCGAGAACCAAAAGAGACTGGCATGAGCGTATTCAAGAAGCATTATGGGCATATCGCACTACCTGTCGAACTCCTACTCAAATGACCCCATACTCTTTAGTTTTTGGAGGTGAAGCAGTACTACCTCTTGAAGTGGAAATACCCTCTCTAAGAGTGGCGATGCATGAACAACTCACCAATGACCAAAGAGCTGAGCTACGACTTCAAGAACTGGAAACTTTGGAAGAGGATCGAATGTTGGCACAACAAAATTTGGAGATATACCGTATTCAAATGTCAAGGGCTTATGATAAAGCAGTTCGCCATCGAGCTTTTAAAGAAGGTGATTTAGTTTTGGTTCTCAAAAGACCAATTGTAGTCGCACACAAGACGCGTGGCAAGTTCGAATCCAAATGGGAAGGGCCGTATGTGGTTGAGAAGGTGTATGAGGGAGGTGCATATCAGTTGGTCGACCATGATGGTACAAGACCGATGCCGCCGATCAACGGCCGCTTCTTGAAGAAATACTATTTTTGAAATATAAAAAGAAGAAAGAAAAAGAAAGGTGTAGGACGCGCTATGCAGAATGCGCGGGTAAAATATGAGACACCTAGCTAAAATCCGGCTGTAGTGAAAACCCGCAAGGGCGCTGCAGGCAAAAATGGATATCCTCGCTATGGAAAAATCTAAAAAAGGTCCCATAGGCAAAAATAAGAGGTAGCTAATACTGGCGAAAACCTCAAAAAGAGGCGTCATATTAGCAGCAAAAAAAAAAAAAAAAAAAAAAAAAAAAAAAAAAAAAAGCACACACATTCCATGTCTGGTCTATGATAGAACATTCTTGAGACGAGACAAACACGCACTCTCATTTTGTCTAGGATGGAACGTCCCTTCGGGGTCAGCACGCAAGTGCTCTTGAGGCAAAATGATCCCCCCAAAACTAAGTTTTGACTAGGATGGAACGTCCCTTCGGGGTCAACACGTAAGTGTTCTTGAGTCAAAATAAATTCCCACACTCTCATTTTGTCTAGGATGGAACGTCCCTTGGGGTCGACACGCAAGTGTTCTTGAGGCAAAATAATTCCCTAAAAAGTCTTGACTAGGGTGGAATGTCCATTCATGATCAACACGTAAGTGTTTTTGAGTCGAAATACTTTCCCACTTTCTCATTGTGCCCAAAATGAAATGCCTTTGGGACAACATGGAATACTCATGCTGAATAGGCATAATAGAAACATGCAACCTGATCTTTGCCATCAAACAAAGTCGTATATTGAAAAAAAATTCCTTGCTCACATTCTGATAAAGTGGTAGAAATTCAATACACCTCTTCAAAAATTTAGAAAAAAAAAGTGGAATATTAAAAGGAAAACGCCTACAAAACTAAGAGCCTAAAAAAAAAAGAAAGCGGGAAATTGAAATTCTCATGACACAAGGAACTGACGAAGCATCTCTTTAAGGTGATTATCCAAGTCAACTTTCTCTGCTTCAGCTCTTTTTATATTCTCTTGTGCGACATCCAAATTCTGTTGAGCAGATGACAGTGTATCGGAAGCCTTGTTCTGCTTTTTACAAATTTCGTCCATACTATTAGCTTCAGCTTGAAAGAGAGTTTGTATGCGTACAACTTCGTCTTTGGCTTTCAAATGTTCTTCCAGGAGTCCTTTATGCTTATAAAACGCGGAGTTCCAAGCGGAACCAAGAGACTTCACAAGTTTTCTTGCTTTAACTACTGCATTTCGTTCGGTGTCAATAGAAGGAATTTTATGCGACTCAAGTCTTCTCAGCAGCTGCATAACACCACGTGCTAATGGTTCCCAATGAGGGGAAGAGATTCCGGCATTTGATAGGATATCTAATTGGTGGTCCATTTCTTCTTCAAGTTCATTCGCCGATGGTATCGGATTCTTATTCAAGAAAATGCTTAAGTTGTTAAAAACTTCATGTGAAACAGAGCGGCGTACAGAGACGTCTTCTCCTAATACCTCCTTCGGTGGTGGGACATAAACTTCAAAGGAAATGGAGATGATGTCAGTACTAGACAAACAAAAAGCTGAAAATAAAAAGAACTTACTTCCAGTGCCTCGAAATGCGGTAATCACTTCGTCATCATCAGCATAGTCCACCTCATCTTCATAAGGATTGGTCATATAAGAATCCTCTTGGTTCGCTGTAAGAGATAGATACTTAACATTCTTTCAAAAAAAAAAAAAAAAAAAAAAAAAAAAGAAGAAGAAAAGGGGTGATTAAAAATGACAATAACGGAAAATTAAGTGGCACCTGACAACTCGCCCACCATTCGCTCATTTAAAACATCAAGAAAAGGTTCATGCTGATCAAAAGATTCTGAAAATCCAATAAACAAGTCGAATCAAGATGGTAGAAATATACATATGAAATGATCAAATCTGAAGCTCATTACCTTGACCATCAACTGTGGTTATACCATGATTTTCATTAATCTGGTTTTCAGCTATTGAGGTTTGATTCACTGGAGATTATATAAGTACCAAAATCATTAAGTATGATAAAGTAACAAAAGTAGGGAGCAGAAGTTGGGGTTTCTCAGAAGTCATAAAGTGAATGCTAGATAAGCCTGATGTAACCACAACATTGCAAGAACCCAACAACTTCTGGGAGTGCAATATCAGTCAAAATTCAAAAGAAGAGGGAATGGAATTTTGTTTCGAAGCATGGGTTACCTGCACCTTGGCTTTCAGAAGGACCGGTAGTTCCTAAAGTTTATAAAGGAAAGTTAGTGAGGAATTATTGAAATAATGACAATGAAAATAATTTATGATACCTATCGTATTATCGACTTTGTTGTCAGACAAGCTAGCTTTATCAGAAGTTATACCTCCAGGCGGTTGGTCTTTATTTGCTGTAGAAACAAGAGAAATTGATTCATGTCAAAATTACATCCAGCTAGATTTTCATCATCATATAGCAAGTTATCATCAGGTGGATGAATACTTATGGGCGAGGTAATGACATCTCATTATCGTGCCGAACGTTCACACGAACTTGCTAACAATAATCATGCTCATATTGTATTTCAGAGGATGTAATAAAATAAGAAGAGGAAAAATGAAAACAAATAGCATACATGTGAGATGTCCAGGCGTATGGATAGGCAGATCTACTTCCTCAAGAGAAACTTGCTTTTGAAGGGATTTGCAAGCTGAGATTGCTAAAAAAAAAAAAAAAAAAAAAAAAAAAAAAAAAAAAAAAAGAATTAATGGAAAACCATGACATCACATGTGTGATATAAGATGAGAAAGATACCCGTTTTTTTTTATCCAATTTAGATCTCTTCTGCGGCGGTGCAGTTTTATCCTCTGTTGATAGACTTTTTGCTAAAAAAAAGAGATGATTAAAAAAAAAAGAGGGAAAGAGTGAGAAAGAAAAGTCAAGGTAATACCATTATTCTTTTTGGATTTTATTGGTCTTTGACCATGGGTTCTAATAGCAGACACACCAGTAGCAATATTATGACATCTTGACGCTTTGGATGCAAAACGACTGAGAGGAATATTCAAGTAGCAATCTACACTCTTCCGATACCACATAGCATATCCATAGGTGGTCAAACCTTGGCGTTTTCTGGCCGGTATAACAAAGTTGCACCTCGAGCCTTTATATAAAACATTACTCCATGCAGTTAGCAGATTATATAAAGTCGGATTCTCCGGGTAATCTAAATGACCAGAAGGAATGTCTTGATCGAATCCAAACTGGCGTGCGAACCGTGATGGATAATATGCATTGAGAAAATATTTATTGCCTCTGCGGTAAGGTAGGAGAGAAGGTCTAATGCTGACTAAAAATTCAAATTGGACATTGGTCAGTGTAGTCCTATCCACAAGTGTACTTTCGCGTAAGTCGCTAAGTTCCGGGCTTGTAAATTCATAAAATCCTCTTTCAATAGGTTTGGATGATATCAGGCATGCAACCATCTCGTATATTTCTAAACATCATACGAACTTCGTGAGGACCAAGATCATTAACTTCTAGACCAGCCACTATTATCATCAAAGGGAGAGTCGGATCGTCTTTAGGACGGGTAAAAGTCCTTGGAAGATAGAGACTTATCCATCCAATCATATAATGAACAGGAAAGCAAACTTCACAACAATTCGGGTCTTGACTCTGTGATATTAAATCAAAGGCCTCATATATTAAACTAAGGACAGGTGCAGCAAGAGCTACCTTGACACCACGTGCCATTTTATGAGCCATGCTAAATGTCTCGGGTCGAATCACGTTACCATCATCTGAGGGTAATACAAACACGCTGAGCCAAAAGGCCAAAAATGCTGCCAAAAAGATGTCACCACTAACATGCTGACGATTTCTGAACTTCCAATACGGATCATCCAAACGACTGCCATGCGTCTGCACGCTAAAAGGATCATCTCTGCTGGGAGCTTTTTCTATAGAAATCTCTTCATCAGGTTCAAACCATGTACTGATCCAAGCATCTCCAGAGACATTAGATCTTCCCTCATTAATAAGTTTGAAATAACGATCATATAATTGTTGCAAGGATGAGTCTATCTCAAAAGGATTATACTCGTCATAATAAATGTCACCGTCAATTGGTAAACCTGTAATATGTTTTACGTCCCACAAGGAAATACTGATTTCCCCATCTCTTACAAGACATGAGTGAGTTAATTTGTTCCAGCCTTCAAGAAAGGCTTTAAGCATCATACTCGGCAATTTATAACGAAATAAAGAACAATATACCGCCCCATAAATGTTGGCCCTACATAATTCGGACTTAAAAGCATGCAACATCAACTGTGTCCATTCGACCTGTCTACGACGTAAATAGTGAAGACCAACAAAATTACCTGAACGCCACGGAGAAATATTACCACTTATGATGTCGTTGCCCATGGGAGCAAAAGAAAGGACACCATTGTCAAAGCCCGCTGGCTGTAAAAATAAACCATCTGAAATAGTCTTCTCCCTCAATTTTCCTCTGTCTGGATAGCCAAAAACAACTTCATTGCTATACCTAACACAGTCAGTAATGAGGGAATAATTGGGAGCAATAAAGTTTGATCGTAGCTTCAAGCCTTGTATGGACTCATGACGGGGAACATCAATGGTCTTCCTATGATTAGCCTGTTGGATCTCTGTAAACATAATTGTAAAACGAAAAAAAAAAAAAAAAAATGAGTAACTAGTTTCACTGAGAACTACGGAGATGATATACAAGAGAAGGGGAGGCAGGAACATATATATGCACAGTAAAAATATTATAATCCCTAGAAAGGTGGAATTCATTAGGGATTTTCGCAACAAATCTAGTTCTCATGATGAGTTTCAATCGAATGCGTCCATATAGTTATGAACACCTTCGATCGAGGGGGCTTTTGTTGGGCTAAATCGTACAGTGACTGGGCTTCCGAAATCAAGCTTAGTTATGAAAAATTCGAAAGAAACTCGGTCAAGACCTTCATAATCCAGAAGTTCACTGATGGTTTAAGTCACAAAAAAAATCTGAAATATATTTCTGGAATTAGAAGTAGTCAAAACAGAAATCCCTGAAGATTTGGGACTTTTGACCATGACTTAGCAACAAAAAGAGGATCTGGAGAAAAACCCTGAAAAAAAAAAGAAAAAGAGAATTATAAAAGGAGAAGGAGGAGAATACAGGAACGACGGAACACCTAGCCAAAAAGCTACATCCTAGAGAGGATTAAGAAGAAAGGAAATTAGAAAAAGAGAAAAAGAGGATCTGGAGATAAAAGCAAAAGGAAGAAGCACAGCGGCAAGCAATCGAAGGGATACCGAAGGTGAGCGCCCAGCCGCAGTCGAGATCGTCGTCTTCATCGTCACCGGCTTCCAATCGAAGATGATCTGGCCAAGACTTTCTCCACCATTTTCTTCTCCTTAATATAAATTTTTTTTCTTACTTGCTGTTGGGTTCATCTCTCGGTGTTATGAATGAAAATATTTATTCTGCATTTCATTGACATGTTAGGTTTTATTTATTTTATTATTCATTTTTTTTTCTCTCTCTCTGTTTGATCCATTAAGTTGTTAACAACATTTGATTTTCTTTTTTTTATTATCTGCTGTTTGTTGTTGTATGTTTATTTTTTTATTACTTTTTTTTATATATAAAAAAAAGGGAAATATCTTAATCGGAGGTTTCGCATAAATGCGTGTAATTAACGTTGGATTATTTAATTCAATGGAACAAGGTCTCAAAATTTTAAAATAAAATTTCCCACGAAACATATATATATATATATATATAGAGAGAGAGAGAGAGAGAGAGAGAGAGAGAGACGCACGCCCAATATATACTCCTTATGTGGATAAATAGATATATTCTTCAAGAAGATTTCTTACACAAAAAATTCAGTGGCAAGAAAGTAATTATAAGTCAACCCCCAAGGAGCTCACCACGTAATGCTGCTGCTTCTTCCAAACTGCTCGGCGCTGCTGCAGCATTCACCGTCGCCGCCATGGCCGTCCACAATCCTAATTTCACAGATAAATTCATGTAGAACAATGCGAGACTTGCAGCAGCTCCATGCCAAAGCGATTAAAACTGGATACATCAAAGATCCCCTCGTCGCCGCAGAGATCCTCAAGCTATCCGCGTTATCTTCTCACCGCGATCTTAATTACGCATGTTTGGTGTTCGATCAAATGTCAAATCCAAACTGCTTCTCTTGGAACACCATCCTCCGTGCCCTCGCCGAAAGCGAAAACCAAGCTTTAGATGCTCTAATTGTTTATTCCGAATTGCTCTGTCAAATTCTGCCGAATAAATACACGTTTCCATCAGTTTTGAAAGCTTGTATTAAGGAGGAGAAGATTGAAGAAGGGAAACAGATTCACGGACAAATAGTTAAATTTGGATTAGAATCGGATGGATTCGTTCTCAGCAATTTGGTTAGACTTTATGCTCTTTGTTGTCGCATGGAAGATGCCCACCTCTTGGTTAAAAAGAATGCTAGGTCGTTGGACGGCGATGCTGATGTTGTTTTGCGGAATGTTCTCATCGATGGATACTTTAAACTAGGCATGATCGAGCAAGCGAGGAAAATGTTCGATGAAATGCCGCATAGGAGTGTGGTTTCTTGGAATGCGATGATTTCACACTATGCACAGATTGGTTTGTTGAAGGAAGCAGTGGATAATTTTAGAGAGATGCAGAATCAAGGACAGATGCCGAATTATGTTACTTTGGTTAGTGTCCTTCCCGCGATTGCTCGCCTTGGTTCGCTTGAATTGGGCAACTGGGTTGAAAATTATGCAGTGAAGAATAAGATTCAAGTTGATGATGTACTTGGATCAGCATTGATCGATATGTATTCTAAATGCGGTAATATAGAAAAAGCTCTAGAGATTTTTGACGAACTGCCTAAGAAGAATGCTATTATGTGGAGTGCAATGATAGGAGGTCTAGCAATGCATGGTAGAGCTAGAGATGCTCTCAATCACTTCTCAATGATGGAGAAAGTTAGAGTTGCACCTACTGATGTTGTTTTTATAGGACTATTGAACGCTTGCAGTCATGCAGGATTGGTGAACGAGGGTCGTAAGTATTTTGCTAAAATGGTGGAAGTATATAGAATAGAACCTAGGCTTGAGCATTACGGATGTATGGTGGATATGCTAGGCCGGGCTGGAAATTTGGAAGAAGCTGAAGATCTTGTTCTTAATATGCCCATTAAGCCAGATGATGTAATCTATAAGGCGCTTTTAGCTGCGTGTAAAATACACAGTAATGTTGAAATTGGACTAAGGGTTGCCCAACGACTCATGGAGATATCTCCACAAGATAGCGGATGCTATGTGCTCTTGTCGAACATGTATGCTGCTGGAGGGGACTGGGAAATGGTGGCAAAGGTTAGACTGATGATGAAGGAGCTGAACATAAGGAAGGACCCCGGTTCTAGTTGGATTATGTTAAATGGCAAAGTACATGAATTTGTTGTACAAGATGACAAACATCCGAGAAGAAACGAGATTTACTTGATGCTGCATAAGATGTCGGAGAAAATGCATGCGGCTGGTTATGTCCTAGATACCAGTCAAGTATTGCTTAATATTGATGAAGAAGAGAAGGAGAGCTTGTTGTGCTATCATAGTGAGAAGATTGCAGTTGCATTCGGTCTGATTAGTACATCCCCCGGCACGCCATTACAGATAGTGAAGAACTTACGAGTTTGTGGTGATTGTCACTCGTATCTGAAGCTAATTTCCAAAATCTATGGCTGTAAAATTATCGTCAGGGATAGAAAACGCTTCCACCATTTTGAAAACGGGTTCTGTTCGTGCAACGACTATTGGTGATCAATGATTTCCTTCGGGTTGAAAATTGTGAGTTTTTTTGACATAGTTCATAAAAAGAATCATTGACTGTATCATACAAAGAATCATTGGTGCGTTCTTATGTTTTGTAAGGCACACAAACGTAGATGCTTCTTATTTGTCCACAAACCAATTGATTAGGGCATCTAATACTTCTTAATTGTAATTTTATGTACCCCATAATTCGAAATTATATTTTTATAACATCTAATATTAAGTGATGCTTTTATACATTCACTGACTCTGTAAAACGACGAAACTATTATTATTATTTTTTTTCTTGAAAGAATATGATATTTGATTTAACGATGGCAGTTCTGTCATTTTATATGGTCAATTGGATAACGTCATTTCAAATCATTTTTTACAATTCCAAATTGTCGGTGGCATAAAAACGTAAATGCCCCCCTTTTTAGACGGCCAAGTTTAATTGTTATCCTACATCTCGACTAGAAATAATGTGCGTTAACATAAAACCCTTTTCAAATAGATGTTGCTAAGATCTAAAGTTCTTACATACTATAGATTTTTTAGTATCCAACAATATTAAACCTACTAGACGACGCTGGTTGGTAAAAGTAAAGCCCCTTTATTCAATTTTTATCAGGCTTTATGCTAATTTAGTGGCAAAAAAATTGCTGAAATTGAGGCTTATGGTATCAGCCGTTCCATACGGAAAGGAAGCCCATAATTTTATCACGGCTTTTGCTAATTTAGCGGCATAAAAATTGCTGAAATTGAGACTTATGGTATAAGCCGTTCCATACGGAAAGGATGCCCATCAGGTTCGAGTTCATATAGGGTAAAATTCGTTACAGAATTTTCTAAAAATTTGATGTACTCTGTAACATGAGCTTCCGTTTATAGGATTGTATTAGGATCCAGAGCATCGGTCGGAACTGAGCGTGAGAATTTTTTATGAGTTTGAAATTTTACTCGACGTGCGTTCGTATTACGGGTTCCACCACGATAATCTCAGAGAAAAAAGGAAAAAGAACTTTCATATATGTATTCATCAAATCACAACCTCACTGGAGACTCATAATAACATAATAACAAAGAGGGTTGCTGTTCATCAGGGACCCCTGACGGCCCTAATACTATCGGGGCCGTCCGCGGTCCTCTCGGAATATATATATACACATCCCGAGAGGCCACACATCCGAAGGGCCTCGTCGGCCCCGATTGCATCAGGACAGTCAGGGGCCCATGATGAATGGTTTTTCCAATAACAAAACGTTTAGGTAAAACATTTTGTTACTGCTATAATTCTCTTGAATTTGCTTACATTCTAAAAAATTGACTGTTTTTTCTCAAAAATATTCACTTTTAGTATCAATCTCTACGGTTTTCGGTTACAGTTGTTCGCAATATATATTTCTGTATGATGACATCTCAAATACCACTTTCCACATTTCCTGTAAAAGAAAATTTAAATATTAAAAATAATATTTAATATGATATAATTATTTTGATATTTAAAAATTTTGGAAAATGTTTCAAAATGTTGGCGTTTTGAAAGTAGTCTTAAATCTTATTAGACTTTAGAAGTTGAAGTAATTTTGGCAAAAAAATTCAAGTATTAAAGTTGTAGATTATTGTTAAAATTTAACAATTTAGAAATAAATTTCAAAAATAATGTTTAAATATGTGCCGTAATAAGATGGGGACAAACCTATCTGATCAAAAGCTTTTATACAGCAGGAATAAGAGACCATGAGAGATTAAAGAAATGCATAAATGTAACGAGTAATTACATTTGATGACTCTTTCCTTACATGTCATCAGGTTATATATCAGAATAGTACCGATTAAATGTCAATATATGATACTGACTATACATATCAACTTTTAAACTGCTCGAAATTTTTGATTATTTATATAACTTTACTTGCATACTTTTACTTTAATTTAAATTTTTTTAGTGATTTTTTAATTTAAAACCTAATAGGTATTATATATTAAATTTTAATTTATGTTATTTTAACATATCAGATGATGGTATGTTGGGAAGGTCAATAGATACAATTTTCCCACAACTAAATTGCTGTAAGGATTTTTAGTATTATTGACTAATTTTACCCATGTGCGGTGCATGAATTTCGATCATCTATATAAATAATAATATTTAAACTTAATTTTTATATTTTATAATTTTAATTTTATATAAATTAGTAGTTATTTTTATTAAAAATATTATAATTTATTTATTATATACTATTAGAGTAAGAAAAAAATATTACTTGACATACAAAAATTTATTTAAGAAGTGGTGTAAAATGTTGGTAAGACACACACACACACACACACACACACACACACATATATATATATATATATATATTGATTATAAGTATTTATTTTTTTATAAATATTTTATATTTTTAAATAAATTATGTAATTTTATAAATTTTTATTTATTAATATAAATATCACATAATATTTTTAGAATAAAAATAAAATATTATATAACACAATAAAAATTATTAAAAATATTTTGATCACCTATATATATTTATTGTTATTATTATTATTAGTGTTATAATTTCTTTCAAGCACAGGGCCCCCGGATATTTTTTCGAGGGTAGCGGTGGTAGCAGGGCTTCTGGAAGGTTGGAATTTTTGGCTCGCGCGTCTCTGATGGCTCTCGCCGGATCTTACCACCACCTCACCTACCGCCTGCCGCCGACGAGCTCCAGAGTTTTCTCCGTCGACCGATCCTGCACCCTCTCTTTCCCTTCCGTAGCCAGATTGAAAAGCATCAGCTACAGGCAACGTGTTTGTGTCCGCTCCAGCTCCGTTTCAGGTTCCTCTTATATGACAAGTCTAAACCTTCGAGTTGTTGTTAATCGCTTGTGAAACCGTTGCGTTTATATCTATCTTGGTGTTTATCGTGATTAATGTATTGTTATTATTGATGCATACTACTTCTAAGCTGTCTCGTTTCTTCTGATTGAGCGTATATTTAGAGTTAGGAAATTAATATAATTGTAATTTATTCACAGGATGTTGTTCGCATCAGAGCTGAGTATTAAGTAGAATTATTTTGATAACAGCATCCATGGGTGCGTGTGCTCAATTCCCCTAAGGGGAATTACTTTGGATCCAATAAAGTATAATATTTTGGATTAAAAATTGAAATTAGAGTAATAAGCTAGCACGTATTTGTCAGTTTTTGGGGGCGAATGCTTTGCCCCCCGCCGGCATAACACACTGGCAGGTCAAGAGTGGGAGCTCACCTTCCGCTAAGGGCCACCTGTAAACTGCAGTGCACCACATCTTTGCACGGGAATCAGAGGCCATGAGTGTATGAAGGTGTAACTTTGGGGCAAGCATGGATTTCAACCTTGGGGGGAGGGAGCCTCTGCTCCATCCAGTCCACCCACCATAGGGGGGCTATCTATCACGTAATTTTGAAGTGTGGTTTTTAAGCTGTACTTTAAACTCATAAACAAGTTTGTTGAGTTTCTGGTTTGTGTGTTCTGTTTATACTTGGGATTTTAATGATGCTATTTATATTGGCAGTTAAATGATGTTGGTGCTGGAGTTGATAATCTTGCGATTATTTGTCAGTATTTGTACACGTCCTTTAACTTGCAACTGAGAAGTATGAAATTAGATTATGACTTCACAATTTCGGCCGCCAACATGTTGGTTAATGAAGTGTGATTTTTGGTACTTTTTATACCTTTTAAGAAAGTTGACGTGTATCACTCGTTTAAGCTCGACTCGAGCTCGAGCTCAAATTCAGGCTCGGTTAAACGAGTTGAGTTTGAGCACTGTAATACCCAGCTCGTTAGGCTCGTGAGTCTATACAAGCACAGTTGATAATGGGTCTTTAAATCCAACCCGAACTGTTATAAGTTGGTTCAGTTTAACAAAATGTATAGTTGTTTACAATTTAGTCCTAATTTTCATAGAAATTATAAATATTGCTGTTTTCGAATTAGGAGTACTCGAGCTCGATACGCTCGAGGCACTCGAGCTTAAGAGCTCGAGCTCGGCTCGAACTGAAGCCCTCGAGCCGAGCTCGAGTATGGTTTCTTCTATAGCGAGTCGAGTTCGAGCTCGGCCGCTGAGGGTCGTCAAGCTCGAGCTTGAGCTCGAGCAATGTCAACCGAGCCGAGTTTGATTTAGATAGTACTTGGCTCGAGCTCAGCTCGTTTTCATCCCTACGTGTATGTGATCAATAAATCATATATCTAGCATCTTTGATTCTAGTTCTCCCTTTGTTTGAGATATTGACTTGAGCTACGAATTATGATGACAGTCTATTGATGGTCTGCCTTTTACTTCTTTTGCAGCTGCTACTCCTGCACCTGCTGTATCCCTGAGTGAAAAGGCGCTGAAACATTTGAACAAGATAAGATCCGAAAGAAATGAAGATCTTTGCCTAAGGATTGGTGTTAAGCAAGGTGGCTGTTCTGGAATGTCCTACACAATGGATTTTGAGGACCGAGCAAATGCTGCTCCAGATGATTCTATGATAGATTATGATGGTTTCACAATTGGTACGGATCTTCCTTTTTTCCGGGGTGGTTATGCAGATTGATCTTTGTAGTTAGTGGCTTTTCTTGTTTGTTGTGGCTACCAAAAGTATACGTCATGATATTTCAAAGTATAGATTTGATCTTTTCATTTAGGAAGAAGACAAGTGCATATTTTCATAGACCTGACACATTTCCTAATTAAGGAAAAATAACTGTAATATACTCGACGTTAGCTAACCAACTTCTTCCTTCCTGATAATGAAATTTCTTACTAAATTTTAATTCTATTTGAGACATGCATAACCTTTTGTTCCTAAATGTAACTAGCTTTTATGTTTTTTTTTTTCTTTTTTAAAAGTTAAGATGATGTCTTTCAATTTTTCAAGTAAAAGTAATGTTTTTCTAAAGAATTTAATATTTTGGAAATTGTCGGTTTGTGTTTAAACATGAATAACTGGTCATCATTTGGAAGTTCTTAGTATGATGTTTGTGGCAGCTAGGTGTGCCTAACTACTAGGCTTGGGAGTTTTTCTCAAAATAAGTTCTTGAAGTTCTTAGTGTAGTATTTGGTTTTCTGTAGGTTACCAGCATCTACAACCAGAGATCGATGAATAATATATATCATTTAATCTTCTGGTATACTATATAATTATCATTGAACAAAAAAAAAGAGAAATATTTGTTCTGCCACCAAATATGCCACAAAGCTCAAGTTGTATGTTTGATATTTGATAGAGATGCAAGTGTCTCGCTTTTTCTAGTTATGCTAAGAATATGTGACATCTATGTCCATCAAAATATTTTATTTCATGAGCATTTGTCTCGTGGTTGCAGTTTGTGATCCCAAGAGCCTCCTCTTCCTGTACGGCATGGAACTTGATTTCAGTGATGCACTCATCGGCGGAGGCTTCTCATTTAAGAACCCTAATGCTACCAAAACCTGCAGTTGTGGCAAGTCTTTTGGCACAGGAGCGGAAAAGGTTGATCCAAATACAGCACAATGCGTATAGTATTTACTCTAGAGAACATACAATTTCGGTGAAATGAAAATGAAATTCATGTTGTATGCATACTTATTCCTGATATATAGAAAATCTTACATGTTGAATACTTCATTTCTGCTTAAACGGTGATGTACTTCCATGAAGTTTCAAAGTTTTAGCATTTTAACCACTTTTTTGAATATTGATATATTTACAGCTTTTCTGATTGGTTTCTACTGAGTGACTCAATTGTTGCTTTATAGAGGACCCTTTTTGATATATTACTGTCAAAGAGCCCCTTTCACCAGACTGACTGCTGATTTATGATTAAGTGGTTTCAGGTCGGATATATTCAAACAATATGCTGGTTTGCTGGATATTAGATGAAACGTTTGGCTAAAAATACGTAGCGTATTAGAGTTTCAAATTGATGTTTTGTGATAAAAAATGCCTGTGCCCTCAAAGTATGATGCTAAATTATACGAAATTACAAAATATGATACGGAAAAAGTTAGGAGATTTTGATAGTTCCGATATAATCAGAAGTATGCTCAATATATCGCAATATATATCATATACATTGCAATATACAGTGTGTGATGTTGATTGTATCAAAGTTCCGGTGGTCCCGATGAATAGAGGTGCTTTTTATAATATATGCTGCTCTGAACTGAAACTATGTGACTCAAGAAAAATTGGATTTTTCCGACGATCTCTACTAACAATAAAACCAGTCTGTTTTGGACTATATATGTGCTTAGTTTTGAGACATGCTTCTCATGCCTAGCTCAAATTAACTAAGCGATCGTCATTAGCCAATTTTTTTTTTTAAAAATTAAGATATTCGTCCAAAGACGTGAATCATCTTTATCCCATCGGGGTATTTGTATTTTTATATTTATAATAATTCAAAATTATAAAAATATAAATTTAATTTAAAATATTATTTTTTATTTTTTAATCTTGTGAAAATGACGAAATTAATTACTTTCGTATTTCAAAAAAAATAAAATTAATTTCAGCATTTTATAAAATTAATAGGACATAAAAATAATATTTTAAATTAAAGAATATAAAAAAATTTGAAGGATATAAAAACACAAATGTCTACAGCATCGTGTAGTGGAAAGTAATGAACCGCAAAGATAATAAGTGTTGATGAAGACGGGTCTTGCATATAATTATACTATTATTATTTATACTATTGAGCTCTACAACTCGACCGACATACAAGTAATTAATGACACACCACAAAAAAAAAAAAAAAAAAAAAAAAAAAAAAGAAAAGAAAAAGAAAAAAAAAAAAGAGGGGAGGACAAGACTACTCCTATAACCTTATTAGCCTCTTGTGAGAGCCAATACTGTGTCCTAATATCACAGGGATAACTTACAGAACTCAGCTAGCTAATCTGAAAAACCAGCGAATTGGGGTGCAGCTTAAAAGGCTACTTCACCGTGCATCCTCATGATTTCATGTATGCCGTGACGGACTCTTCTCGACGTTTGCGCAGGTTATCTTGTTTGGTTTGACATAGTCGGGTTCGTCTATTTGCATGCAACTAATATCTGGACCTGACAGATAGTTCAAGGGAATAGTTTAAAAACCACACAGTCGGAGATTTATAGTTTACAGATGACTAAGAGAAGTCTGCTCAAACCTTACCTTCTGGCTCGAGAGATCCTCCGCCGTACTGTCTGTCGCTCTTGGTTGTTCTGATCCATTGTTAACATCCTGGAAGATGCGTAGGTTAGATATGATGCGATAAATCTTAATAAAATATTAACTTGCACTGCATGAATAGTTCAAGAACCGATGCAGATTTGAGCTCGCACATTCAAGTTCTCAACTTTAAGGGCTATGACTACCAGTCTTCTAGAAAATCATAAAACATAGTGATGATCAGTGTAAACAAACATATTAAATAAGTAGTGCCTAATAACTAGAAATGAAACTTAGAACCTGGAAAATCCTCTTTCCTTAAGTTGCATAAGGATAATGTTCATGTATCCTAACATCTTTAACAAACAATAATAGTAAAACATATCAAAACATATTAAAAACCTATTAGTTTTGTTTCAATGCTGAAGAAAAAAAAAGATGAGCTACAAGTTTTATCACAAAGTTATTTCAAATTTGTGGAACCACAAGTTAAATCAGAAAATGAAGTCAAGACATGCCTGATCTTTTGGTACGTTCTCTATATTTTCCTTTTTGACTCTAATGTTCTGGACGTTGTTCAAAGCAGACTTGCTGCACAGAAACTTGGACATTAGCAGCAGCACATAAGCATTGACTAGCAAACGATATAATACAGAAAAGATGTTAGTACCATGGTGTTTCATCTGGATGCTTCGTGTTATCCACTTCCATGTCTGAATTAGGATCATCCCTCTCATCAGGATCCTCATGAGCTTCGTCGTGCTGTACATAACAAAGAATAGGCCATCATGTAATGAGACAACACGGTTGAGGGACTACTGAACAATTTCAGTTTACTGCTCATGTACCAAGAAGATCAATTTTATATATATATATATATATATATATATATATATATATATATATATATATATATATATTGGATTCCTAATGTATATGTACATGCACACTCAGCAGGAAAGTACCTCTGGAAACTCGGTATCTGGTGGCCGTTCCTGGAATTGGACACTTGGAGCATGTTGGAGTTTTGAGAGATAATCCAGAAGTTTGGACCTTATTTCATCCAACGTATGACGGGAGTTCTTGTTCCCCATATTACTTGGAGCAACATGAAGAGTATAGTCTGGTCCGAAGTACTCGTAGTATTCATTCTGAGGCAGTTTGCCATCAAGTTCTATACCAAGAGCGACTCCTGTCTGTTTAAGGAATGCATAGAAGAGTTTAATGCTAGTAGAAGAATGCAAAATCATAGCGCAGCGACATGAAAGTAGAAATCGAAAGTCATTAAATTTCTAAAGCTAAGGTAAAAAGTGAGTTCAAATCACCGAGCTCGCTTTCATTACCTCATAGCACCAGCAGCGAGCAACATTGCGAATTGTATAACCACCACCTCCAAGAAGCAAGAGAGGCACATTGAAAGATCTCATATATCTCACACACTCTGCATGGCCTTTAATTGAAAGATTGAAACAACCGAGTCTATCTCCAGACAGAGAATCGGCACCACATTGAAGAACCACTGCACCAGGTTTAAAAATCTCCATAACTTTCCCCATGATCGGTTTAAACAAAGACTGGTAACTTTCATCGTCAATTCCATCGTCTAACGGAACATTAAGCGAATAATATTTCCCTTTCCCATAGCCGATGTCACGTATATCACCAGTTCCTGGGAAATAATCCCCAAACTTATGGAATGAAACAGTCATCACCCTGTCGGTCGTGTAGAACGCCTCCTCTACGCCATCGCCGTGATGAATGTCGATGTCCACGTAAAGAACACGCTGCCAGAACACATACAAGCGTCAGTAAAAAAGTCAAACGTGTTTGAGACAGAGTTTGAGACATGCTTTTACCTCATGTTTCTTGAGGAGCTCAAGAATGGCGAGAACAATATCATTAACATAGCAAAACCCCGACGCCGCGCACTTCTTAGCGTGGTGCAATCCTCCAGCCCAGTTGATCGCGATATCCGTTCCGTGATTCAATGTCACCGCACCGCCGACAGAACCGCCAGCGTAAGTCTGGCAGAACGAGTACAAGCCGTCGAAAACAGGGCAATCTTCGCCGATGTTGAATCGCTTGAGCAGGTCGATATGATCGTGTTGCTTCTCCGGCGCGATTCTGCGCAGGAATTTCACGTAATCGTCGGCGTGGAATCGGCACAGATCTTGCTCGCGAACTGGATAGGGTTTTATGACGTGCATGTTCTGGAGAAGGCCGTATTGGGCGAGAAGAGCGTGAGCCATTCTGATCCGGTGTGGCTTCATGGGATGCCCTTGGCCGTAGTAGTAGTTGCCCACATCGGAATCGTAGAAGTAGCACACCTTGCGCTTCGTGCTGTCGGGGCCCGACGGCAGCGAATTCCCGCTGCCGCCGCTGCTGATGTCCATCGATACCCTAGTTTCTCAGTTTATCGATCGATCTTAGCTAGCCGAAAGGCGAAAGCAATGGTGGAGTAGCGGAGCGACGGAGCGATAAGAACCCCAGAGGATTTTGCGACGGCGGATCAAAGCGAGGAGAAGGAGATATATATAAGAGTTCAAAATACGGGAGGGAAGCTGAAGAAACGGGGAAATTATTTCAGATGGTAACAAAATTTGAGCTGAGGGCGGCAAACTATATTTACAGCGAGCCAATAAAAAACGGTTAATTTGAAAATAATGAAAATAATTTATATAATTGAAAATCAACAAAATCGGTGGGTATTTTTAATATATTTTGGTGATATATTAGATAGTTTAAAAATTAATAAATTAAAATAGATAAAACATATGATCGTAACAATATTTTGGTCTAATTTTATCTAAAAACATAAGTTGCTGGCTTATATTACTTGAAAATTTGATCTATCTATATGTATCAGTCTTTAGTATATTTAGATTTTTAAAAAGTATATTTTAGCATTATACATCAACTATGAATGCAGCCGATCATACTTTTGTAAAATTGAATGTCGAAGATGATTTTGCTTTTTTCACTTCAAATAAAATTGACATCTTATTAGCATGTTTTCCTATCTTTCCACACACATACACACACACATATATATATATATATATATATATATATATATATATATATATATATATATATATATAATCAGTGTTTATTAATTCACTTTTTTCTTTATAAATTTATTAGAGGGAAAAATTGACTTAACAAGACCTTGAGCTTAAAATTCAAAGTAGGCTGGTATGAATCTCCACCTAAAACTTGATAGCTGTGAAATAAGCTAGTATTGAAGTATGAGTTTTGATCTGGTACAGTTGACTAACCGAATTAAGGTACAAACGACTATGCCAAATAATTATATAGGATATTTTTTTAAAAAAAATATTGAATATGAAAGTGTTAAATGTTCATAGTACTACAATTTTGATATTTAACTTTTTTAAAAATATTCGTAAATAGACGTTTGGGACTCCAATTTTTTAGCTTGTTTAAAAATAGTTCTTAAACCTACTAAAATTTTAGAGTTTCAAAACAGTTATTTAAAAATATTTTTTGAAACATTTTATACCAAAGTTATAGATACAACAAAATTAACAATTTTTATGCTTTTTTTTTTAAAATACTCCTATAAACGTATTTGATGCAGTCTACTATGCCTTAATGCTGTACTTACCAAAATTCTTGAAGCATTATATGAAGGAATTAACAGCTTTCAATTGTTCCATATAGAGAAATTGAAACGTATATATACAGCTATCCATAGCTACAACTTTTTATTTTCGCCATTCGTACGATTCTTGTCTAATATAATATACCAAATGTAATCCAAAACTTTTATCTTTATTGTTATCTTAAAGATAAAAAGTCAAAATAAACAAAATAATTCAATATAACGACAAAATTTCGACCATATTTACGTGCATTTCCTATCTTATAAGCAGTCATGGACGTAGGCTCTAACCGAACCACCGTCACTGTAAAATCTACTGAAACATTTGATTTTATACCAATCATCGGCGTATATGTACGCAAGTTAATCTCTCATGCTGCTGTTCACCCGGCAGCAATCCAACTGCGACCTATCGATTTCTTTATGTTCTTGTTGTCTATGAATATCTTCCGTAACCTCTCGACATCACTCCATCTTTGTTTCTCGGCAAAGCCGTTGGCCAAAATGATGCGCAGAGCAGGGTTCTGATGATCGAGCTCAGAAATTCTTTCCGCCACCAATTCACCCAGTCTATCATCGGAAAAATGGCAACAAGCACCAAGCAAGCTAGAATACATCGAAACCGATGGGTTCGGAAGCTTCTGCAGCAGCTTCCAAGCTTCCGGAAGCTTCCCTGCTCGTCCCAGCAAGTCTACGACGCTGGCAAAGTGCTCATCTTTCAGGTACACGCCATAATCACTATACATCATTTTAAGTATATCCAGGCCTTTCTCAACTTCACCTGTATGACTACATGAAGAAAGCAAACTCAGAAATGTGGCAGAATTAGGCTGCACTCTTGAATCCCTCATTATTTTGAATATTTCAAGTGCTCGGTGATTCTCTCCATTTCTTCCATAGCCGGAGATCATTGCATTCCATATTGCAGGATCACCTGAAATCCTTGCGACCGCGTTGAAAATTTTACGAGCTGTGAGAGAACACCCACATTTCATATACATGTTGATGATGGCAGTATGCAAAAACTCATCGTCATAGCCGAAATATTTTTTGATTACATGAGCATGGATCTGTTTGCCCTTTCTAAGATCCAAGATGGACGGACAAGCTTGTAGAAGACTTGTTAATGATCTTGAATTCACCATTTCTGGTCCCTCTACTTGCATTTTCTTGAATAATTCAAAAGACTCTGCTACTTTTCCGTGCTCTATTAATCTACTGATCATTGTATTCCATGTTGCAGAATCAGGCACAAAACCTTCTGATCTCAACTGGTCGAATAATCTGTTTGCTTCATCGATATATCCATGCAAAATCAGACTTGAAATCATCGAATTCCAACTAATCAAATTCCTGTCCTTCATGTTCGTGAAAATCCGGTTAGCAAATTCGATGCTACCGCATTTTGCGTACATGTCCATCAAAGATGTTCCTATCATAACATCAGAAAATTTTCCATGTTTCAAAATATAACAGTGCAACTCTTTGCATAGCAACAAGGCGGAGAGCTCAGAGCAAACTGAGATGATCGTAAGCAGAGTCGAAGAAGTCACCCTCTCTTCTCCTACTTGAGTCACTTCCCTGAAAAGATCAATGGCCATGTGAAAAGCTCCATTCCTCAGATATCCTGATAACATGGCGTTGTAACTCACAATTTTCTTAGAGTTAAGCAATTCAAAGATCCTCTCCGCTGCAGCCAGTTGTCTGCAATTTGAATACATAGTCAATAACGCAGTTGCAACATACACATTGAAGTCGAGACCTGCTTCCACAGAAGTTGCATGCATTTGCGACCCCTGCTCTCCAGTTCGACACGCCGCTAACAAGCTTGAGATAGTCACAGAATTAGGGCGCAGCCCTTTGATTTTTAGCTGTTTGAAAAAGGCAACAGATTCTTCAAACTCGCCGTTCTGCGAGAGGCCCGATACGACAGCGTTATAGCAAGGTAGGGTTGGGCTGGGAATTTCGTCGAACACATCACACGCATCCTGGAACAAGGATAGTTTCGCGTAGGCGTCGATCAGAGCTGTCGCAGTGTGACAGTGGGATCCGAAGCCGTGCTTGATGATCTGCGAATGAACATGTTTGGTTTGGGGAGCTGATTGCAGCTTCGTACAAGCTTTGAGAACGAAGGGGAACGTGAAGGCATCGGGTTTGCAAGATGAGTAGTGATCTTGGACGTGGAGGAAAAGTGCTGCTCTGTATTGCCCGCTTCTAACCAGCTTCTGAAGGCTGCTTTCTGCTTTCATGGCGCGTACGTTGGCCTCATAAGGACCATACGGAGTATTTGAAAAATTGCTCTAATACTGAACTTGTTTGATTTCAAATCTATTATGGTCAATTATTTATCTGTCCTTAAAAACGAAAAAAATACTTATGTAACCGTGCGTACGTATCACGATATTAACATATTTTTTATTTTTAGAAACTGATTTACATGTTTCTAAAAAACGAAGAATGATACGTAATATTTCCAATTTATTATCTCTGGAGTTGACTAGAGTATAAAAAATTACAACTTAGGATATTGGATTTAGTAATAAAAGTGTCAGAATATGAAACTATGAATTAGAGTATCTTGGAATCCATTTTAAGTAACAAAAAAGGTCCAGAGAACTTGGAACAATTTGATTTGATGAGACTAGCTGGTCTTTACAAGCTATTTTTTTTCTACTAACTATTATGGAAGGTTAATTTATTAAAATAGTACCGACTCAACTCTTATTTCCAATTTAATATCTTATGTAAGAAAAGTTTATGTGCCCATCAAATTTTACTGACGTGTCATCCAAAATTTGCAATTGCATGCGCAAGCAAAATTTTATAAAGGTCCTACTAAAAAGTTTGAATTCATCGTGTCATCATAAAGCGCCATTTTCTATGAAGCTTTCTTGCTGTAATCACATCTAATCAAAGTTAGCTGTTTAATCACATTTGAAATACCCATGTCAGACTATAAAAGGTCTTAAAAATGACCTACTATGTCTATTTTTTCAACGAGGATGTCCCCATGATAGTAGAAAATAGAACATTTTCCTCATTAAAATAGATTATTAGATGCATTCAGCACCAACAGTTAGATTAATTCGTATTGGCACTAATTATGAAAAGTGCCCTCTAAAATTTAATTTCCACTACTTCGAAAATTTTACAAATTTTCTCGGTGATAATGGATAGTAGGCTAAAGAGTCTATACACGACGTATATCTCGCTGTCCGCTAAAAAGAAAACATAGAAAATCATAGCAACTCAAAGTTTGTTCAGCATTCATATATATATATATATATATATATATATATATATATATATATATATATATGCTAAAAAGAAAACATAGAAAATCATAGCAACTCAAGATACAGGATTCGAGCGAGCCCTAGCACCCCAGTTCGTTTATAAAAAAAAAAAAACAAACACAGAGAATGGTCTCCGTCGAAATTACATACATACTGTTTAATGGTGTCCATAAAATACAAAGGTGATATCAATTCAAGATAAAAAAAAATACTCTACAGTACCAAGCCAACAGTGAGCACATTACATTTACAAATAAGTTTCTTATTCTTAAAACAATATAGATTTTAATTTTTTTTTAACAAATTCCCTTGTTTATCGAATTCTCACGACGAGTTTACTGTTTAAAAGATAAACACCACACTGTCGTGAACTCTAGACTTCTGATTTTGAGCCACACATTCTGAGATCCACATCAAGTTCCTAATTTCCTGTTCTCTCAATCTCATGTAGGCAAAGAAGACCGCATAATGGAACTGCATTGAAGTAGAAAACATAAGAAACACATACATGCGTTAGTAATCTTTCAAATACAAAAACTAACAAATACGGATGAAGAGTCCTCCAATTTTTACTTGTTTCAAAATTTAACCTTTTAAAAAAAAAAAGAAATGTACATTTCGTTTCGAATCATACCTGCTGCTCAAATGCCAAACAAAGCCTCTTCACCTCCTCCTCGTAAAATGCCTTATCCAGCATCTGGGTTTCTCCATAAGATAATTTGGCAAAAATTGATTGGTATGGAGGATACTTCTCCATTACAGCTCGGACCTGCAAAATTATACATGAAGGCATGTTATGGGCCAAAAGTCCAGAATAATACAATAAGAGCACACTGGCTTTGTGAAAGGCCCAAATAAGGTGAAAAAAAAGCAGAAGAGACAGACCACCAGTCATGGCTGGTAGCTAAAACATCTTCCTGTGGAACAAAAAAAAAAAAAAAAAAAGAAGCAGAAACAGCAAAGCACTCTATAGCACTGCCGGAATGTGGAATGCAATCACAAGTACAGATGCACCGCATCCAAAATTCATACTAAAAATGTGCATGCAGCCCCATTTCTCAAGAGGGAAGCACCCAGCCTTGGGCATGCTCAGTTGTGCCACTTAAGAATTTCTACTACCTCAAGTACATGTCCCAAAAAAAAGGGACCAGCTACGAGAATTGGCAATACGTACTTGAGAAAAAAAAACAGCCATAACTATGTATTTGAGAAAGAAAATTATTTTGATTACTCAAAAAAACTATTGGACAATACTTGCCCTAACTACACAGCAAAGTACATGCATACAACGTTAATGTTGTGTGCCAAAGTCAACTCTCAAGTGAAACATAATGCCAACCCATTTATATAGAGGAATTGCTAAGTCATGGGCATGAAGTTTCAGAATACTTATCAGCTTGACATTCATTTCTAAAATGTAAGAAAAACCCATTCCAGAGAGGCCCTCCATCAAAAGAATCCCCCTATGCCTTGTTGTAAAAATTACTCTTATATTGAGACATCAAAACATCAAAAGAGAAATTAATTTTCGAAGATGGAAACATAGCCTAAGGAATTTTGCAAACTCAGACGCTAAAGCTGGTTGCTGATAAAAGTAAAAAAAGTAGGAATGTCAACATCACATTTCACATCACACTGTAATGTACAACCATAAAGAAATTAAAGACTCTTAAAGATGTTTGAATCCAAATGAAAAACCATTCCAAAACCATTAGCACAGGATGGAGTAGCCCATTGGCTTACAAACACACCCCACATCATTCTCGAGCACAAAGTTAGACTAACCACGTTATAACATCCAACCATGCTCTGGAGCACCTGAGTCCAAGCAGATTAGCTGTTGCGCTAGCGGCTAGCACGGAGAAATACACACTATTGGCGTCATCACCCACCCACGTCGCATGATTGCAGATAAGGATTGAGATGTACAGCTTTGATACAATTCATCCAACAGGCATACCGAGACTAATGGTCATTAGGTGGAGTAGTCCGTTGGCTAACAAATGTGTCCTACATCAGTCCCATTCCAGATGCAGGGCTAAATGTGTCATAACATAATGTTAGCATCGTATGTTTTTTCCCACATTGACACACATGACCAATACCAGTGGGTTTGAAATCCAATGAACTACTACATCCACTGCTAACTGATTTTAAGAAATATAACAGTCAGCCTAACCTATTATAATGGGGTTAATTATATAGAAGGGTGTGCCTATTGGTAGGATCAGAGTATTAGGCGAGCAAAAGACTTCTTCAAAGCAGTAAAGACCACACGTGTACTAAAGACCAAAACTAACCACAACATGGTTCACTTCACAATTCAATGTGTTTACTGTTTTGTCTAATTGGATTTTTCTTCTAAGCAAAAAAGAAGTTAATAAGAAAATGGAAAACAACAAAATGGGAGAGCAAACATGGAGAAGGAAACATAATCAACTATCATTTACATGTCAATTACCTAATTACTAAAGGTGATCAGTAAGAATGACATAGAAGGGTATCAGTGTGCATTTATAAAAAGAACAGCAAAGCATCATCCCTACAATGTCCTAGTTAGATGACATAAAAAAGCATGTTAATCCCAAAGAATCAGGTAAAGGAACCAAATGATATTATATTAAGCAAATTATGCATAGTTCAAGAGGTCTAGCTGCTATGGAAGTATTAACAGTAGAATAAGAATGACAAAAAGTTTTACAAAATCCACCTGGTCGATGTCCTCACAAACAGCAAGCTCCTCGTGTCCATAGGGATGACTAAATAGCAAATACGGCAGTTAGATTAAAGCTTCACTTTAAGCTAGAGGTGAAACTTGAAAGATGTGTTCTTACAGTAATCCAAAGTTAGAATAAAGTTTCCTGCGATCATCACGGGTCAGCTCAGTGCCAATGCTGCATCCATGAAACAACATAATTAGTGACATAAAAGCACTCATAATTCCCAAGGTACTCATTGTGAATGGCATGTCTTTTGCCTCATGAAGCGGATGTCACGGGTTCAACCTTGCATGCACTTTGAAGTGTGAAGAAGGTTTATCCTATCAGTACACTATGGAGGGTGGAACAGGCTACAAGCATTCCCATGCTAAAAGGCTGGAATTCCTTAGTGGGTGAAACAGGGCCAGTCCATGGTTAGGTTTCCCACATTAATCTAACAAAAAATAGTACTTATAACGGTTAAGGCATTAAGGTAGGTAAGGAAATAAGAGATAACTTGCTGGATGATGCAATAGGAAGTTACTATCTATGAAGGTTATGTCAGAAAATGAACCAGAATAAGTTTGAAATGTAATAGAATTTTATTTGCTATATACCAACCTGTTTATGGTGATATTGACAGCCCTTCTATCAGCTTCAAACGCCAACAGATCAGACATTATCTCTGCAGTAGCCCCACCAAGTTTCTATAACAGGAGGATGCGTGTCCAACACCAACAAATGAGATTTTCCTAAATACAGATATGTAAGAGCATAATTAAGGCAAACTTTTACCTGGCAAAATTTATAGAAGTCCTCAAGATAAGCCTTGTAAAGGGTATTCCTCATAATCTCAATGTTCATGTCATCCAAGTCCTAGCAGAAGCATGGATATTAGAGACAATCAGCTGAAGAAAGATAGACATCCTACGTTATAGTTTGAACTTTCACAAAAATAGAAAGTTGAATGACCCCAGGGTAAATACATAATTCAGCTGCATGATACAAGTGCATCATCCTCATATTCAGACTTACCAACTCATATAATAAACTTTACAGACATATTAAAAATCTAAATGGTACTGTTCACAGTTTTTTTTTTTAGCATTTGTCATTGGCCTATTTCGTGAAACTGCTATTCTATTACATGAGAAGGCTATGTATTATCTACAAAGATTAAGTTCTTTTTTGTGCTTAACTTGTTCTTTGTTCGAAGTAATCAACAGCAGAGAGGATGGAATGGATACTTAGAGAACAGGCGAAGGTCATTTAAGAAACAATAGATATTAATATTAGTCAGTCTGACATAAGAATTGGATTAACTAGACCACATACAGACACTGTAATAAATTTGATTACATACACAAGTTCTTAGTCCCATGTGGAGGTGAAACCATCCACATTCATGCTTCCCTCCAATTTGATGAATTGTGTGGCTCCATGGGATCAGCAATAGAATCTCTTAATTGAATTTATGAATCCCCCATTTTGCATTATCTAATAAATTCATTACTAGCTAGCACCAACAACAACAAAGCGTTTTCCACTAGGTGCGGTTGGCTACATGTATCCTTGTACATGTATCGTTCTACGCTGTATTCCTCTAATTAAATCATGTTTTCATTCAGATCAAGCAAAATAAGGTCATTTTCAAGAGTTCTACCCATGTCTTTGGGCCTTCCCTACCCTCTTGATAGGGGTTAGGTCAGGTCATTAACCAAGGGTCCACAAATTTAAAGAATGAATTCCTCTTAGTTGAAATTCTTCAATATTTATGATTCTCCTACAATTACAAATGATGAAAAGTCCAACTTTCAAAAAGGAAAAAAAAAATTCACTGTTGTTTTATAAGATACAGATAAGAAAAAACAATTCATATTGTAAAAACTAGCAAATATGCTTATATCCTTGAGTAAAAACTATGTCCCATAGCTGATAAGAGGCGAATAGAGAAAAAACCAAAAAAGAAGAAGAATGAACTCTAAATAAAGTAAAAGGAATTCAGATTCAGATCCACTAGTTTCAATGAATCATATATAACACTAGGGAGACTGCCTTTTCCTGAGTACCAGTAATCCTTACTCGGCCAACACAACAGTTAAACAGATAAAGATAGTTCATCAATTCTTAGACATTCTGGAGAAGATCTTAAGCTTAAGATGAGCACCTCAGAAGTGATACACTCAGAGAAGTATGGAGCCAATGGTGTATCAACAAGCACCAGCCTGTAAAGCTCTCTCATGTTTTGAGCTACTGCAAGAGTAGCGATACTGTCCAGAGAATGAGATATTATTCAAACAAATCGCAAAAATGAAAAGGTAAAACTGTGAGATGAATGCATGCCTGTCAAACATGCCCAAAGGGTGGCATTTTTCCAACAGCTCCTGCACATCTCTCTCATGCAAGGTGCCGGTGACAATAAGCACGACATTATCAATCATGTAGCCATATCTAGGACATGAAACCACAATCTATTGTTAACAACAACATATTTTGGAGGAGCAACACGAAATATTGTTTAGAACAAATGATAATTGCATACGTTATATACTCCAAAAACGTAGACAAGGGTTCTGTGGCCTGGGAGAGCAGATGTTTATACTCATCAACAAGTTTCAGAGTGCATTTCTCCACAATAGTGGTGGTATGAAGTGGGGAAGGCTCTGCAAGGAAACAATAATATAGATCTCACATCCTAATACATAATTTAAGCATGTTTAAAAATGAAATTGATTCATTGTTCTCACCGTTTTGGAGGTAGGGACCGTACTCGGTGGCAGAGAGGTGCATCTTGATGTCATCTAGGGTTTCACACTGGCAGAGATTGTTGTAATCGGAGGCGGTGAGGAGGCCAGCGCGGTGCCCTCGCACGATCGCCTCGAGGTATCCCCCATGGATGTTGAACGTCATAGCCTCGAACCCGTACATCTTTGCCGTCGGAGAAACGAAGAAGTCTAGGGTTCCGGCAGGTTTACGATGGACGGGATGAATGGAGAAGGTCTTCTGGATCTCGGCACGTTGGATTAATGAAGGATCTCGTGGCCCTCGCTCTGGCTACTCCGACCGTATAATTGTAGATTGATTATTAGGAAAGACAGGTACTAAATTGAAAGTTTTCTGATTGCGTGTCTCCTTAAAGGCTTAAACAAGCCTGGCGGTATTTTCAGGAAGACCCTCGATGTTTGTTCTATATGCATTACCGTCCTGGCCTATATATTTTTTCCACCTATTATTTATCTATTTCTATTAATGTTCTCACTTCTCATCCGCTGCACACATATTTTTTAATTTTTTACTTTCTATTTTACTCTGTGAAGTAAATGGTCCATAAAGTATTTTGCATATCAATATAAGTAGCTCATCCGCCGGCCGAATGCTTATTATTATATATTTTTTAAAAAAATTTTAAATATGAAAGTTATAGATTTTGATGAGATCTACAATTTTTATATTCAAAATTTTTTCAAATATATTTTTATATAAGTGTTCTTGGGCTCCAAAATCTTAACGGGTTTTAAAATTTGTTTTTAAACCGCTAAGACTTTTGAGCCCAAGAACACCTATCTAGAAGTATATTTTGAAAAAATTTTGAATATAAAATTTGTAGACCTCATCAAAATCTACAATTTTTATATTAAAAATATTTTAAAAAAATATATGTAATTATTTTTTAAGATGTATGAATAGAGAATACAGACGTAAAACAAGAGCGGAGTATCCGGCCTCCACTTATACAACCTCTACATTTCTGAAACATCAGTCTAAAAATTAAATTTTTTTCCAAACTCCTGCGTAGTCGACTTCCTAAAAATCACTATCTATCTGACTACACTAAATCCTAATTCCTAACTCGACGCCGACATCTGCCATCTACCTATTTTTTAATTATTATAATTTATAATTTTCAATCATTATAATTTGAAGCTGTTTTTCATTATTGTAACTTTGCTAACTATATTTTTATTGTTGTTGTTCTACTTTTTTTAACTTTGGTGTTATTTAATTTTTTATTATTGTTATCCTAACTATTATACAGTTGTGTATTTGAATTTATTTTTGACGATAAATAATCTTTTATATAATTTCTAAATAAAAATTTTTGGCGCGAATATTTTTCGCCCCTCCTAGCTGAAAATTCTGGTTCCGCCACTGCAGCTCATAAGGAATGCAAAAGTGAAAAACGCTAGAAAATTTTCTTGTGGTTAAGAATTGAATATGATGAACATGTAATTCAATTTGACATTCTGGACACCTTGTGCACATTTTATCCAACTTATAATTTCTTTTTCATATAACTCTGAAGGTATGATTTTTGAAATGTGTTATTTTGTAGAATAATAGTAAGAATAAGTTTGAAATATGAATAAATATAGATGAATTTTCTCAAAAAAAAAGAAGAATAAATATAGAAGAAATATACGATTGCTCATCATCTATTCTTGTTTTTATTATTATTATTATCAAATTTATTCTTTAAAAAAAAAAGCTTAATTGTATATGATTAATTTTATCCATAATTGATGAAATAAAAATTCCATTATCATATGTCGCTAACACAACAAAGTTTCATTAAACCCCTCTACCATCTTGAAATATTCATCCACCCCTTCCAGTCTCCGCTGACGCCTGAATCCCCATCTTCCTGTGCTGGCTGCTGCTGATCTTCGCGTGGTCCTTCTTCATCCCAGCTTCCGCCGCCACTACCATGATCCAAACAAACCCTAGATCTCACTTCTCTCCATCCCCGGCGTCGATAATCTCCTCCTTTCTCGCCGTCCTTCTCCTTCTCCTCTCGTCATCTGTGCCGGCGATCTCGTCTCCGCCGGCGATCGGCCTCGATGCCTTCCTCTCCGACCAGCTCCGGGTCGATCCCCGTGCCGTCAACGACTCCTTCGTGTTCCTCCACTCCTCCTTAAAGCGCTCCCTCTCCTCCAATCCCCCTTCATCATCTTCTCACTCCCTCATCTCCTCTCTCCTCTCCTCCCTCCACGTGTCAGTCCCCCTCCATGTCAGACTTGTGGGCCCCTTCTCCTCCGCGGCCCCCGATCTCCTCCACTCTTTCACCTCTGCCGCCGTCTCCTCCGCTCCCTTCACCGCCCTCTCCTCCTCCCACTTCTTCGCCGCTGCACACGAGCTCAACGTTGACCCGGCCCTCTCCCCTCACCTGACGTCTCAATTATCTTCTGCCGTCAAATCCCACATCGACTCCTCCACCGCTCCCCTACACCGCGCCGCCCTCCATGCCGTTCCTTACTCTGTCATCGACGACATAATCTCAGAAGAATTTCGCCGTGAATCATCGAACTCGCCACGAGGATTTTATCTCTACATTCTCAATCTCGATCCGCCGTCCCGTCCTTATGCCTACTCGTATGATCATGGAGAAGCTTCGATCGCGTACTCCAAGTGCCTTGGAAGCCTCTGGGTGTCTGGAGAGCGGTATGCGTGGATCGACCTTGGTGCGGGGCCTGTTGATTACGGGCCGGCACTCTCTGGCGAAGGTGTCCTGCCACGCGGTGATTTCCACCCTCTTGCCGCCCTCCACGGCCGTCCGAAATCAGAGCGCGCTTTCCTTGCTGATATCTCCACCCTTGTGCTTGGCGCGTACCGCACTCTTCTCGTCCCCTCGTTCCGCACTCCATCTTTCTTGTATTCCACTCTCACTGTCCAATTCGTGCACGTTCATAGCTCTGATCCGGAGGATCGTACTGGGCTCGATTGGGATTTGGTTGAAAAGACATTGGTAGAAAGCAATTTAATATTCAGTGATCAGTCTCTGAGGTTTAGAAAGCACAGTATGAAGTTCAACGAGTGTCCTATTTGTTCGTTCGCAATTTCAAAGTCGACAACTTCGTACACTTCCAGGTTTTTGTTTGAGAATTATACATTGATCGTCAGCGAGTACTTGGACTCGAAAAGGCTACGTCAAGTTTTATTAGATTCTGCAGATGAAAAAGGAAAAAATTACTACAGAGTTATACCTACAGAGTTATTCCTGTATACGTTTTCGATTTGGATTATGATAGACTTATGTTGCTTGATAGGTTCCACCAAGCAGTGGCTTTCAGGGACATGGTGATTGCTGTAAGAACGAGGAGCTCGCAGACCGTGAGCGATTACAGCTGCAACGGTCGTCATATTATTACTCAGACTCGCAATTTAGAGCGCCCAATTATTGGGTCAATTTTACAGAGTATGTGGGGAATTGCACCGACTCACCTCTCATGGAGCCCCGAGCATAATAATACACAAGTGGATTATACTTGGAGTGTTGGACAGTCACCATTTGGCCCCTTCTCTGAAATGCTGTCACTTTCGTTCGTTCAGAAGGATTCTGCTAAGAGGAATGTGGTACTCACTACTTTGAATTCTTCAATTACTAGTGTTATCGACATATTGGAGTCCATGGCGGCACACGGTGGCGATCGTATGCTTCTTAGAAGGAATAGGTACGTGGAGTATGTACAGAGGTGGAATCTGTTCAAGTATAAGCTGGATAAGGCGGTCTCTGCTTTGTCACATTTGGATTATGAGAAATCGTTATACTTCTTGCGGTCTTCAGATCATGATCTGTATGCAATACACTCGCTGGTTTACCAAGCCTCTCAAGAGCTAGAGGCTGCATTGGTTTGTTTCAAGGATCCACCTTTCCCTTGGGGCTCGGTTTTGTTGCTTGGGGTGTTCGTATTTGGTTTCTTTTATGTGTATGCGAAGAGAGACAGGATATTCAAAAGTAAAAGGAAGCAGTTTTGAGTTTTTGTTTGTTTCCTAGCTGCATCAAATTCAATGTGTATCAATCATCAACATCCATGGGGCTATTTGAGGAAGATGTAAGTTTCTATTACAGCGTTATATGAGATTGAGAATGTTGTATGAACCACATCTTTACCTGGAAGTTAGCTTTCATATTTTATTTTTTCTTTTTAGCTTGTATTGATACTATTAAATAGCTTACACTGCTTACCTTCAGCCAATGCCGGCACCTGCTTCGCTTATGATTTGCACAATGTTTCCTCCTGCTTAACCTTCATATTCATAATCATTGGCACTATAAAACTTGTTTAAGGAACGTTTTGGATATTAAAACATGCATCTTTTGTGATCCAATTTCTGGCTCTGTAACAAGTATCATACTTATACAGGATAGGGTGGTTGTTCTTACTGTTATTTTTCTTTTCGCTGTAATGTAAATGTTTGACTGAGTATTTCCTTTTTTTTTTCACAGTAGATAATGGATCTTAGGAAACATAGTAATTTAATGTGACTGCGGTGCATTCATAATGTTTTGATTTCTGTAGCATGTATGTGATAGATAAAGTAACAGTTAAGTGTTTTCTTTTCTTCTTCTTTTTTTGGGTTCCAGGAAGCTATGCCAGCAATTGACATTTGGGAAAGAAAGTGTTACCTTTGTTTTTTTTTTTTTTTGGTTCGAAATAACGAGGCGAAACCTCTTCCCGGGTCTCTGCTAACTCGCGGACCACGATTTTCTACGCACATCTATATGACCATTTTGGACCCAGGCGCACGCAGGAGAGTAAAAAACTCCGGCTTGACGTCCGCCTCCGAATCAGACATGGAGTACTGGGAGTTATCTAGCCACCAGCTTTTTCGCGACCGCTGTAAACTCGTGATCACGGGCATATCTCTATTTCAGGACACCCGCGGACTCGAACGCGAGACGCGACGGTGTTAGCCGCCTCGCCCCACCGTCTGACCCACGGGCGGAGGGCAAGTGTTGCCTTTGTAACTTGTTGGATATGAAAATAACGAACCTAGTAGGACTTTTAGGCTATGTTTGGATAGAGGTAAGGAAAGTAGAGGGAATGAAAGAGGAAGGAGTGAGAGTAAGTTGAGTGAAAATTGTAGGGAATGTTTTCCACCAATTTGTTTGGAGAAAAAAAATGGAGAGAAAATTAATTATGAGTAATAAAATAAAATATATATGAAGTTACTATTATATCGCTGATATAAATATATTCAAATAAAAAAGTTTGCAAGGATAATGGCAAAAATGTCAATTACTAAAGAGTTCTCCATCATTCTCTTCTCTCCTACTTTGGAGGGAATGTTTTTTTTTAAGCTCCCTAGGAAATATTTTCCTCGTAATTCTCTCTCTCAAACCAAACTAAGGAAATTACATTTCCCCCCTCCAATTCTCTTCCCCTTATTTTTTTCCCTCTCTTTCCCTCTTCCCAAACACAGCATAATATTTGATTACAGTAACGAACATATAGGATACCTGCATTAGGATGCATAAGGAAACATGCTAACACCTGGATAAGGTCAATAACTTGGGTTATATGGCTGGAGAATGTTGCCCGATATCAAAATACGAACCTAGTAGGACTTGTAGATTCGAGTTACAGTAAGGAGCATGTAGGATACCTGCATTAGGATGCAGAAGGGAGCATGCTAATAGCTGGATAAGGTCAATAGCTTAGGCTGTATGACCGGAACGATCGTGGCGGAGAGATCGAGAGAGGAGGTGTGCTAACTGATACCACCGTCGGAGACTTGAAAAAGCTTAAAAATTTATAAACAAATATGTTAATAGTTTTTATTCATAGGATTATTAATGTCCACTTAAACAACATACAGGTTAAAAAATAAATAATATTAAAATTAGGAATTTATTATTAAATTTAAAAGAAGGGAGCATGCTAATAGCTGGATAAGGTCAATAGCTTAGGCTGTATGACCGGAACGATCGTGGCGGAGAGATCGAAAGAGGAGGTGTGCTAACTGATACCACCGTCGGAGGCTTGAAAAAGCTTAAAACTTCATAAACAAATATGTTAATAATTTTATTCATAGAATTATTAATATCCATTTAAAAAACATACAGGTTAAAAAATAAGTAATATTAAAATTATGAGTTCATTATTAAATTTAAAAGACGGAGAGTTAAAAAATAACTTTTCAGAAAAATCGAGAGTTATTTATAATTTTCCGTCCGAATATTTGGGTACATGAGTTTAAAAAAAAAAAAAGGCTTTTGCAGATAGAATGTTTAATGTCAGTCCAAGTCTACATTTCATTTTCCAGTAAGTCACCTCCAAAATGGTTGCCAGAAACGTTTGTTAAATTTGCATAGAATCGAAAGTTAAGAACAAATCCGTTTCTAACTACAAAATCCCAATAAAAAGGCTTGAGGTTCATGTTCGTCTGCGCTATCAAAGTCTTTCAGCTTCTTCATCTCCCCCACTCAAGTTCAGCACCGGATCTTGAAATAGAATTGTTCCAGCGAGTTGAGTCCTCCAGCTTGGTAGTATTTGCGAAAGCATGCCAGCCGAGAAGATGAGGCAATATATACTGCAGATAAACCATAACACGAATGACTGACATCCACGACAGAACTATGACTTAGCAGTACTTCTGTAACAACAATAATAATGTCTCAATCATAAGTCCCATTGATCTGGGGAGGGTAGATATATACAGTCGTGTTCCGAATGAAGCTGTTTTGTAGGACACTCGGCCTAATAATACAAATCTAAGACGCGCAGGTAACAGGCACATGATTTCACAGAACCAGGAAAGCACACCGAGCATTGCCAACCCAAGTTCAAACCACACACACATGATATACAAAAAATAAATAATAAAAGAATATACAAAAAGAAATAAAAATATAAAAAGTAAATAAGGACAATACAAATAAAATAAAAGGAGCTATGTTATCTAAACATCGATGTCACTAACATAAATTCTACACTGCCACTCCGCTCGATCGAGAAACTTAGCAGTACTTATATGCATCAAATAACAACAAGAAGTATGTTATTTCACAATTACTAATATTTGGATACTATACTAGCTGAAATATTATTGTTGGGCACCTAATCATCGTCCAAAAGAACTACGGTAAAAGTAACAAGCGTTTGTTGAGCAATTATTGAATTGTAGTTTCAAGATATCCCTTGAAACTGTTTGTGTGCAGATGGTTCTTGATAGTTGGCTTCAAGTGTCAACCTTGAAGTCTAGGCCTGGTCGACTGAGGACCACCTCAAAAAATTTCATGTCCAAACAGCCAGTCTTATAGTACAGAAAAATGCAGATACACCTTTTTTACGCGTAAAAGATACTGTCAATAATACAGGATCATGCAGAAATCCATACTAAAGAATTTCTTTGGATGCATGCTTGTTAATTCAGAATGCAAAAGTTGTTCTAATATACCATGCGTCAGTATACCTGGAAATAAATTTTTTTAATACCACATTGAGCCAATGAACGCGCACTGACTCTTTGCTGATAAACATGCTCAATCTTTGGCTAAGTATGGGATATTAAGAAATTCGGCTAAACATAGAAACATACAAGAAACATGTCACATGGAGACTAAAAATTACGGCGTGAAAAGAAACAAGAAAAAAGAATGCTGGTTGGTGAGAGAGGAAAGACATACACTGAAGGCTGAATTCAGAACAGTAAACTCTGCTTTTGTAATAGGAATGTAAATGCTTTCATCAGCATTTATAAGTCTGTTCTGAACACCTATAAATGAGAAGGAGAAAAACATGTCAAAGAACATATAGAGAGTCAAAATTAGCAAAGAATACCTATTTTTGTAAGAATTAAATTAGTACACAACCTATTCTAAAAACACTACAGTCCTAATTCAAATGATATAAATTGCAAGCATATGAAATTGAGAACCAATCAGCTGTTCAAGTGAACTTAAATTCAAAACTCTAGTTTATAACATAAAAAATATAAATGAGTTGGTGAAAAGAAATATAGGTTGTAGAGAATTACTGAGGTTAAAAAAGTGCCCGCTGCCATCTGGAAGAGGTTCTACCTTCAGGACCTTCCTTACCTTTCCTTCATCACTGCAACCAATTAATGAAAGGAGGAAGTTAGCATGGGCAAAGGCCCGATCAACAATAACACATCATTCATTGCACCAAATCAAAAATATCTTTGCATCTGCTCCTATATACATAGAATTTTGAGGTCAATGTTGGAGTACAGCTGTGGTCGTGGGATGAATATCACAGCGTATTGTCTTACTATATTTACAACATTACATAATCTGTAAAAGTAAAGGCAAATATCCCTGTCTTTCATGCTGACACATGGAGGATAAAGTTCTTTGCGTTGTCGTCATGCCTTTAGAAGGTTATGAACATCAATTCCTATTTTAATGGAGCTTAGACAGATTCTTAAAAGGGAATAATTTTGATTTACGTCATTATTCTTTAAAACTGACCGCCAAGTTCGTCGCTCCATGATATATATACACGCACACACACAGACACCCGCACCATATATACTCCTTATGTAGATAAATGGATATTCTTGAAGAAGATTTTTACACAGAAAATTTAGTAGCTAGAAAGTAATTATAAGTCAACACAAGGAGCTGTAGGTGAGTGGATACCTTCTTCCTTTATATGGATCATGGAAAAATTCGCACGAATCCTTTGCTCCAAGACTTATTAGAGTTCCAATCTCGACAGCAGATAGGGAAAAGACCTGGACATAACTATAATTATTAAGCATATATATATATATATATAGCCAAACAAACGAAGAGATTTTTTTTTATAATTGATGTCAACAAAATGGAATAAATTGGCAAACACATGCAAAAATAAGCAACTTCTTCACTTGTGTATGACCGAAATTGGATGAACTGCAATAGTTGGAAAATAGCAATCTAGGTGTAAAACTGAAATTTGCTTGAGTGATAAATCCGAAGGTACTGCGATTTTGAATACGAAATAAAGCAAGGCAAAGTACAAAGTCCCAATCATTAGTTGAATTTAGAGCTTCTCTTAGAAGGCACGAACCTGCTTTCTACTCCAATCATACTGCCTTGTTCCGGCAGCTGGAGCAAACTGCAACATCACGAACCCTTCCTTGGATAACTTATAAGCCCCTGACTATAACACCAAAATCCAGCTACATAATCAGAAACTAACAACACACTCAAAACCATTTGGTTTTTACATATGATTAAAAAGACTGACTTCTAACGGTGCAAACTCCGGCGCTCTTGGCTCCACTGCAAGTGCAGCCTTCCCCTTGTAAATGGTATATCCAACGTAGACTCTAGCTGGCTGACCTGAAGACATGTATTAAACACAACATGTAAGCACCTCTGCTTCAAAGCTCCTTCTAGAAGAGCTGATTCCTAAAGATATTATCCTATTAAAATCACTTTGTAAGACTTTCGTCATAAATTACGCACCTTTACAAGTTAATATTTCGTAAATGCAAGTTTCAATATTTTAATAAAAGTGCTTAATTTGGCTATAACAGCTGCAAGTTATGTTTTTTCTTTTATATGACTGATGGAGTTGTGAATCGTTCAAACGCGAGGCATCGCCCGGCCGTTTATGGCGACTTAACACGATGACTTGGTATTCCATATTGAGAGAAATCAGTTACCTAATTAGAAGGAGAGCACTTAGGATTTAGGGCGACGGATTCACCAATATATATATATATATACTTAGAATATAGCCCTAAACGAGCGGATCTTGTATTCGGCTATCTCCCCTCAACCCTAGTAAAAAAGAGCGTTCTCCCTTTCCGTGGACGTAGGCGTTTTCGCCGAACCATGTAAATTATGTATTTTGTGATTGTTCTCCGTCTATCGTCGTCTGATTTCCACATCTAATCAACCCCGAACCATCAATGACGAGGAGAAACCTTGCCCCTAAGCCATCCAGTGAATAGTTTGGGCATGGATACACCCTGGTTTCTGGGATCCCCGATCCAGGCACTGAAGTACGTATCATACATGCTCAGATTTAGGCTTAGCCAAACGTGCCCTTAAAGTGAGCAATTAAAGGTAACCAAAAACTTGTTAAAAAATGTGTAACAAAGTTAAGAAACATAATTTGTAAACACATTCAACGTGCTCTTTAAACACATAATTGAGAGCGGAAAGAAGGAGAGATTTTGGACCTCCAGTTGTTTGAGGGTTAAATGTCGAATCATCAGAAGCGGAGAACCGCTGCGAAGCCTGCTGCTGCTGTTGTTTCTGGTAGGGATCGAAGTTGTCGGAGCGGCGGCATGAGACGGCGAGGCTCCGGCACCTGCAATTACTTTTGTTGGTTTGTGAAGTGATGGGCTTCTTGAGGAAGAGTGTATTCCTCTGTAACTGCGAGGAGAGAAGCGGCGTTGGCGGCAACGGCTGCCGGAGAAGAGCGGGAGACGGGAGGAGCTGCATCGCGCCGCCGCTCACCACAGTCAGCGAGTTGCAAGGAAGGAAGTCGAAGGTTTATCTTACGACATTGTTCGAAACACCTGTACGAAAAACTTGTCCGAATTTTAAGGACATTTTTAAACTCTTTTTTTTTTTTTTTTTTCTTTTTTTTCAAAGGAGGGACAAATAGTCCTTAGATATTTAATTAAACCCGTGAAAATAGTACCAGATGCATCAACTTGCAATAATTATAAATCTCCAATGGAGGCGAAGCCAAACTATGTAATTCGAAAGATAAGAAAAAAGCTCATAGTACTAACTAATCCGCAACACGATTTTCCTCATGATAAACATGCTTAATGTTTACCTCCCAATCCCGCTGTAGAAGTTTTTTTTTTCATTCAATGACCAGGTTTCTACGATGGCCCTTTGGCTGATCTTCAGATTGGAGACATTGGTGAACAGACGGCATCGAATGTATCGAATTGAAAATTGACACCATGGATACGAACTAGTTAAGTGATTTAAACTGCACCATGGACGACCCTTATTCATAAACGAATTCGAATTTGACAAACAATTTTAGTGTAAAAACGAAAAATCCCTTTTTATAGATCACCAGTTTTCACTTTTCCCAAATCATATCCTGAAATATTCCAAATTGCTTCCCTTCCCGTAGTTATATTCTATGTCGCCATTTTGCTTTAGTTCGTCACTCTGAATGAACTGTTTTTCTACCTGTAACTGGCAGTCTTTATGTTTTATAAGTACAATTCCTACCATTAATAACTGAGTTATATTCTGATTTCTCATTTTAATAAAGTCAATATTCAACACAAAAGAAGCATTTGTAGGGTTTTTTGCATATCAGTTCCCTAGATTTTAAACCAACAAATCAGTCCCTGAAAATGTATTTTTAGAGGCTGATTTGTTTGAAAATCAGCTCCTGAAAACGCGTTTTCAGTAGCTGATTTGTTCGGCCTCCGAAATAGAGGGGCTGATATGCAATTTATCGACATTTGTATGTATAGTCAGGTTGATTTTGGTAGAAAAGGCTAGATATACCAGTTTAGCCCGTGGCCTATGGCTGAACCATGGCCTGCGGGCTGAACCATGGCGGCTCAATAGTGTGGGCCGCGGTTCAGCCTGTGGAAACAGCCGTGCGGGTCAGTAGACGGACAACAACCAGTAGAGGGCATGTGGATCGAGCCAGCTCGTTGGATAGCCTGTGCTGCCTCTCGTTTGAGTTTTTTCGGTTGTTTCAAAAGCAACGGTTTGCAACTGTAGAGTTGCTCTGCACGCATTGCAAGGCGTGCAGAATTTTTTATTTTTATTTTTCATTTTTTGTTAAAATTAGGATGAGTTGAGTTCGCTCGGCCCGTACAACTTATGGCTCGGCAAACCACCAGGCCAAGCAGAACCAACGCTCAATACTGCAAGGATCGAGCTGACTGCCTTTCCAGCAGGCAATCCGAGCCAATATACGGTCGGTAGACAGTAGTGTGGGTCAGTCCGAGCCGGTAGTCTATGCATCTCTAAATAAGGCTACTACTAGTGTATTTACCCCCTTAGTAAAGTAAACTAAATACTATAACTAAGTTATAATAATTTCTCAAAAAAGAAATGGTAAATGATATTAATATAGGGATCACAAGCATTACAAAGATACTAACTTAGTTTTGCATGCAACAACATTATTCCTTACAACCATTTACTTAATACATTTATCTAGAGCAACATCTGCATGGACTTGAGCCCATATGGTTCGCCAACATTGCTTCAAGGTGACGCTGGAGGCACGGGCCTGCCGTAGCCCCCGTTGCGGCAGTAGAGGCCTACGCAGCCACGAGAATATGGAGGGCGATAGACGTTTGGATTTGGAGCTGGAGGGCCACCACCATTGCGACAGTAACGCGTGCCCGGTTTACAACCGCGCGTATAAGGTTTTCCACTGGGGTTCGATGGCGTATCGGTGCGACAATAAGGCGTGCCCGGGCTACAACCCCGTGTATAAGGTTTCCCAGTCAGGTTCACCGGGTTATCCGGGCGAAGAGCTCCATATTCTGTGGATTTCAGAGCAATTAGTAGTAGTTCAAATGAGTAGTCTGCTCATCAAATACTCTGCTTTATTCAATAAGGAAATAAAGAATAAGCACGCAAAGGGCAGTTAAGCATGCATAAAACAAAATAGCTGTTAAAAAAAAAAGGGATAATTGCAAGATAGTCGCTATTTTTGTACTGCTCTTTCACATAAGTTCATATTTTTTCGAATAGCTGCTAAATTAGTCAAAAAGATACATGTCGAAGTACATTGTGAAGAAATTTTAATATATAAAAATAGATTTTATTGTACTATGCAATTTTCATCTTCAATTTTTTTAAAAAAACAATTATAATAAAGTGTTTTACTCTAAAATTTTACCAGTTGTAGATTATAAAAAAAAAAAAAATTCTCATATTCAATTTTATTTTTTTTATAAAAAAAGACAAAAATGCGTCTTTTGAACTGATATAAGAGGTTTTTCCAAAAACATAAAAATTCCATTAAAGAAAGGTGCCTACTTTTATTATTATTATTATTATTATTATTATTATTACACACGTAGAAACTAATGAATGTTTAAAATGGACGATAGTCATACCGCGTTTAGTAGTTTCTTGCAGCTCCCGGGCGAAGGAGAAGGCGAACAAAGTAGAAAGTAGAAGTGCAAGGATGAAGTATGCTTTGGAAGCATTGTTTTACTTCTCGAGCTCTCTGTAAGTTGAATGCTTGATCACTAGCTACCGATCCCCCTTCTTTATAACAATTCTTTGATAGTGAAATATCGACTTTTATATTGATCGTTTCTTTTACGCTATGAGAAAAAAAAAAGCAGAGGATTAAAAATTAAATGGTTTAGATTAATAAGAGTTCGTCATGAGGAAGAAGACGAAGGTGAAGGACTTTGACTCTCGATCAACAACACAATTGTGTAACAGTGAAACATACGAAGCAGTTTTAGATTCCGGATGGTATATTTCTGCTCCGGCGGTACTATACTAATTGACAAGATATATACTGAAAAATTATATATGTAAAATATTAAAATTAATTTAAGATCTTTTTATTTTGATTTTGAAAACTTAAAAATTTATGTTTTTATTGACATAATTAGTATGACACCATCGGTACAAACACAAATGTCATGATCTAAATTTATTGAAATTTGACGCGACTAGAAACCGAAAACTTTGGTGAAGCATACCGACAACGTTTCGTTTACGTTATGAGGAAAAGAAAGCAGAAGACAAAAATTTTAATGGATTAAATTAAAAAAGAATTGGTCATGATGAAGAAGACGAACGTGGAAGACTTTGGAGTCAATCAACAACACGTCTACGTGAAGACCCCATGCAGTTTGCACTGACAAGTCCAACACATGAAGAAAACTTTAGTAACTGTATCTCATGCTATATATTATCATTTTATATATTAGATTAATATCAGTTAAATTTGAATATTTATTACTGATTAGACAAATCATAATGCTAACATATAGGGTAACCATAACTCGAAGATATTTTTTTTCTAAAACATGATTCTACGTATTTTTTTGAGATATAGAAAATAGACATATTTAAATTTAAATCGAATATATTTTTTTTTGGCATGCTTTGAATAGAATAGGGTTGATCCCCTTTTACTTTTGGCTTTTGTGTGCTCTAGTGATCTACGTTTTCTATATTCAACTTTAAAATACTTCTCATAAATAGATATTTTTTATAGTTTTTTAATTAGTAAAGATTTTGAAGTATTAAAATACCAACTTACAAATATTTTTTAAAAAACACTTGAATATAAAAATTTTAGAACTCAATGAAATCTATTTGTGTGTGTGTGTGTGGACTCGGCAGGGATGGATAATCCCTATTTTTTCATTTATTTCTTTAAACCAAAATCATATATATATATATACATATATATATATATATATATATATATATATATATATATAGTGTGTGGATTCGAACTGTGACGTATCAACAGATAAGGTAGAAACCATATGAAGCTAGAAGTCCAAGTATTACACTATATATATATATATATATATATATATATATATATATATATATATATATATATATATATATAGAGTGTGGATTCGAACTGTCACGTATCAACAGATAAGGTAGAAACCATATGAAGCTAGAAGTCCAAGTATCACACATTACCAAAGTGTGCACGCTGCTTGAGGCATTCATCTGCGTACCTTGAGATCACCAAGACGAGATAGACCTCAGCTTAACCGTCGATCTACACTCCGATCGACCTGAGACCCCAACCACGGGATTGCCAGGTCGAGACCAACCTCGACCTGACGTCTTGTAGATACGTCGGATCGAACGAGATCCGAGTTAAACGTCTGAAGTCACCACTACTCAGTGTTAGTCAAGCCAGATAAAATCAAGAGAACTTGAATAATTCCCTTTTTCCCTTAATTATTTCTCTGGAGCTACAAGCATATATAGACACTTTACAAAAAATATATACATGGCAGATTCTAAGAATGGGATCATACGTACTATACTAGGAAAGCAATATTTACCTAATATACTTGCAGAGATATGAAAGGATAGTATAGATTACTACCTAATATACTTGCAAATTTTTAGGAAACTAGTGCACCATCTTGGAGCTAATTTAGTAATTACCAACAAAGCCAAACCGATACCGAGATCCGACGTCGTCCCAGACCCAATTGAGGCTTCAGCATATCAACCGAGCTTACGGGTCCAAAATAAGTAGAGGCCAAGTCAGCCGCGTAATCGTCGCACGAACGTGGAGCAGCCAGTTATACACTACGCCCTCCACCAGCGAGCATGGGAGCTTACGTGGTGTAAGGAGGACCAGTCAACCCACAATTCTCGCTAGTTCCGCTATTTTTTCAACCGTCATAACCCAGGCATGCACACAACAATGCCTAATAAAAGGCCATCCGAAATATTGTTGAATTTTTTATCCGGTTCAGAATAAATCAACATCCCTAATCGTATACATATATTTAGGTTACTACTTGTCACAACCCAAAAACACAAAACTTTCTCCGCCGGTCTGGTCATTCTTAACCATCAATATAACTATATTAAACGGAGTAATTAACCACTCCAACCAGTTTGTTTTGTCTGGTAATTAAATGTACCCATCTCATCTTCTTCATCGGTCTCAAACAAGCCCTATAAACCCTCGAACAGTACTCTCCCCGCTGGAACGAGCGGCCTCCCTCCATTTCCTCTCCACCTTCTGTTCCTTCTCTTCATATTTAGACCTCTACCAGACCTTATATATTCCCGGTCTCATTCCCAGTCCCCATTGCAGGCCGGGCGGACCATGGTTGTATCTCCAGGTCTCGTAGGCCAGCCAAAGAATCCCACGAAGAGGATCCATTAGATATCAGGTGAGCTGCTAAAGGTGACGAGGAGGAGGTGAAGCTAGCAGCAATGGATCGGGGCAAGAACTTCCTCTCCTACTTCTTCTTCGTCTTCTTCTACTTGGCCTCCCTCTCCGATGCCCACATCGGAGAGTTCGACGCCACATGGCAGATGCGAGCTCAGCTCGCTGCTCAGCGCGCTCGCGACCTCTACAATCCGGACCCCATGTCTGTCACCGCCATGTTCAACGCCGAAGTCCACAGGCATGCATGCGCTCTCAGCTAATGGCTTATTAGTTTACACGAAATTCTTTAATCTAATTAAAAACTGTTTTTTTTTTCTAATGTTATTTTTTCGCAGGGCATTGGAATCGAACAGTACGAGGAGGGAACTGAGAGGGAGGCACAGGAAGCAAGGGAAGAAGTGCGTGGCGACGAACCCCATCGACCGGTGCTGGAGGTGCAGAAAGAACTGGGCGCAGAACCGCAAGCAACTCGCACGCTGCGCCAAGGGCTTCGGCCGCCGCGCCACCGGCGGTCTCAGAGGCCGATACTACGTCGTCTACGACGCATCCGACAATGACCTCGTCAACCCTAAGGTAGGCACCCTCCGGCACGCCGTCATCCAAGATGAGCCGCTCTGGATTGTCTTCAAGCGCGACATGATCATCCGGCTCAACGAAGAACTCATCATGACCGGGAACAAAACCATCGACGGACGTGGCGCGAATATCCACATCGCCTACGGCGCTGGAATCACTATCCAGTTTATTAACAATGTTATCATCACCAACCTCCACATCCACGATATCAAGGCCGGCAGCGGCGGCACCATTCGTGACTCTCTATACCACTTCGGCACTAGAACTCGCAGCGATGGCGATGGTATTTCGATATACGGATCGACCAACATTTGGATAGATCATGTCTCCATGTCCAACTGCGAAGATGGTCTCATCGACGCCATTATGGGTTCCACCGCCATTACCATCTCTAACTGCCACTTCACCCACCACAACGACGTACATATATATGAACTTACACCAATTCATCTACGCATTAATTCATGAACGCATGCGGAGTTTGATCAAATTTATCTGAAATTGTGATGATATTCAGGTGATGCTTTTCGGGGCCAGCGATTCCTACGAGGACGATGCTAAGATGCAGATCACCGTGGCCTTCAACCACTTCGGCAAGGGGCTCGTCCAGAGAATGCCCAGGTATAAACAATCAGCAGTACTGATTAGAATATGATTTATCGAATTAATGGATTTGATTTTGAATTAATTAAGGGCACGTTGGGGATTCGTCCATGTGGTGAACAACGACTACACACACTGGCTGATGTACGCCGTCGGCGGCAGCCAGCACCCCGAGGTCATCAGCCAAGGCAACCGCTACATCGCTCCCCCTAACAATGCCGCCAAGGAGGTATAACTATAATTAATTCTGAATTTTTTGTCTTTTATCAAGTGATTGAGTACGTAGATATCTTTTGAAATGATCGATGCAGGTGACAAAGAGAGATTACGCTCCGGAATCAGTGTGGAAGTCGTGGACATGGAAGTCGCAGGGAGATCTTCTGATGAATGGAGCATTCTTCCGGCAATCCGGCGGGCCGGCAGTAACAAAGCACGACAGGAAGTATGTCATTAAGGCTAAGCCTGGAACTTTTGTGAGGAGGCTGACGCGCTACTCCGGCACGCTCAATTGCAGGGCCGGCCGCCCATGCTAGTTCATCTTCCGCTGCCGCCGCCGCCACCGACTTGGAACTTCGACCTTCTCATCTAACTATAGAAACATATGGATGCTACATATTACAGGGCTTTGACAGGATTGACGATGGTGATTCATGGAGTTCTGTAACTCCAGCATTTGGTGAGGGAGGGAGAGAAGCTTCGGAGTTGACCAACGCAATCAATTATAATTCTAATATTCATTAATTGTGCTAAATAGTTATCTATTTTATTGATTGAATTGTAATATATGCATTTCTTGTTTATATCTATTCTTCTATGCACTTTCGTAATAAATTGTATTATATGTACATAAATTACTGATTTAGAGAAATTATTGCATGAACCCGGTGCACCACGTCATCCGTGCACCGCATATATCTATAAGCATTTTTTAAAAATATTTTCAATATAAAAGTTGTAGATATTGATTAGATATATAACTTTCATGTAGAAATTTTTTTAAAAAAATATTTCTAATAAATGTTTTGGACTAAATAATCATAACGTCAAAAAAATATTTTTAAAAAAAAGTTTGGACTAAAAATAATCATATTTTTAGAGAATTTTGGATTATTTTTTGAAAAAAATTTCTACATGAAAGTTTTATATCTCATCAATATCTACAACTTTTATGTTAAAAATATTTTCAAAAAATACTTGTAAATGTATGCGGTGCACGGGATGACGTGGTGAACGCGGTGCGTGCAATAATTTTTCATCGAATCAGTGTATTGAAATACTTATGACTGTAATTCCAACATGATGACATGGCATCAATAATGTTGATAAGGTATTTGGTATACTAACAAACCATTATCCGCAAAACGTTGTGACCAACTAGGCTCGTATTTGATTACACTACATTTTAATAGCATCCTTTTTCTTTATTTTTCTAGTTAATACATTGTAATACCTTTTAAAATGGTATCAAACGTAATGTACAAATAGAGGATAGAAACAGACTGTTCCTCTCAGTTTTCGATCAAAATAGATGATAAAAATTAAATTTGACAGCTACACACAAACACATATAAAAAAATTATGATCAAAGGTGTGTGTGTGTGTGTATATATATATATATATATATATATATAGTTTTATTTTTTGAGCAAATATGGATCAATTCCTAATTAATTTTTAAATTCAACACATATCACCTCCTATTTCTTAAAAAATTTTATAAATCATCATCTCTCTCGTAATTCGTACATAAATATTTTGACTATTACAAAATAATTTAAAAAAAAAATTAAAACTTATAAATTTTAATAAGATCTACAGTTTTTATATCGTATGTTTTTTTTTAAAATATTTATAAATAGATGTTCTAAAGCTTTAAATTTTTAACGGGTTATCTACTAATTCTTTAGTAATTTGGAGTCTCAAAATATTTATTTTAAAATAATTTTTAGAATAATTTTTAATATAAAATTTATATATTTTAATAAGATTTTTAATATATATGTACAAAATATTTTTAAATAAATATTTGTAAACGTATTTTAATATAACTTATTTGTAAACTCCAAAATGTTGAGGGTCTAATAGGTAAGTCCCTTGTTCTTTTGTCGGCACTCTTCATTTATGAGCAATTCTCAAGATAATTGCTCTCGATATCTCCGCGCAGTTGCTATATGTTTTGCACAAATCTCGTCTCTCTCGATAGATCCTCGCTCGTCCTTGTAGAGTTTCGTCCTCACCTGTTCTCGAAGTGTTCAATTAGGTAACTCTCTTCAGGTCCCCTGTTTTATCTCTTTTCTCTTTTGTTCTTCTTATAGTTTTATGATATGTTAACTGAGTTTGCTTTGTTAGTGTCGAATTGTGAATTGGATTCTAATATCTACTAAAAATTGCTTTTTGCTTCGTTTTCCCTCAGATTTTTCCCTTCTCATTGGGCTAGAAAACTAACAGGTTGAGCTTTTCAGGTTAGGGTTTTGCAATTAGAAATTTAAAGGAGTGTTGGCATAAAATTGGTCAAGCAACTAATGGTGAATGCAAACGTGCACATATGACGTGCGTCCGGAACTACCTCCATAGTGGAGCTGACCTAAGGCCACCTTAGAGTTTACCTGGCCATCGATATGCCCCCATACGCGTGGACCTCTTGTTAATCCCAATTTTTTCTTTTTTTTTTCACAAAAATAGTGTTTAATGCAATGAACAATGGATTTTGGCTGTTTATTTTTTTTTAAATACTCCGAAAGCAGTACTTTTCTGCTCAGCTATGAGTTTACAAATATTTCCTATTTTCTGTCTTTATTCTTATGTTTTTTATTGCTTTCATGGTGGACAAGTTAGTCTGGATAGAATTTGAATGTTTCTTGTGGTGGCCATGTGGCCAGGTTTACGTTGCTGGAGTTTGACTTTTATAACTTACAATAACATTGTATATTCATAATTTTAAAGGTATTTATCAATTATTATCATCCATTCATCTAAGCTTGTGTGTAGCTTATTTCTTTGATCCTGAGTAGTCTCTGTGAACGGTAAGAGTGTTAGCGTTATGTTCATGTTGTTCCGTATTGATTTTGAAGTGTTATTTGATTAAAGAATCCTTCCGTAACATGATCTGATGTAGCTGACTTAGTTCTATCTCTCTTTGTTGTTCTTATAAGGTCAGTATAGTAATTGTTAGATTGTTTAAAAATGTGATTGTTAGCATCGTCTTGCATACTATGTTAGAGAATATCTGTTCCTGATCGAAGTTCTCAAGGGTTTGTATTCTTGTTTTGAACTATCATAAATCCATATCTTCTCTCTTCACTTAGTTTTATGAAAAGAAAAGTATTTGAACTATAGCACTTGTTTATTGTTGCTCATATCTGCTGAAAGAAAACACTCTGGATGTTGCTTGTGTTTTTTCTTTTTATTTTTTTCTTTTTAATTCGGGACGCTTCTGCATCAACTGAATCTAATGGGCGCACAATTTCATTTCTTGTTAACAATCAATTTACTTAGCAAGATATATCATAGCTATGTTTCTATTTTCTAACCAGATTTCATCGACTTCTATTCTAGGCAGCAAAATGGGGCAGGCACTGTGCTGCGTGCAGGTGGATCAATCGACTGTAGCTATCAGAGAAACTTTTGGGAAGTTTGATGCTATACTGGATCCAGGATGCCACTTCTTGCCCTGGTGTCTAGGAAGACAGATTGCAGGATACCTTTCACTTCGCGTGCAGCAGCTTGATGTTCGGTGTGAAACAAAGACAAAGGTTAGAAAATTATTTCTATGTAGTGAACAAACCTGCATTTACTTTAATCATGCACCGATATTTCCTGTTTATGTGGTCACTTGGAAGGGTAACTTGACATGTTTCTGATCATTTACATCTTCAGGCATGCATAATTCACCCTTAAAAATTATTAACAGCTTGGGCTAGGATGTATAGATTTAAAAAATATGATACCCTCCAGCTTAGTTGACAAATTTGCCTTGATTTCTTTGAAAAGTATGTTAGCACTTGTTAGACAGGTATAAAAAGAAAAGATAAAAATATATATGGCTTTTTTGAGGATTATATATGGCCATATTTACGCATTTAATTACTACTCAACATATTTCATTCCTAAGAGAAGCTTATATGCATCTGGAATATATCATGCGTCTTTAGCTCATGAAATTTTCTCGTTTGCAGATTTTCTTGTGTTTCTTGTATTAGCTTTTCTTGTTTACCTGTTTCATTTGGGTTTTTGACTTAATGTTGATTCATCTAATATACAAGTTGATACACCTTTCAGGATAACGTGTTCGTCACCGTTGTTGCATCTATTCAGTACCGTGCTTTGGCTGACAAAGCAAGTGATGCTTTCTATAGGCTCAGCAATACGAGGGAGCAAATTCAGTCCTATGTCTTTGATGGTATGTTTACTTGGTGACGGTCTTTCTTGCTTACCGTTATATGATATATAACTAACCAAATAGATTTTGCATTCTGTGCATTTGATTTTTTTTTTTTTAATTGTTAAACCAACTTTAATTTGGAATGAACTTTATTTTTGTCATGCTTGAAGCAGTTCTTTTTTTATTACAAAAAGAGTCTAGTTTTTTATCTTATGTTGTTATCAATCAAATGATATTGAACTTTATCCATTTAGGTAGTATCTTTTGTTAAAGATATGTAGATATAGATGAAGTAACAATCTCTTATTTATTTACTTCTACAACATTTTTTTCAATTGAGAAACCTATATCAACATGATCTTGAATATCATATATTCGTAAGGTAAAATTTTTTGCTTCAAGAATGCCTGTTTCGTCTCAAGCAACAGGGATCTCCACTTTTTTTACCAGCCACATATTATCTATTCTAGTGCTATCTGATGTAGAAAGTTACATCATATAAAACATATATTGACTAGTCTTTATCTATGGCTTTTTATGTCCATATATTACCTCATCTTCTTTTCACCACTACACCACTATTGACCTTGTCCAGGAGAATTCCCTTGTTATATTATACTGCATGCCATGTTCATCTGATTATATCGTCCACCTTCAAAGAATGATATTGCTACTTCAGTAATTAAAAAGATGGTTGATATCTAGTTTCTTGTGTTTGCTCTTCCAAAGCTATATATGATGCTTGCTAATGTCCCAGAATATGTCACAAGTTTCCACTTTTAAAATTAATTATTTTCTGAAAACACCCTAATTAGCTTTAGTCATCCTTACCATACATGATGCGTCTGCTAATTGCCTCTCCTATTCTTTAGTAATCAGGGCTAGTGTTCCAAAGCTGAATCTCGATGATGTCTTTGAGCAGAAAAATGATATTGCTAAAGCTGTAGAAGATGAACTGGAGAAGGTAACAGACCTATCCTTTGCTGCCGGAATTGTATTTTGGTCATCACTTGGTTCCTTTGTCATTCTAAGATTGTGCGTTATGAACAGGCAATGTCTATGTATGGGTATGAGATTGTCCAGACACTTATTGTGGACATAGAGCCTGATGTACATGTTAAAAGGGCAATGAATGAGATCAATGCTGGTAAGCGAGACCTTCCTCCTAGACTTATCATATTATGAACTCTATTGTGATGGTGTAAAGTATCAAAAAAGTATTAATTGCAACTCCTTAGTTCAATTCTTTAATTGTGGTTTGTGAAGTTCAAAATTTTACACTGGGTAACTCACTTGGCAGATTATGGAACACTGATCAATGTTTCCCCTAGGCATGGTTTTCGGTGCCGGTCGGCACAGCGCGTACCGGTCGGCGGTCGGCACGTATTGTTCTGGGCGGCACGTGCCTGTTCCAGCAGTTGTCGGCACGGCACGTGTCAAAAAATCTTATATTTGAATATTTAAATTAATTTTTTTATTTTTAAAAATAACAAATTAATATATATCGGCACGGTCGGCATAGCACCATCGGCCCGGTCGGCACGTGCCGGGATCTGAGTTTACTGAAACTCGGCTCGGCTCGGCACAGAAAACCTTGCCCCTAGGTTTCTTTTTGTAATTCTGCTGGAGATTCCATGGACACTATGTGGATCTTCAGTATTGTATTTTTACGTCTACTTATATCTTTTGCACCGTAGCTTCGTGCTAGTGACATTGTTTCTTCATAATGACTAGGCTTTGTTTGTAGTATGAATGAATGATACACATTATGACTTTTTTTTTTGTTGCATAATAAATTGGGAACAGCTGCTAGGCTGAGGGTGGCAGCTAATGAGAAAGCCGAGGCTGAGAAGATACTTCAGATCAAGCGTGCCGAGGGTGATGCAGAGTCCAAGTATTTAGCTGGATTAGGTATTGCACGCCAGCGTCAAGCTATAGTGGACGGTCTCAGAGATAGTGTCCTGGCTTTCTCAAGCAACGTGCCAGGAACTACAGCAAAGGATATCATGGACATGGTCCTTGTCACCCAATATTTCGATACGATGAGGGAAATCGGTGCCTCGTCGAAATCTAATTCTGTGTTCATTCCACACGGGCCCGGAGCTGTGAAGGACATTGCTTCTCAGATAAGGGATGGCCTTCTACAAGCTAACCAACAGTAGCTGTGAAGAAATTCCTGTTTTCTGCTCGACCTGCGATATGGAACCTTTATATAGAACCTATATAGTTGATAGTCTTTGAATCGTAAATTGGGTTTCCACATACATACCTGTAAATCCTTGTGCTTGATTTTTGCTTGTAAGCTTTATGAATTCTGTTTGATATTGCTCAGTATGTTTCCAGGGTTAGTTTTTTGTCCAGTTTTCTTGGTTTATTGCTCTGTAATTTGTGAAACCTTCTGGGACACGACATTTTAATTTGGTTGTTTGTATGATACATGGGTGTCTATGTGCAACTTTACCATCTGTCGAGATAAATTTCGTAGTCTAGGAGTATTTCATGGTGATGTCTTTGGGTATCTCTAGTGGATTTGAATCATTTGCATGAGGATTTTATGTATCACTTTGTGTACCGGCACTTAAAATAATATCTATATATATTTTTTATAAAAAGATTTAATATAAAATTGTAAATTTTAAAGAGATCTATAATTTTTATATTTAATAGTTTTTTAAAAGAAAATTACTTTACATAGATATTATAAGGTTTCCAAATTTTACGGGTTTAAATTAATTTTTACAATTTATTGCCTCGTTAAGATTTGGAAATTCCTGAATATTTTTTTAGAATTATCTTTTAAAAAATTATTAAATATAAAAATTATAAATAATATCAAAATTTATAATTTTTATATAAAAATTTATGGTAGGGCATCATTTTTTTTTTGGGTACCAGTCCCATATATATTTATTATTTTAGTAGTTTTAAATTCATTTACATCAAATTATATAATACATAAAGTCTTTGCCGAGGTGATTCAAGATAATAGAATCTAGTAGGTAAAGCTAACGCTCTAAGGCATCATTTTTGTTTAAAAAAAACTGATGTCAGCCTCTATTTAGGTCTTGAAAAGGCGTTATGAGTTTTACTTTTAAATTTTATAATTAATAAAATTATAATTTTTTTAACTTATAATTAGAAAGGTTTTTAAAAAATTTCAATTACATCTATTACGTATTATATTTGTTCTAAAAAGAATTAAACAATCTTTAAAAATTTTAAAAATAAATTTAAAAATAAAAATAAAAATAAGTTAAAATTATATAGATGATGGACGATTTTATAACTTCTTTCAAAATTTAAGCTACACCATATTATGATAATTATAATATATAAGATAAACTTACTTTTAACTCTTAGAAAATTATAATAAAAGATAAGACAATACCAAACTCTTCTCTTCTCTTATACTATATATATATATATATATATATATATATATATATATATATATATATATATATATATATGAGGAGTATAACCGCATTCTAAAAGATCGAACCTTCAAATATGTTATTTTATGAATATTTATATATAAAAATAGTTTTTTAAAATTTTTAAAATAAAATTGATAAAACTTATTATGTTTTGTAAATGTTATGTTTAAATTTTTTTTTTTCTTTTAAAAAGTTTAAATAGGAGATCAGGCTCAATTTCAGCATGACTGAACCTAAAGGAATTGTTGCTCTTATGATATATAATGTTAGCTAAGATGTAGCCAAATTACTTATTTTTGCATTTTGTCCTTTTTAATTAGAGATCATGAAAGACTTTTCCAGCTGTATTTTATCTTTACTTGCTAATTCGACACGTTTCCTCCCACGTTTTGCACATGTTTTTTTTAAAATATCTTACAACTCACTGAGTGTCTCCAATAAAGTGGGATGAAAAAGAATAATAATTTGTATCTTTCTAAATTCCTTCCATTCTTTCCATATATATATATCTCTATAGAATATTGTATAAACTTCGACAACCGTCATAAATAAAGTGCTCTACAATAAACAAAGTAATATTCCAAAATTTTCTTTGTCAAAGTCTCATTTTTTTTGGTCCAAACTAGTGCTCGAGGCGATAGATCTCAACCGTCCATCGCTTAAACCCATCATGCAAAGTCGTGGTGTACGAACCATTCTTTCATGGCGCACTCGAACTCAAAATGACATGTATTCCATTAAGAATATATTACAAATTATTAATAATATAAAATAAAAAATCTAGCAAATATTGGATCTCACCACATGTGAATGTTATTGGAACATTTCTAAATTTTCACCGAAATGAGGAGACCATTTAGCTTTTAACAATTAAAATGTCGCACTAAGTGACCGAGATATTAAAACCTTATTCTTTCTTCCCAAACCGCTAATGTCACATCAAATAAACTTACTAATAAAGTAAAAATAATAAAATAATATTAAAATTTTATATCTTTCTAATAATTAGTAAATTAAGTTTATATATATATATATATAAAGACTATTCTTAGCTCGACTTGTCCGATCTGAGAATAGTCTTAACAAACTAGCATTTCAGCCGTCGATCTATTTGATCTAAAGGTGAGATTTAATTTCAAACTTGACGGCGCTGTTAAATACATAACAGTATGAATCATTATTCCGTTAAATATAAAAATTAAATCTCAGCCATTAGATTAAGAAAATCAACGGCTAATATGTTAGCTTATTAAGACTATTTTTAAGTCGAGTTGAGAATAAATATATATATATATATATATATTATATATATATATATATATATTATATATATATATATATATATAATTATATATATATATATATATCAATAAAAATAATAAAACGACTGAAAATTTTAACTTTAAGGTATTATTATAAATTTGGTGGTATTTATAATTTTAAATTTTAAATTTTTTAATATTTAAACATTTTTTTTTGTTTCGAAAGTCTATAAAATAAAACATTGAAATTAATAAAATTGAACAGACAGTTCCAAAAAATTTTCCTACACGACGTTTTCAATTTTCTGCCTCAGATTTTATAAATATTTGGACCTATCCATATCTAATAGCTAAACTTTTTAATTGATAAAATATGAATTTGTGCCACAATCAAATATACCTATAATAATAGTTGCATAAAAATAAATCGACTAATAAGAGAATTATTTTTATAATAATCTCAAAAAATATAAAATAAAATAACAATAATCAGTCGATAAATAAAAACAAAAAGGTGTATCATAACAAATCTCTTCATTAATCCATTGCAGGTCTGTGGGTAAACTTCGTTTCCAACATATTTGATTGTCTTGTTGACGCAAATGAGACTAAGTTCTACACGTTTAAAATCTTTTTTTTTTTTAATTTTGGTAAAATATTTCTATCAAGAAAAAAGACAAATTTTCGTGAAACATGTTTTGCAATCGTACTCCTAAAACTTTAACTTTAAAATTAAAAAGGTAGCAATCTAACATTACAAGAAAGTTTTACTTCCTTGGCTTTTTCTATGACTTTTTCAAAAGCTTCTATCTTAATTTTCTCTTTTTTTTTTCATCATAAAGTAGCAAAATAACAATTTTTCTACCCCCGTGAGTGTAGCGGGGAGGTGTATATCTCATGAAATACACGTCCCAGATTTGAGATTCATAAATAATTCTAAAATATAAAATATATAATTCAGTTTGAATTGCTAATGTGGTGCTCCACATCTGATTTGAAATGTAAATTAGACCGGAGTTTTATTTTCTGACCGCGGTTCCGATTCAATACGGATTGATGAAACTTGGTGCACTAAAAATTTTGTTTCGTTATTTTAAAAAAAAATAATTCTTCTACTATCATTTTATAATTATATCAGCAAGTGAACAAATTGCGCTTAATCAGATGGTAAGAACAAGATGATATGACTCAGAATAAAATATGGCGTGGTATAAAAAGACCTATAAATTAAACTTTGACACATAAATAGTTTGGAATGTAGTATACAACCAATGGAATCCGATCGCCTGTGCTTCCATCTCGTTACTGACCAGATACTCCGCTTTATATACTCCACTCCCTTCTTCCATGAAGAATAACGAGAAGAGCTTACAGACCTTACCTTAACGCCATTAAGAAGAAGAAGAGCTGTGAGATCTAGCACAGATCATCTCGAAGATCTCTAACAGCTCACTTTTGAGTTAGAACATAGTTAGATAAGTTACACTGTTACAGAGATTGCAGATGCAAAGCTTGATCTGTTTGATCTTCTCTGAACCCATCCGATCTCCTCGAGATGGGTGCGAGAAGCCCTCTGACGCCAAGAACGCCCGCTCATAATGATCACCAGCTTCTTCCGTCACAAGCTTTAATATCGTCGTCAGCTACAGTTCTTTAGTCAAACGACAGCCGTCGTGTTTCGCCGCCGCTGGAGAAATCACGGACGTTGGTTTTAATCTACGCCGTAATACAAAAAGCTGCGATTTTTAAGCTTTCTTTCTGCAAAGCCTTTTCCTTTGGTTAGAGAAGATGGCAGGAAGGAGTAATTACGGCTGTTCGAGCGTGGCGGCGCTGCTGCAGAGCGAGGGGATCCCGCCGGAGACCGTCGAGGCTTTGCTCGCTTCGAGCTCTTCCTCTAATGGTTTCCATGGTAATTTATTTTTGTCTATTAATTCATTATTTGCTTCTATTTTTTTGAAGTTTTGTTGTTCTGAAATCAATTGAAATATTCTGAATTTGTTTGTTACTGGTTTTAAGCCAGCAAGAAAGCTTTGCTATAACAAGTTAGACGTGGCTTCCACCTTGGTAAAGATACAAAGATTTGATTTTTGGTTTAAGGATCTGACACGTTCTGTAATGTTGAATGATGTTAATGTAGATAATATATGTTATTGCTAGTAAATTATTGAGGTTTCAAATTGGTATTGAAATGTTCATTTGAATTTATTTTTGTTCAGGAAAGTGGGGAAAGGTGTTAAATTTCAGTTCTGTATTCATTATTAGAATGTAGCCACAATATTCAAAAAGTTCTTTAGAACCTCCTCAAACCAGCTGTGATATATATATATATATATATATATATATATATATATATATATATATATATATATATATATATATATGTTATTTTCAGTTCAATCTGATAATAGTTTTTGTAAACTAACATCTCAGCCGTTGATCTCTTGATCTAACGGCTGAAATTTAATTTCACACTTAACAGAACAACGATTCCCGCCGTTAAGTATTAATCGAATACAAGAATTAGGGAACAATTTCGCAAATGTCACCTAGAAGACTGCTTATATAACCGCTTTTCCAATCGCGATCTCCTAACGTGCTCCGAACAGTGCCTCACGCGATGGTTCTGATATTTCAGTGTCTATCAAGAAAATAATTGTATTTCTGGTATTTACAGGAACAGGATCCATAGTAAACTTCGAAGATGTATGTAGCAGCACACCTCAAAGGCCTTCGTATAGGACCCCAGACTTGGCAAGAACTGGTGATGAGGACTTGGATGAATGCTTTCACCAGGCAGAGAGAAAAAGGAGGCTTACAGATGATCAAGTCCAGTTTCTCGAAAAGAGCTTTGAAACTGAGAATAAGCTCGAGCCGGAAAGGAAAATTCAGCTCGCAAGGGACCTCGGCCTGCGACCAAGGCAGGTTGCTATTTGGTTTCAGAATCGGAGGGCCCGGTGGAAAACTAAACAGATGGAGAAAGATTATGAAGTTCTTATGAGCAGCTACAATTCTGTTAAGGCTGGCTATGAGGTCCTTCTGAAAGAGAAAGAGAAATTAGAAGCAGAGGTAATTATCTTTTTGTTTTCAGGATTTAATTACGATTTATTTATATTGCCAATTCTTTCTGCTATATATATTTTTTTTATTTTATTTTATTTTATTTTTTGATACAAGCCTTTGTTATTTTGACAGGTTGCATCACTGACGGATCAACTATTCGAAGAGAGGAAGAAAGACAACTCAGATGAGCTCGAACTCAACATGTTTTCCTCTTCTGTATTAAAAAATCCAAGCTTTGAATTGAAACAAGGAACTTCAATAGAACTATTGAAACAGGACGATCTAAGCACTGCAAACAGTACCGTTCAAGACTCAGACAGCCCACTCTGTGCTGATATGGGTTTACAGAGAGAGCTTGCTGAGTCACCGAACGCTCTTGAGCAGGATAAATCCGATCTTTCGTATGCTGCGGACGACGCTGGAATAAGAGAATGCCGGGATATGAAGCTCGAAGATGATGATAATACCGGAAGTTACAATTTCTCCGTCGACGACCAGGCCTTCTGGTTCTGGCATTACTGAACGAGTAGAGTAACACAACGATGCCCGAACTTTGCTGAAAATGCATTGTTCGCAGAAAATGAATTTGTGAGGAAGTGAATAGCTGTTCATGCTCAATACAATTTACATAACTCCGACGAGCTCCAGCAATCTCTCCGACATGGAGGGCAGTCATTAGAGTCGACTTCGGTCGCTACACTCTCGAAGAAAGCTCACAAGTAGCTTATATATGTGCTATCAAATATATTTATACATCTTAGTTCTTATAGACTGTGGATAGATATTTGTCCATATTAGTTTACAGGTAGCAACTCGTGCTCACTACCTTTCGTATCTCTATGTAGCACTAAAATGTTAAATCTAAATATGCAAGTATTGTTTGGCAATAATATAGTATAGGAGTCATTGTATTAAAAAATACCCAAATCTTAAGGATGGAAATAGTTAATTAATGAGTAAAAAAGCAAAAATAATAGAACAAAAAAAAGATTGGAGAGAAATTATTAACGAGTAAAAATGCAAAAATGATAGACCCAAAAAAGGGAATGGAGAGAAATTATATATTTTAAACTTGGTAAAAGCTTAAAGCTTCATCGAGCTAAGTAGCGGCAAAGAATTCTATCATGGACTCTATTATTTGGATGACTTAGGATTTGAATTTTGTGAGCGCTCTTGGTTGTGTCCTTTTTTCTGCTTCTTCCTTGATTTAACTCACTTTTATTACTAGATTTTTCAATGTGTTCGAATAACTTGCGCTATAAACTTCTGTTCTTGTGTGTATTGATTTTCAGACAAAGAGTCCGGGTCCAATATAAACGATCTCATCCAAAACATAGTTGTATACATCTTACCATCTCCAAATCCACTTGGGCTGAAATTTTTACTAGATCTTGTTGTTACTATGAGCGCCGAGTTCAATATATATACTACATATCGATCAGAAATGAAGCAATTGGTAAGCCTGCCGAGATCAGTCTGATTATGCATGTATCTGTTGTTTTGATTAAGTCTAAGCAGATATCTGTTGTTTTGGGAGGTAAAGTTTTGAGTACCATATTCATACCAACACTTGCCTTAGATATGCTAAAAAAGTCCGCGGCCCATGGCCCATACCGTAGCCCGGCACCGTACGGACCGATCAAGCTAGATTGGAGAAACCAGCCCGCGGACATATACTATATAAATTTTTTTTAAAAATTTTGGCCAGCTCGGCTCGGCGGACTGCCGGCCCACCTTGCCTTAGGCACCATGCGGGCCTGCCGCAGCCCGCATCAAACTGTGCGGGGCCCGAGCATTAAACGTGCGGGCCAGCTCGGGCCCGCACGATTTGCAACACTAACTTGCCTGCAGTACAATATGGATTTTCATGAAGCACAAGCTCTTCAGTTTCCCAGTCACAGTCAAGAGTTACATGGACAAGAAATTTTATCTGCTGATACACCTTCATTTTTACAGTCCTCCACTGGATTTTCTTATACCCTCACCATATTCTCATTTGCTTCTCTCTCCTTTCACTCCTCACCTTTCTCATTTCAGATCCTTCATTCTGAGTTCATAAGACTCGATCTAACTCGGCGAACTTCACTTGATTCTGAGTTCATAGGATCTTCAACTGTACAGAAATTGCAAAATAACATCTAAGTAATAGACCCAAATCCTGCTGCCATTTTTTCCTTCCTTGAAGAATCTGGAATAAATAAAAGATGAACTACAAGAATAATCTTAACTTGCATCATCATTGATTCCCAGGTTTTATGAGAGGTTGCTGAGAACTCTTCCCACCTCTTCAGGTGGACTCTTTACCTCCATCAGTAATGCCACCACCTCCTTCATCGTAGGTCTCTCCGAGGGTGTGGAGTTTACGCAGAACATCGCTATCCCTAATGTTTGCAGCATTTCTTGCACCAACTGATCAGGCATTCCGCGTAGCTTTGAATCAAGGACATTTATTGCCGGCTCGAAGCTTCCCATCTTTTCTTCACCCACTCGACAATGTGGAGACCATCTCCATCCATGGGCTGGATAGCACTCCTCCCGCTTAAGATCTCTAGGAGGACCACACCGTAGCTGTAGACATCACTCTTCTCTGTAATGTTTGTGGTGTAACCATACTCTGCAAGAGTTGGTGGAATGAATTAGTACAAACTCTCTACATAAGAAAGAATTTTGAATTTTTATCGCTTACATAATTTCAGCTTTCTTAAAAATGCAAGAGATTAGAGTAAAGCTTTTGTCAGATTACAGATCCACTCCAGCTTGTATATTCGGGCAATACAATTAACACAAAAAATCAAAAAGTAAAAGACGACACTGCAATCGAAGCACGTAGAGAAACATTTTTATCTAGGATCGAAGAGATCATTTGGTTTTCAATGCTTCTTAGACTCGATTAAGTAGATCGAAATAACATACGGGTGTCGGATCATACTTCTAAATACATTTATGTATTTTATGACAAATTTTAAGAAAGTTAACTGGGAAATTACTTGCCTGGTGCTATGTATCCATAAGAGCCTGCAATCCTGGATATTGCGTGTTGGATATTCGGTGTAGTCATCAGCTTTGCGAGGCCAAAATCAGCCAAATAAGCCTCATACTTTGAATCCAACAATATATTGTTGCACTTGACATCTCTATGAATAATCGTCGGGACACAGTCGTGATGGAGATAAGCTAGACCCTGAGCCGAACCAACTGCAATCTTATACCTGGTTTCCCATTCCAGTGTCCTATTATCTTCCAGAAGCTGTCTTAGATTGCCATTGGAGATATAGTTATACAGAAGAAGCTTAATACATCTGTTCGAGCAGTACCCGAGCAACCTCACGATATTGCGGTGTCTGATGTGCCCAAGAATTTGAATCTCGGCGGCAAATGCATCCATCGCTTCCTCTTCCTTTTTTGATTTCCAGAGCTTCTTTACAGCAACAACCTCACCGTTCGGCATCTCCGCCTTGTAAACGACCCCGGAGCAGCCTTTTCCGATCACATTCTCCTCTTTCAAGCAGTCCAAGATATTATCAATGGTGAAATTAATCTTCTGGAAGGGAATAAACGTCCACGGATAGGAGAAATCATCGTGTCCAGAGGATGACAGAGCCATCGCCTTATCAGCAGCAAGTTTTCTCCTCTTGCTAATCAGAAGCCAAATCATCAGGAACAATATAGCCGTCGAGCCCAAGATCACACAGACGAGTGCGACCGTCTTAATTGATTTGAGAGCTGTTCTACGAATGAGGTCAGACGAACAAGTATAGCCATCGAAGGATTGACAAAGGTTAGGATTATCGATGTAGGAATTTGTTGATAACGTACGGAAGAACGGAGTAACAGGAATTGGACCGAAGAAATTGTTGTATGATATGTTGAGCGAAGTGAGACTTGTTAGCAATCCCAGAATTTCAATTCCGCCGAAGAGCATATTGTTCGACAAATCCAAAGATTGCAACTGGGTTAGACCCGACACCTCCTGCGGGATTTCGCCACTGAATCTGTTCGAACTCAAGTCTAAGTTTATAGTCAACCCGGTTAATAGTCCAATCTGAGGAGGAATTTCCCCCGATAGATTGTTATTGCTTAAATCTAGCAGAGTCAGCTTCTGCAAATTCTTGATGGATTTCGGTATCGATCCGCTAACCAAATTATTGCTTAAAATGAGCTTGTTTAAGTAACTGAAATTACCAAATGCCGGGATTTCACCGGTGAAGATGTTGTAGCTGAGGTCGAGCTGCTCCAAATTCATCAGCTCACCGAGCTGCGGCGGTATTTTTCCAGAAATCCGGTTGCCATGAACATCAAGAAGCTCCAGAACACTAATATTGCCAATCTCCATGGGCAGTTCACCAGAGAAGTTATTTGAGTAAAGATCCAAAAACACTAGGTTCTGGAGCTTACTGATCGCTGGCGGTATCTCACCTGAGAGCTGATTCTCACCGAGCCTCAGCCTCACCAACGACTGGCAATTTGAAACACTCACCGGAAGCCCACCAGAAAGAGAATTTCCAGCAGCAGAAGCTTACTGAGCTTAGTAAGATGGAACAATTCCTCTGGAATTTCACCAGTAAGCTGGTTCTTTGACAGGTCCAATGCGTAAAGCTGGGTGATATTGCCAAGCTCCGGCGGGATATGGCCGGAAAGCGCGTTTCCCCACAAGAACAGAGTTTGGAGCGATTTTAGCCCGCCGAGCTCCGGCGGGATTTTCCCGGAAAGCGCATTCTTATCTAGTTGTAACGCTGTCAAACTGCTACAGTTGCTGAGCTCCGGTGGTATTGTTCCTGTGAGCAAGTTGTCCGAGAGATGCAGCTGCTCCAGCATCGACAGCCTCCCAAACTCCCCGGGGAGTTCTCCGGTGAGCTTGTTGGCAGACAGATCAAGAACAACTAGAGCTGAGCAGTTGGCAAGCTCTGCTGGTATATGCCCTGTAATCGCATTACCCCAGAGCAGAAGACTAGTGAGCTTCTGAAGTTTCCCGAGCTCCGGCGGGATTGCGCCGGTGATCTTGTTCATATGCAAGTACAGGTTCGTCAGCTGCGAACACGTGCTGAGCTGCGGTGGGATTGGCCCGGTGATGTCGGTGTCGTACAAAGCAACTGTTTGTAAGCTGACGAGGTCACCGAACTCCGGCGGGATCGCGCCGGAGAGCCCCGTGGCGGCGGCGCCGAACGTCGTTAAGTTTGCAAGCAACCCTAGTTGCGGCGGTATAGGTCCTGAGAGTGCAGTGTTCCCGCCAATGCGTAGTTGCTGCAGAGATGACAGTGAGCCGAGCTGAGATGGTAGCGAGCCATTCAAGAAGTTATCTTGAAGGCAGAGGACTTGGAGAGAGCTAGCGTTGGCGATCGCCGGCGGGATCGAACCGGTGAGATGGTTGGAGTTGAGTAAGAGAAACTCTAGGTTTGAGAGTTTGCCGAGCTCCGGCGGTATTGCGCCGGACAGTGAGTTCGAGGACAGGTCAAGGAGGCGGAGCGAGGAGAGACGGCCGTACTCGGGCGGGATGGCGCCGGAGATGTTCGTCGAGGAGAGGTTAACGAGTTGTAGAGAAGTCAGGGATGACAGTTGAGATGGGAGAGCGGTGAGGTTTAAGAACGTGTTGGGGAGTGAGAGAGAGATGACTCGCGCCTCTGGCGAGCACGTCACTCCTCTCCACGAGCACGGCGTTGGCGAGGACGGGTTCCACGACGGCAGAGCTCCGCCAGTGCTGGAAAGAAGTGAGAGCAGTGCCTTGCCGTCCGGTGAGAGTGAGAGCACTGCCGGCTTAATAGAGAACACTGCAAGTGAAAATATTAGAAAGACAACAGCTCTGCTCATGCTTGGTAAATATTAGAAGACAACGGTAACCGCCGTTAATGGAGCTGAAGAGCTCAGAATGGAGAGGAAGAAGAAGAAGCTAGGAAGTGTGCATGTGGATAGCAGAAGCTAGCGTAGATAAGAAGAGAGAAGCTTGCTTGAGTTGTAACCAAAGACAGCTGATATGAATCGCCGGATGCGGCGGCGGCGGACTGAAGAAAAAGATCGTCTCCAACCTTACTTCAAGTGCTCCAACGTATCATCACTTGCGACTAGTCGGTATAAATACTTAATTTTTTTTAGTTTTTAGATATTATAAAAAAGTTATCAATAATTAATCTGTTTTATATAACTGTTAAAAATAAATTACTCGGCAATATTTCGAAAATTTTCTATTTTTTGATGTGAATAAGTCTAAAATTATGTCCGAGATATAAACCTTATAGATTAGAATAATATTGTTAGATCGAATATTAAATCTAAAAATAAATATTATAATTTATCAATTCTAAAATATAAAATAATATTAGTAATATTATTTTATCAAATTTAATAGTATTTTGGAATAGGTTATTGAGAATTTGGATAGAGATCTTGGATATTGCGACTGATAAAGAGAGATAATATAGACGGTCTGAGAAAGTCACGCTCGAGGCACGTGATCACATTAGGAAGCTCTGTTTGTTATTTTGTTGAGGGATGAGGGTGAAAGGAAGCCCTAATCCGGGTTAGCCGCAACAATTAATGTGCCTAATAATTTGTTCTATAGACCAGACTACCTCGCTTTAGACTTTAAAAAGGGAATTTTGCATGATGGGACCTTTACAATTATTTTGGCAAATATTAGACCTCAATTCCTTAATTTTTTTTTTTTTTGGTCTTAACAGCCGAGTTGGATATCCATCCTATTTTTCGATCGAAAATAAAGTGTGATAAGTTAAAATTTCTCCCAACTAAATAATACTAAAATTCGAACAATTAAAATAATATTTTTATATTTCTTGATAGATTATGTGAAATGACGAAACTATTATTATTTTTTTTTAAAGACGATGACAGTTAATTTGACAATGATAATTTGTAATTTTATAAATTGTTGGGGGCATAAACGAACAAATGAAAATGAATATGAACTCAATTTTAAGGCAAATTTTATTTTGATTTCTTTTTTTGAATTATTATATTTTAAATACTACTTTCGTTCATGTTGAATATGGTGTCCCATTGACCATTTGTTGACGTTTTGAGGAGTCAAGTTATGATATTCAGAATTGAAAACAAGGAGTCGCAAAAGCTCTTATATATAATTGTACTCAGAAAAAAGACATTTGTGTATTGCCATTATGATATCACGATTTAAATTAGAATGTTATGTGTTCAAGACAAAATATAATAAAATAACATTTAATAAATAGATATACAACATGAAACAAGAACTCAAAGTTTATTTTGAGCATATGAAAATCCATCTAAATCTAAGAAATGCTGAAAAGGTGTATTAATGTATCTAAAAAATATTCGGCAAGATCCAATGAACTTCTTCAATACGCTTTGTAACATTTTCTAAGTTTAGGAGCAAATTATCATTCACTAAACTAAATTGAGTATTTTTCGGTCGAAATATATGATAGAAATCGAACTGGACAATTATTTTTAAAAAAAAAAAAAAGAAAAATTGAGTGCAACAATGCTAAAAGACAGAGGGGCAGAAAATGCTGAAAAATAAAAGACAAGTCCGCCCGTGTAAAATGCCTAAAAAATATTAAAAAGTTAAATATTATTATTAATTAAAATGGGCTGGTGGTAAGATGAGCTTAGTTGCGGTAACAAAGCCCATTGACATCACTTATATGGGGATCGATAGAGCCAGGCAAGCCACGTTTTAACCAATGAGCTGAGCCGCCCTAACTCCCCAATCCCCAAGCCCTCCTTTAGCTAATGACTATATTACCCTAGCACATCGAAGCCTAGTTAATGATGCCACAACCTAAAAGCCAAGGGCATTTATGTCAATGGCATCCCTCCCTCGGGAAGGGTACAAATATTTCGAGATAGGCAGCGAGCAGCTAAGGGCACAGAGCTTGGACTTGGGGGTTTGTGAAAAAGTAAAAGCGAGAACAGAACCCCATCATGCGCCATTTTTATCTTACTTTTGGGATGCTCCAATCAAACGAAAACCAAACCGAACCGTCCCCAAAACCTTTTCCGGTCTATATTTGTTTTTTTCTTTTTTTGGAATAATTGCATATCAGTCTTTTAAAATTTATATTTTATATTTCAGTCTTCGAAAATTTATTTTTGTGTTGACGTGGCGGCGCTAGCGTACCGCCACATCGCGTATTTTCGATGACTGAAACATACGACTGTTGCTTTAGGGGACTGATATGTAATTATCCTTTTTTTTTCATGACATAAGTAAAAGAAAATCTCATTTAAAAATAACAAAAAAATACATATTAGTCTTTAATTTTAATCTCTTGACGAATATGCCTCTCTATTTTTAATTTATGAATCATTTTCATCGTGAATAAACGTTGCAGCATCAACAAAAATAATTGATTTGTGAAAAATTACACAACTGTGAATTGGCTAGTTAAAGTGTAATTTATATATGTTTCTGATCGAGCATGATTTCAATTTTATTGAGTGTTCAAAATTAGAATTGGCTAAGAAAAAATATGAGCAATCTACAAAATACATAATATTTTTACGAAAAAACTTTCGAAGAATTTTCGAGATAAAATTATGGATTTTAACGTAGTCATTGGTAAATATATACACTTAAAATATAGGACAGATCAATTTAATAATCTCTCAATTAATTTAAAAACTGAATTTTACAAAGTCTTGATATTTTTTCTAAGCCCTCTCTCTAAAGTATAAATATTCAGCCTTCAAAGAGCCTCCTTATGAACTCGCTATTAATGATCCGGAGTCTCTCTTTGCTCCTCTGCCAAATGATATATGATGATCGACTTGGTTTTCCTAAGTATTTCTATTAGAGAGAATTGCATTTCAGCCTCCGATTCGTATACTTTGTATTTTAGCATTTGAAAATATATTTTTATGCTGATGTTACTAGTAAATCCGTGTGTTTTTTCGTTTTTGGGACTGAATCGAGAAAATTTATTTTGGGACTGAACCGAGAAAATATAAATTTAGGAGGACTGAGATGTAATTTTCTATTTCTATCTTTTATGGTGAGGTGGCCGGACTTTGATTGTACTTTTTTTTCGTTTGGGTCTCAACGTAATACAATAATTTTGGCGGTGATTTTACCTTATAAAATGGATTGTTAAGTAATTTATAATGTACCAATTAATAAAATTAGTAATAATATTTGTTTTTGCTCCATGGTTTAATAGGACATCTATGGAACTTATCTTTATAAAGTGATGTTTTCATATTTTAATATCGCAAATGCCACCTGTAAAATATGTAAAATTTTATCATATATATATTTTATAGAAAAAAATACAGACTTTTAAATTTATCAATACTAAAAAATTATATTATTCAATTTATGAAATATATATCGATACTATCTATTAATTTATCTATTACGACAGTCATATAAAATTATATCGAATATTAATAATAATTTTTAATAATAAAAACATATATAATATTTTAAAATTTTTAAATGTTATTTTCTCAAGCTAGTACTTCTACCGTTGATTCCGGTTCTTTCATGTTCAACTTTTTAATGAGATTATTATGATAAAATTCGTTATGTGATTGCCTGCATTCGTAACGATCTTAATTTTACTAAAAATCTCTATGTCCAATTCTGACCAATGTTCTAAAATTTAAATACATATTTTTTGTGGACGAAAATTTCTGCTATAAAGTACAAAAAAAATTTAAAAATTTTACGAAAAATTTTATTATATATAAACTCTAATCTAAAATATGCTGTTTTTTTAAGACGTCTTCTAATCGATTGAACTAACCCCGCTTCGTGTTCCAAATTTTAACCCTTGGTTTAACCACACTTGTGCAGTAACAAACGAAAAAACAATGTTAATGATGACTCAGGTAGGTTAAAAAATGGTGGTGAGGTGTTGGTTTACCGAGGAGGTGGTGGTGGGGGGGTTTTGGGAAATCGACCCGGTTTGATTTTAAGATATTATTTTATTTATTTATCTTTTTTAAAAAGGAATCCGGGGGGGGCAGGATTATATAATGCTGAGAGCGGGCACGATTCACGATTTAGGGTTTTTGCTGGCCTGGTGTTTGTTTTATTATTATTATTAGAATTTATTATTTATTTAAACTATATAAAGTCGAATTATAATTACTGTTAATATTATATACTTAATTTGTTTCTCTCTTTTGACCGTACTTGTGCACGAGACAGCGTCTCGAGAACCAGGATGAAAATTTTTGGTTAATTGGGTTTGGGCCGGGGGTGTTGTCCTTGTTGAGGTCTACATATCTAATCTGCGGTTATTTATAAGCTATATTAATATATTATCTTTTTTTTCTTGACCAAAAAAATAAATAAAGTATATATTATATTTTTCTTTTTTCTATCTATAAATATACGGATGGATGCATGATATAAAGTAAGCACTTATATAGGCCCCGGACGGTGTTACGGACACCGTGCCGAACCTGCGGGAGCCGACCTCTGTAACAGGTGAACACAATCATTTTAGGAAGTAAATGATGGAGATGGATTTTAGAAGATAAAGGATGATAATTGAGAATAAGAAAAACAAGGAGAGTTATAAACTAATATTCTTAATTAGCATAGTAGTTTCAATGTTTTCATTTTCGGCATAAACTTCAAGTTTATGTTGTTTGTTTTAATGTCATTTTAGAAATCAAGTTAGAGATTCAATTAAAAAGAGTGTGCGAGTGCGCTCTACTTGCTAAGAAGTTCGGTTTGAAACCAAATTATATATATTTTTGTGAAGTTATCGTGGTAGAACCTATGATACAAGAACACGCCCTGTAGAGACCTCAATTCACAAAAAAAGACCCATATTTGGTCCCGGCCGATACTCCGGAATCTAAATACAGCTAGCCCTGCTATGGAGATTTCACCTCACACGGTATCGAATGCGGATGGTGACGCTTCCTAAAGCGCCCCCATCCGGTCGAGCTGCGCTCGAAACCAAATTATATTTTATAAATGGCTTAGCGGTATTTAATCCTTCATCCTTTGGAAAGATTACTTTCTGGTAGATCCAACCACTATTTATACTAATTTTTGGGTCCAATCTAACCACTAAGACATGGACTTGCGACTGTGTAGATGCACATAGATTGATACTTTTTCATCCACGAACCCTGTTTCTGATCCAACAGCTATGGACGTCCCACGTTCAAACCTCCGCAGCCTCTGAGGAGATGTACAATACAGTGATATTGTTGTGAGAGTTCTAAAAGTATGTACAGGTGCAACTTCATTCATATATATATGATAGGCTTCATGTCCAAATGTGAGCGCGCTAAGATTAATTGTCGGTTATTGGTTGGAGGGAGCCTTTCCAGAAATTCTCGACGGCACCGGATCGAACCCAGGTCGAAGAGGGGGTTTGGAAAAAGTTTTTAACCAGCAATAGACGCGCCTCAATATACCTCACTAGGTGCATCATTGTCCCATAAACATAAACCTACTAACGCACAAAGACAAGAGTTCTGATCCCATTGGACCTGCAGCTATTTTTCGAAAATTTTTCAATATAAAAAATAAAGATTTTAATGATATCTATAATTTTTATTTTAAAATTTTTGAAAAAAATATTTCTAATAGTTGTTTAAAACACCAAAATCTTAACAGGTTTAAAAATCTGCTTTGAGTCGGTTAAAATTTTGGAGTTTTAAGATATATAGTTAGAAATATTTTTGAATATGAAAGTTATAATCCAATAAAAATTATAACTTTTATATTTAAAATTTTTCAAAAAAAAAAATAACTTTATATTTTTTTTTCTTTCATGGAGTCATGTGTATATAGTAATATCATAGTATCAAAATCCCGAAGACAAAGTACAAACCTTAGTTTCTTATTGTAATTAACATTTACGAAGCCTTTTATCGCAAGTATTGTCACGATAAAATATTATTAACAATATCTAGTTTAAGGTTAATCCCCCAAGAAAATATCTTTTTTTTATTAAGATGCTGTAAATGAACCTTGACTTGATTTACCAGCACCCTTCCATTTGAATGACGATTATGTTTAATGGATGCCCTAGATTACATAATCTAATTAATGGCCTATATATTGTACTAGTGACACGTCCTCCAATTTTCCCGACCCAAGGCCGAACCAATCCGATTCAAAGTCCAATACAAGATCCTACGTGTGGCAACCTCACGTATTGGTTCATCTGTTTCATGCATGCATATTGGTTCATCTGTTTCATGCATGCATGCATGCATGCTTACGGCTGCGAACCGGATCTACGCTCACGTACTTTGCACCGTGAGATACGAATTGCTTATGGTAAAGAACGCAACGTACGCACTCAATGCGTATTATGTAGAACGTGGATAGCTGGATTTATGTTGACTTTCGATGGCAAAATATGAGTTAGTGCCACTGTGGTTTTACGTCAGTGGTGCCATATCGTGAGTCAGTGTATTGTTGTTTATGTACACAGAGATAACGTTGTCACGGAGCTAGGAACTTCCGACAATCCATACGATACTTACACTCCAATTGGCCTAAGTTCGGGCCGACTCTAAGGCAACAACGAGAAGAGAGAGATGTGGGGAATTCTGATTTACTTGATGTCCTATATTTTCTACAACATGTCCTATATATAGAAATACTTTATGAAGTTGTAACTCCTACAATAATTTCTAGAGTTACTGAGGGCATTGAAGAAGAGTTAATGGCGACCGCTAGATTCCTAACCCCCACTCAATACTATCTTAGTGGGCCACCGTAACTCTAGGGCATCAAATTAGTCTAGATTGGACCATTCGAGCAATTAGCGAATTTGATTCAGACTCGGTCACTGGACTATTCGAGCAATTAGCGAATTTGATTCAGACTCGGTCACTGCATGATAAGTTACATATGTAGCATTATTAGAAACACTGATTTTTAATTTGTAAAGAAAGTAAATAAGGCCCGACGGTAAATGAGATGTACTTACTGCTAAAGTAAAAGATAAAACTCAGTCAGAACACTATGCAAACAGGATATAATTAAATATACATACTACTAATTTACAGGAAATAAGTCCTTAAAAGACCCTGTTGAACGTTGATTATTATTATTATTATTTAATAAGGATGAGTGAACTCATCTGTAGCAAGGTATTGGCCCTGGTCCGATGAAATCCTGTTACTCAAACCTAGTTGGCCCGGTTCACCCAATAAGGAATGATGTGATTCAGTCCTCCAGGACCCGCGTACCATCTTATCGCACATGTATTTATTATTGAAATTATCTAGAATTGTGCGACGCAAGGTAGAACTCAGATGGGTCAGGTGGAAATTCAAAGCTCATATCAGTTAGCCACTCGCTTGACGATGACCCCGTTGCATATAATCTATCACCTGACCCAAATGACTAGATGTACTAGATGGTCTGATGCTATATGAGCCTACATACCACATATTTTAGTAAAATATCTGTAAATTAGCGTAAGGACTAGCATGATCCTGATGAATAGCCGTGCTCTTATCAGTCACTTAAAATTACAAAAGTACGGGTTATAGTTGCATAATGACACAGCTAGATTTTCAAACTCCACCATTATGGCTCTAAGTGTCAGATTAAAGAAAAGTGGTTTTGTTTTTTTTGGAGAGTGTCCTGTCCTAGCTGCTGCATGGAGCCCCAAACCCTAACCCTAATCTTTTATATGAATTATTATGGCTATTTTGCACATTCCAGCCCTCATAATCTTTTCTTCTTCTTCTGTGACGGCTAAATTCCATTTCTAATTTCAATCATATATTTCAACCGGAAAGGGAGCGCTAGTTCTTCTCAACTCATACTTGTGTTGGAATTCAAACTCTTGATCTATCTTTATGAGAGGCAGACTGTGGCCATCTTTCAGCATCCAGCGAGTTAACGTACTGGGCCAACGCTGGTTGGTCCTCATAATCATTTATTAGCACCTAAAATCGAACCCACCAAGTCTTTCAAGGTCTATCACAATTCCTTCATCTGAAAAACATCAGTATATTTGCATGCTGATCTTTATAACCACTCTTGAAGATGATATATATATGAATGGATCATTAGGCCTTTTTTTTTTTTTTTAAAAAAAAAGAATTTCTCAAATACTTCAAATTTTTTTAATTATATAACAAATTAATGCAATGGGTTTGTAAATAATAAGAAATATTTTCTGGATGAGGTCTACCATAAGCCATTGAATCAAGTCATTACAATCATCGCTTGTGCATAAAGCAATCCCAGGGGTCCATGTTGCCTAATGAATTATCTGAGATCCCAATAGTGCAAAACACCGTAAAAATCGAACTTATTCTCATTATTTGAATTTGTAAAGTTTGTGTTTACCGAAGATCTGAGCTGTTAAAACTTAATATTCCCTGAAATCCATGCCTGTTATGACCTAAAACTCGCACGGAAATCATTTTAATAATTGATGCACGCGTGTGGACGCGTGCAGATCGCACGTGTTAGTGTTTAACCTCTCTTAAGTAATGGCCCATTAATCGAAGATTTTGCTCCAAAAATTGTCGCACTTGGAATCCTGGAGATTCTATAATCGAAATCGATTTTAGGACGGTTGCGAATCAGTCGGAGAAATAATTTTCTAAATATCAATTGTTAAAAATTATGTTATATTTTATATTTTAGAAATAGTAAGTTATATGTTGCTATAATTGATATAATAGTTTTTTTTTTTTTTTTTTTTTTTAAAAAGTGTAACGGAGCATCCAAAATAGAGCTTAAAAATTATATATAGATTTTTTTTAAATTATAACTTCGATGTTTTGTTACCGCTTTCATACTTTAAAAAAAAATTATACTATAAGTTGAAGAATATAACAATATATTACTTTTTAAAAAGATATCAAACATTACAAAAAAATAATGTGTCATGTTAGACTTTTCTAGAGACCGATTGCTAACGCTATTTTACTCTGGTATCGTATCAATTTTTAAAATTTTAAAAAATAGTTCGTAAATTTTAACAGCTGTATGATTGTTATATGCATACTTATAATTTTAATTTAAAATTTTTTAATGATTTTTGAACAAAATGTTAAAACCTAATAGTTGCCTGTATGTAAAATAATGACAGTCAATGATGAATGCTAGATATAATTTTGGAAAAATTATGGATAATTTCTTTTTCTTTCAAAAAGTTAGTTTTTAATCCCTTTTTTTTTTAAACTCAATAATAATCACTTAATTTTAAAAATACTTATTTTTTAATCCTTTTATATTTTAAATGGACACTAATATCTATATTAATTAAACCATTAACAAATTTCTTTAAAATTTTCAAAATCTTTGAAACCTCCGTCGCAGCGGCGCCGATTATTGTTGCCATCTCGCCATCACAATGGTACCACTCTTGACAAAGACGAAGACGATCGTGGCGGCAACAATCGTGACAGAGAGATTATGGCGGAGCTACTGGAGAAGACGGAAACGATCGTAGCGGAGAGATCGAGAGAGAAGATTGGCTAATCGACACCACCGTTGGAAACTTTCAAAAGTTTAAAGACTCATAAATAAATATATTAGTTTTATTAATAGAATTATTAGTACCCATTTAAAAAATATAAAAAATAAAAAATAATTTTTTTTAGAAAAAATCAAAAATTATTCATAATTTTTTTATATAATTTTCCAGACAATAGGGCCATAAGTTGTCCAAGTTTATCAACTTATCCGGTTCACCGAGAACGCGTGGATCCCGACTGGTTGAAGGGGACTGTTTTAGGCGGGCTAGCCCTTAGCGGTTGAGGGCAAGCCCAGTCCAAACTACTATTTTTGGCGGGAAAAAGATTCAAACTTTGGCGGGAAGACTAATTCAACGAAACAAATGATCCCAAACTGCGTAATCTCTGCGCGGCAAATAGAATTCCTATTCTCTCGACAAAAAGAAAAAATAGAATTCCTATTCTCGTCAATGGAAGCTGATCCCGTCGAAGCCGCAGTTCAGCCGCCGCCGCCGCAGCAGCAAAACTCACAAGAACAGCAAGTAAACAATGTCGTCGGCGACGGCGAAGACGGCGTCGATGTTCTCCGGCCGTCGTTTCCTGTGGGGCGGGTGAAGAAGATCATTAAGCTGGACCAGGAGATCAAGAAGGTGAACTCGGAGGCGCTGCTGTTGGTGGCGCTCTCCGCAGAGCTCTTCCTCGAGTCATTTGCCGAGCGAGCACGCGACGCCGCCGCTCAGCGGAAGCGCCGTGCCGTTAAGGCTGCGCATCTCTGGCACGCCGCCGTTGACCACCAGCCTACTGCTGACTTTCTGCTCGATTGTTTGCATCAGCCAGAGGAACAATCAAAAGCCGCAAAGAAGAAAAAATCCGCCGCGCAGCTGCCGGAGAAGCCGCTTCCTCCTGCCACGAGAAGAATCGATGAGTTCTTCTGCAAGCCTTCTGACGTTAAGGCCGCCAGTTTAGATGGTGATCAAAATGAAGATGGTAATTTCTAGTTCAATGATTTCTTCAATTTAAATTTGATGGTAAATGGTTGTCTAATAGATATATAATTTTGTTAATTTGATGTCGTTTGACTTGAAAGTGTTGAGGCTTAAGGATGCTCTTGCTATGATAAAAAAGTGTTTTTTTTTATAATATTTAACTTGCTAGGAAGAAAATCAAATTCAGTATCTGACAACTTTGGAGTAGTTCTGTGCATTTATTTTATTTTTTATTTGGTTGCCATTAGCTAACACCTACTATTAGAAAATGGGGAACAAAAATGAGGGTTTAAAAACTTGCACCTTGTGCCTAGACTAACTGTATATCCTAGTACTTTGCTTGCGTATTGCGTCTAGGCTCCATGATTGCGGTTCAGTGCATCTTACGTCTTTGACAATATTGATAATTGCCTGGTGTTCATTGAACTAATCTTGGAACTTAACAGTAAATGATTACCCTCAGTTTCCGGACGAATACTTTGGCTCTGGGATAATGTTTTTGTTCATGCTTGCCCAAGTTTAATGAATCGAATGAAGAGATAGCTAGGTTGGTTTTTCATCTACCAACTTAACTATAGCATTTATTTCTTTTTTTAGTGCATCATTGAAAAGTTTATTCGAATCATCCCGATAAATATATAATCACAATAAATATATATACTTAATTAATTATGTTTATTAAATTGATTTTTTTTTTTAAATTCTGTATAGTGCGTTAATGAGAATTTTAAAAATTATTCTTGTACTTGTACATCTGATAATTTCTGTTATGTTTACACGATTTCGATGATTGCATCAGTAACCTTAGCCTCTTGATAGATTAGTCAGAATAAAACTTGAGAACTTGTGATGCTTATGTTGTTGGGGAAATGCCATATCAGCCTCCTGTATGGCAAAGTTTGCAAATCAGCTCCTGGCTGCTGACATGGCAGTGTCCGACCAGGAGCTGATTTCCAAGTGCGGGATTAATATGCAGAAGCCCTATGTTGCTTGACTGAAATAAAGTAAGGACAGTTTTATTCTCTCTGTGTTCCGTGGAGGATAATACGGATTTTGGATCTATTCAGATCGAAAAGTGGGATTTCTCGGTTGGTAGAAAATGGGTCGGTGTCAACTATAAGTTTATCTATTACGACAGTCGTACAAACATGGAGCAATTAACAACTGTACAAGTATGGTCAAAGCGACTGCAATTGCTATAGGCACAAATGCAACTTTATCATCTTAATGAAGGGCATACTGATCAACTTTAATAGGTGAAGCCTCATCTATGCAGCTACGGTTTGGAGTTGGCTATTATCGTAGGACTCTTGGCATGAGAAATCAACACCAATAACATACAAACACATCAGCATGCAAGTACATCAACACGAACATTCACAGGCATGTTTTAAACCGAACACGATAAAAAAGAGAAAGAAAATGTGAAAAAACAGAAATGAATGATGGTGATATAAAAGGTGAATATGCTTTCAACTATCGATGGTCGATGGTGCTTTCGCCAATTCTCTGATGATGATTGTTACTACTTACAGTAGGGATAACTGAAAATGGGTAGAAATTTACAGCAATAAAGGGATTGGATTTTATTCCCTGCACCATACACCTGGGATAGCCAAAAGCTTGCCTGGATTTTCAGAAAATTAAACCTATCTTCTTGTTTTTTTTTCTCTTTAATATTTATAAAAAAAAAGAATTTTTAGTAATCACATGTGACCAATCTCGTCAGCAAACAACTACAGGTTATTGTATCTGACAGAGTAGCTCAAATGATATGATGGATGGTCCATCACTCACGAGTTCAAGTCTCACCTCCTGTAATACAGGATAGAAATTTTTTTAATTTTTTTAAAAATATTTTGAAAGTTGTGGCAGGTATATATCTGTATTCAACGGTATAACGGGGACAATGCATGTTTGGATGTTACTCCCTTGTCATAGTTTAAAGGATTATGTTTAGAAAACTATGTTTGATAAAATAATATAGTATTTGCCGTATAAAAGATTTTACCTTGTTATCTCGAATGAGAAAAAAGAAACCACTATATGCTATCTGGAAAGCTTAGAAATGAGGCTGAGCAGGAGCAGATAAGGTTTCCTGACTGGCGGGCATTACAACCAAAGGGGAAGTTGGTTTCAGGTGCATTCTATTTTGATATTGGAGAGAAGCACATATGCATTTGAACTTTTCTGGTCCCCCCAAGTCCTGCTTTGCCATTAACGACCGCCGCGAATCGATTTGCGAACTTCCTTCTTGAAAGAGTGCTGACATCATTGAACTATATATCATCCCGATCACCCCATATGTCTATTAGCTTGTACCTGCATATCGGCTGGCAGATTTATATTAGAGAAGCAGAAGGGTTTATCTGCTCTGGTCCTTTTAGCATTATCATGTAAGGTTAGTATTTGTACATGTGCCTACTCAGACACGATTGCGTATATTTATTATCTTTAGACCCACTACGGCGTGATTCATAGCTGAAGATAACTGAAAAGTTATTATTATTGTGTTAGTATTCCTACATGTAAAGTAGTACTCATGCATTCTTTCATATTGAGTTATTTTTCGATGAAATATTTCCTTTCAAAACTGTGTAAATAAGTCCGGTTGAGTGAATGCTTAAACTATATAGTCTCTGGGTATTACACTGGAAAAATGTGGTAGTAAACAAAAAAGTGTAACTAAAAAAAATTTTAATTAATGCACCAGCCGGGAATCGAACCCGGGTCTGTACCGTGGCAGGGTACTATTCTACCACTAGACCACTGGTGCTTGGTTGTGCAAGGATCGTGCTTTTCATTAAATAATAGTTATTCGTCTAAATACATAGTTCAGCTCCCACTCCCAGCACCATTCATCAAAATAATGCAATTGTTCCGCCAAAACATTGGGAACGAACGTAGGCGTACAAAAAGTTGAATCTTCCACCGCGAACTAAACTGTTACTATCTCCACAACTTCCCAGAGTTCTCTTTCTCAGATCATGGCCAGGATCGATGGAAGAATCGGAAGTATGAGCAGGACGACGACCACTGCGCCAAGCGCGACGGCGATGCACGTCCACTTCCTCGAGCTCTTCTGGTACTCCCTCGCCGTCTCCAGCTCAACCGTCCCTCTCCTCACGAACGAACTGGCGTGTGACACGTGGCTCTCTATGTCGTTGAGCTGCTGCCCCTGCGCCTCCACGAGCGCCGCCATGTCTAAGAACACCTGGTGCAACTCTATCAGGCTCTTCTCTATCTCCTTCACCGCGTCGTGCCTCTCCTGTATCTCCGATATAGTGTCCACCACAGCGCCTCTCCCTTGCTCCTGTATCGCCCGTTGCAGAAACGTCTCGCTCTCCCCCGACGATATTAAGGCTTCTACAGTGCTCTCGTCGGCACGCTCCCCCGTCACGGTGAAGTACCACGCTGTCGACGCAGGCCGTCCGACGGTGTCCTTGTACTCGGCGGCGATGCGAGCTCGGAGGGATTGGAAGTCGTCCATGAGGCCTTTCAACTTTTTCCCTAGGCCGGCAACGACGGAAGTGCGTGTCCGGTCGGCGGAGGAGCCAGGGCCGCATCCGGGGAGGCGGCGATGGACGGCGTTGGAGCGGTCGAGGGATTCGAGGCGAGCTTTAACGCCCTTGGCGCGGCGGAGGACTTGCTCGACGTCGGAGTCCATGCGGGCGCGGATCTCTCGCATGGATTTCGCGGTTGTAGCGGTCTTGCTAGCCTCGTTCGAGTCTTGGAGTCGACGGTAGAGTTGTTCGAGGCCCTTTATCTCGTCTTTCACCTGCTCAACTTCTTCGAAGAATTTGTCTAAATCAACGCCTGCTTCGGCTGCGACGCCTGCGCCCGCCATCCCTCCCTCCATGTCATCCATGCGAACCTGCTGCTTCAGGTCTGTGTACCTCTTGAACGACGTCGTCGCGAAGAGGTCGTTCATCTCTCCTACTTACTTGGTTGATTATATGTACATATATCTACATGAAGATGATCAAGAAGAGTATATATCAAGAGAAGGAGATGAGACATGGAGAGTTTGGAGGTGTGATATCATATTGATGATCTCCCTCGTTAGGAGAGAATGGAGATCAACAAAGAGAAAGTTGGTTGTCTCGTTCGTTTACTAAGAGAGAGAGAGAGAGAGAGAGAGAGAGAGAGAGAGATGGATATATGGCTGCCATGTAATAAGAATGCCTACAAAAGCTGGGGACCAGACCTTGAGTTGACCAAGTCCTGCAAGACAGTTTTAGTTGGTTGATGTCCTGTGCGGGCAAAAGAAAGAGATGTTTGCTTTTCGATCAGGAGCTGCAGGCAGCTAACCCTTTCGTGGCAAACGAAATAACAATTTTTGCAGAACATTGAGCCGCCAATGGCATCTCATAATATGCTATCCAAAAAACGCAGAAAAACAGCAAAATATGCCTGTCGCATTTTTTTTTGAGCTATTAAATTTAGGGCGTCGCTTATCCATACTTCCTTGCGTCGGATGTTAAGACTTTTTGGCTTACAGAATAAGTTTTGACGCACCGCTAGGAGGCCACAAGCCACGGAGACCACTCAAAACTTGGTCCGCCCACTTGCGGAAAACAACGAGTTTTGGTTTTAAAAGAACAAAAAAGAAAGGAGTCAAGGACATAGAATTCATTAGGTATCGGATACCAACACCGGGCCAAATTTTAATATGCATGCCACACAGTAACAAAAATACAAAAATATTTAAATTTTTTTTTTAAAAATTAATATAAAAATTATAGATTTTGGTGAGATTAAAACTTTAATATTGGAAGTCTTTCCAAACAATACTTCTAAAAAGATATTTTGGAACTTCAAAGATTAACGCGTTTAAAATAAATTTTAAATCTATTTTAATATCCGTTAATATTTGAAATCCAAAAATATCTATTTAAAAATATTTTTTAAAAAATATTTTCAACATTAAAATTATAGATCTTATCAAAACCTATAACTTTTATATTAAAAATTTTTTAAAAAAATAATTTTAAAATTTTTTTATGTACGCCGTGAAAATAAACTTATCTGAGCGGCACACAGCTAATAACTTCTCCAGCATGGGCGGAATGTGATGAAACGAAGGAAGTTTTGTGCTTACCAAAATTATTCCCCATAATGGCCACAGAAGATGGCTAGTAAGAGTATATTTCTCAATATCTTGAAGTAGATTCTCGACCTTTTAAGTATGAGGTTCTTCGCCTACCAAAGGTCTTATACTATTGAACCAATACTCAGGTAATACATAAACCAAGAACTTAAATAATACACAATACATTCTAAATAGTAGTTAATTCTATATAACACAATACCTTAATGCATTAAACTAAAAATGCTGAAGCGGTTATAACGATATTGAATTTCCAACAGGGACCGATCTGTAAGTGCCCCTTAATAAATATTAGCATCGTTCAAAATAATAAAATGATGATCTATACAACGAACCGTTAAACCCTGTCAAAAACGCTAAAAATCACATACTATCGCCCTAATGCACTGCAGATTTGACAAAACAATGTTTTTATACATGCGATTAACGAAAAACTCAAAATATTACAACATCATAGTGATCATATATCAATCAGTTTACAACCTATTTACATATTCAAACTTTATTCTAAGAACTCAGCTAAATGAAGTTATTAAAACTCACCTCACCCAGCTCTATGAAACAACGAAACCTGATCTTAACATTTACAAAAACGAATCGAAATTGTGACATGGGTTGACCCTGCCAAAATTTTTCCTCAAAACTATAAAAAAGATCCCTCATTATGATCTTCGTCTTACTTTTGAGCTTGTGGCACGATTGCGTATCTGCTATCAAAATTGATGCAAAGAGAGTATTTGTAGAAACCATGGTTGCAGAGTTAAAATTTGAAGTTCCTAGCTTTGCTCTTTATATGGAGGTATGCTTTGTAAGTATAACCAGAAATCTAAAGAAATCTCTACCTCACCACATACTTCAATACATGGACTCTAACAAGTGAATATGTGGTATTGATGCGTACCTAAAGTCAGAGATCTCTTTAGAGTTCAAATTTACAGACCCCTAGCATCGATCGTTCACATAAGAGGAAGGTATGCCCCACCATGACCCTTTCTCAAGATTAAAGGACCTGCAGTATCTGGAACTTTATCCAGTAGCTTCATGCAGGCATCGATAACATCAGGAAACCCCGTAGCAATTGTGGCAACCTGCACTCTCACTCTCAAATCCGGCGTTCTCCTTAGTAGGCTCCTAAACGATCTACCCAAGTGTTTCATCCACTCAGCAGGAAGCCCTCCAGGTGAAAGCCACACCGAGAAATGAGACTGATCTCCCCTGGCAGCAACCTCTGCCCTATAAAATCTTGCAAGTTCTAGAAGCATTGATGGTTGCAACGGAAGGACCGTCACAAACTCAGCTACATACTGCTCAATAACATCTGGCTTTAGCATTTGGTTCCACAATGCTAGGGCCCACTCACTGGCCTGATTAAGGTTGTAAGCTTCAGCCACAATTAGGGCTTCTTGAAACCGGGACTGGTCCACAAGAGCTCTACGAGCGTTTGTCTCAGAAAGGTCAAGCCATTGGAAATCAGGAATTCTTATCTGGAGAGAGAGGAGGGAGGCTCGTGCACATGCACGGTGTGTTTTCTGTCCAGCATCAATTGTGGAGTGGACCTCAGCAGCCTCTATGTAATGACGCATGGCATCAAGAAGGTCCTCATTCTGGCGGTCTCTATCACGGCGCTGTTGCCACTGTTTCATGCTCTGCACAGACCGTGATTCGAGGATAGAAGCCGTCTCATGCTTCATGTCAAAGTGATTATAGACCTGCAAGTTCAACAGATACTGCATTAGTCATAATAAATTCGCCAACTATGGTGACTATCAACTTGTGTTAGCCCAACCACAACAGAAATATCAGATCGGTTTTACCAACCACGATGGATATTCAAGAACTGCTAGTAAAGAGACCAACTTTATCGCAAAAAACAAAAAGAAGCATAATGAAACTAATAACTGAGACAAGTAACAGCAAGTTTGAGGAGAAATTCTTTCAACATGTGACACTTAACTAGCTAACACAGCATCCAAACGTAATGACAAAACAAGAGAATGAACTCAATGCGAACAGTTTAATAAGGGTGGCAAAGCTTTGTAGACATACACGCAAACGCACCCACTCCTCATGCTAAAACATTAAGCATTTGATATACCTAAATTCAAGAAGATTTGGATTTATTTACAGCATATCCCTCAACTTTAAATTTGGATATATAAATCCAAACTTTTAACTATTCATTTTAGCATTAGCTGCAGTTAACTCGCATGACTCCACTTAAGCCAATATGGTTACTGCACAGCTTAAGAGAGTGGAACCAAAGTGAAGAAATATAATAAGAAAATTTAAGCTGGGCTTTCTGCATATGCTATTCAAATACAAGTTGATAATGACAAAACCAAGAACAAGCATTTAGCGGAGCCTGGAAGCAAAACTTTGGCCTCGACCAAACATAAAACCTTAAAGGTTCAGAAGTCGCTACAAGACATGATACTGCTGCTGCTCCTTAACAATAACCAAGTCAAGAAATTTGAGAGAAAACAATGAACTTTTCAATAAACTTGTTTAAACAAATATTACGTCACATACCATAGCTAATGCATCAAAATCATTAGGATTAAAAAGCATCAGCGATGTAAGAACAGCCATTCGAAATCCTCTCACAGTGTCAGCAGTCCCTGTTGCTGCCTCAGCAGTTGAGTACTTTTGAAGTAGAAGTTCCAGCTGGCCATTTTCGATTAGTATATTCAGAATGAAATTCAAAGCATGGAAATTGCTCACTCCAGTTACTAGGCGAGCCAAACAAGAGAAGTCCCCTTCCATAACATAAGACTCTACTCTATTAGCTGCAAGAGTCACTAGCACATCAACTCCATCAAGACAAGCAGAAGCCTTGTAGAAGTGATGTGACAAAATGAGAAGCTCAACCTGAAATTTGAAGTCAAACCACCATGAGACACGATCATTTTTAGCACTCAATTTTATATTTAAAAGCCAATAAAATTTTCAAGCTTCCTACACAAGCACCACTACTAACAAGATGAAAAACAAAATACCTCACAAGCATGTGGTATATCCTGCCCAGTCATCACTACACGCATTAGAGCATGACCAATCTCTGATTCTGAAGGACAAAGCTCTGCCCACTTGAAGAAATCAGAGAATCTCCATAAAAGAGGGGCTGGGCCCTCCTCCTTCTGTGAATCCATATAACCCCCACGATGTGCAGCTAAGAGGCCCTGGTAGAAAGTGAAGGGATAATAAAGTTTTTAGATTTAAAGGAAATGAAGCTTCATAGTATATATGGAAAGGAGAAAAAAGTAGTGGCATGCCTTCAAAAAGGATTCAGCAAGAATTCGAGCTATACTAGATGGAGGCATTGAATGCGTTTGCACCAATAATTTCGCTTCGTTGAGTGAGTCTTGAGCTTTTAGTGAAAGCAATTGCAGCAGTTCAATTGGTCGTTTTTCAAAAGCTTCAGAAAATTCAAGCCCCAATACTCTAGCAGATTTCTCAACAGCAATTATTCGCCTACAAAGCCCACGTCCACAACCTTCTGCGCACTTGGACGCTAGAATTTCCAAGGCCTGCATTTGTAGGATAATCAACCATTGACACACTGATTAAACTTTTCAATAAGCACTGACTACATTCAGCAAATTGAGAAACTTTTTATAGATTAACATGCTGAGTATGTGTAAAGGGAAGATTGAAACCAATTATTAGTTACCAATGACAATAGTGCATTAATCAAACCTGCAACGCATCAATCACATGGTTGCGCACTGGTATATCGTATGATCGGATGACAGAAAGAACTTTTGGTTCCAAAAGTGAGTCATTTACTTCTCCACCAGTGGAGGAAGATGAAAGGGCAGCAAGTTTCAAAGCAGTATCGATCAATACAAGTTCAGATGGCACATCTGTGGGTGAGAGCTTCTGCTGAAGTTGCTTAGCAGCTACAATTTGCCCAAACTCTAAAAGAGAAAGAATAGCCCTCTCCAAGTCTGCAAGTTTCAAATTTTCTTCCCATGCTGATACAGAGGCTTCTATGTTTGCATTTTCGTCTTGCAACAAGGGACTTTTTGATGATTCAATAGTGTTCTTGCTATTGTAAGGTGAATTTGGATGATCGTCATAATCAAAACCATTATCCGGAGCACTATCAAGTACTGACTTTCTAACAGATGTATGCAATTTTGCTCTTCGTTTGGTCCTTGAACTGCTCAATGGTGTTGAAGAGTCAGATTGCAAATTCCGGTAGTGTGTCAAACTAGGTTCACTTGTAGAATTTCTCTCTGCAGCTCTTACTCGCACCGTGTTTATATGACGGTCCATTTTTGAAACAACTATAGCAGTCTGCTCTATACTGCTGGAACTAGTACCAACAACGACATTTTGGATGGAGATAGATGAGCCAAAGTCTCCACCAGCTTTAGACTGAGCCTCCGACTCCACAGCAAGGAGCCATACTCTAGTCTCAATTTCCCGCAGAAGATGCAGAGGATAAACTCTGAAACATACGATAAGCTGAGAATCCAAGTGTATAAGCCTACATACTCATATGTGGTAAAAGATGTGCGATGAAAACAACTTACGGTTCCGATTGAGTCATGGTGCCACTCAACCACTGCAAAGCAAGCAGCAGAATTTCATGTAGTTCCCTCGCTGAAATCTCTTTTTCAGCTGTTTCTGCATGCTTGAGAAAAAATAACCCAGCCTGCAGTTTTTGGATATCATATCAAAAACAAAACTTATTCTTAGTAAACAACGTATAAATACCATTTTTTTCCCAACTACTCATTTATAATCTTGTATTATAAAACGAAGAGAACCAAGAAAACAACCTGCAAAGATGGAAAAGAATGCCTAAGAAAAAGTGTTTGGCAATGATTCCACAAAGCAGCTCTCTCTTCTGGGATATCCCAAAGAAATTCTTTCCACTCAACCACCATAGCTTCAGCCTGAAAGAAAATGTACAAATTGACAATGCAGAGAAACAAGAGCAAACAAATTAGTAATGACAAGCAACTGATTCTTCAAACCGCATCGTACTGGCAACAAGCTCAATTTTGGATACTCGTACTTAATGGAGTACATTCAGCATTGTTGTGGATACTAGTCAGATATAGTTACAAGCATAAAAACCATACTGGGCTACTCCATGGTAACTGGGACAACCAATGACTATGGATCCAGGGGTCAGATCCGCACCTGCAGTCTCTTCACCCATCTGGCATATGCATTATTATGGATAATAGAAAAAGATAGTTACGTGAATTTTACAAACCATACTGGGCTACTCCATGGTAACTGCGACAACCAATGACTATGGGTCCAGCAGTCAGATCCGCCCCTGCAGTTTCTTCACCAGTTTGGCAAGACCAGCATGTGCAGTATTATAGTATTTTAAAGTGTACTGATTATATTGTTTTATTCATTTCAAGAAATTGTCAGTAATATACAATTGCTACCTGCTTCTCGGTCACATGGTGAACGGCAGACTTCCATGATGTACTACTTGATTCCAGCTGTCGGGCCCAATTATGTGCTTGCTCCCAATGCCCGTGTTTGACAAGTGCTGTCAAAAGAGAAGCATCATCTAGTGTTTCATTTCCCAAACGTAAGTTATCATCTCTCAATGAAGGTTCTGCCAAATTGATTTTCCAGTATAATCTTCGAAAGTATGTCGACGCGGATCCCCCATCTCCAAAATCTGCAGCTGCTACAAGATGCAATAAGCAACGTTTTTCATATGCAGATGGGCAACTTGATAACATCGCTTCTGCAGCTTTTATGGCAGTGGAGCTTATCCATGCTGTTTTTAGATGTCCATCTTTTATGGTGCTAATATGACTGTGGTGCTGTTCATCCTTTATTCTAGAAGAAAACGAGGCAAGATGTGCTGAAGCTTCTGATAACCGCATCTGTGAAAATGCCTACAGCCAATATTTTAAAAAATCAGGGCGCAAGGAAGCAATGCTATTAAACTACATGTACAATCTAGTAACAAGAAAGAATTCACTAGCCTCCCAGGCTTTTTAAAGTCATCTTACATACCTGAAGAGAACGTATAAAAGGAAGAAGGGAGCAAGATGGCAGGAACATTTCAAAAGCTCTCAATAAAGGAAGAAAAAGATGTTTTTCACAAAGAACTGCAACCATATTTGACAGTAACATAAGCTCTTCTTCAGGATCTTTAGAAGATTTTGATTGTCCAGTGGTCATCTTTAATCCTTCACCTGCACCATTAATTTCCTGACCTATGGATTCTAAAGGGTTTCCACCATTTACAGAGCTAAAAGAGGCGCCAATTGAAGAATTTTCTGATGACGGATCCATCAGGCGCTGGCGCTTGGGGTTCTTTCGGTTGTAACGAAACACAAGAGCTCTTCTACTTCCAGGAGATAGTGCATTTGTTGCTTCTACAGCGGCACCAACACTGCTCGCAATTCTTGCATAAATATGATTCACCTTGATTATAGATGTCGCCCTGCAATTCATACACGTTAGTCCCAGAGTAAGAAAGGATCTTACTCTATGTCAAAGTAAAGAAACCAACATCAAACTCATATCTTACTTATATTTGAAAGAAGATAAATTATGAAAACGTTTCTTGAAACTTAATAATAGCAAACAACAAAAACCAAAGCATGTTTGATGGCAAAAGCACTTACCTTGAAGCAGTGATTTCAAGCCATACTGTTAAGCAACAAAGGGAAGAGACATCTGGGAAACATGAAGCAATAATTGCCAATAGGGGCCAGCGCAAGTCCTTTGCTTTTTTTAGAAGAGCATCTCCAGAATTGTTCTGATTCTCACATTCCGCAAGAAGACCAAAGAGTTCAGCAGGACTATCAATTTTGCAGCCATCAAGGTAACAAACATCAGCTTTTTCTTCGGAAGTATTTGATTGGAAGTTATTCTTCGTCTTTGTTGTCTGCAAGCTGCTCAAGACAGTTAAAATGTGGGCCCTAAGTCGGGGGTCCGTAAACTCTCTAGTTGCCTGGAAATAGAATGTTAGATAAACACAGAGCACCTAAAAAGAATAGAGAACCATGAACTTATATATATATATATATATATATATATATATTTCCATTGTTTTTGCACTAAAAAGTAACTGTACCACTTCTGTAACAATATCAACTGGAAATCCTCCCAACTGAGCTTCAGTAAGAAACCCGACCTAATAAAAAACATTTCATAGAAATTGTCAATTCAGAAATGAATGTATACTTGAATAGCATAGACAGGCAACTGAAAGTTAAAAATTATACCCAGTCATTCCCATTGGCAAGTAAGGACAGATACTTTGTGCTCAAGGGGAGATGATGCATGCGGCAAAATGTTGTGACGAGGTGCCAATGTTTGCTTGCATTTTTCTGCTGAGACCTATAAACAAATCCATCACCAATTCCACTTGAAAGCCAAGAACCACAACTCTTGCTTTCCTCAACTGAAGGCAGGCTTGCTTTTTCTAGATGCTGTAAAACAGTCATAAGAGACACCAACGGCTGTTTACCAGTGGAAACACAGGATGGAAAATCCTTGTGATCCAAACTATTAAGGTTGTCATGGTGGATGTAGTCATCCGCTAAGGTTCGAACAAGAGAAGCTGTTAAGTCAACTTCAGGTGATATTGCATGTAACGAAGTACCCTTGGGCGAAACGAGATCATAAGGTGTGCTTTTCTCAATAGAGGTATAATATGACGATATACGTCGTAGAGCAGCAACATCAACACGAAGAACTCCAGCTGATATACCACAAAGTTCCAGCAGGAAAGCACAGGAAGCAACCAGCACTGGATCCTCATAGTGCATGATAGCAAGTGGGATGACCTAAAATTCATGAATAAAGGATTCAATTTCATGAATTGAGTGTTCAATTAGCAACATAAATTTTTGGTGGTATCTCTACCACAGTGGCCTCCTGCCTTATAAAAACACCCATGATTCTGCACCAAGAAGCACGAACTGGCACGGAAATTGGAGAATGTAGTAAAATACACAACCTTCTAATTCAATTTTAATAAAATAGTAATAAGTGTTTTAGGGGTGGTTCCACCATAATCCCGAGCCCATGGGATACCACTCACTAATTTAAAGCCTCTCTTATAATTTTTGCTGCACCCAAGTACAGGTACTTGAGAAATGAAAACAAATCCAAAGGAATGTTTATGAAAAACATACTGATGAAAGAAGTGATTTTTCATCTTGGCTTAAGGGAGTAAAAAGCTTCTGGATATCTGATTGGTAATTTCTTTGCCCAGATGGTTGTTGATTAGGACTACTGGATTTTAATTTTTGCGCTCGTGTTTCAACAAGATACTTGAATGCCACCAGAGGACGGCCGCGATGCAAATGGTACTCAATCCCAGACCCATTCTCCTGCCAAATAAAAGAATAATGTTACACAAACATATGTTAATATCCGAGGAAAGTTGATGTCAGATAAAGACTATTAAAACTAAAATAGAAATATAAGCACGAGAACATCAGACAACCCTACCTCCAAATTTTCTCAAAGATAAACTTAACAGCCTGTCATGGTATTTATCTTGTCACTGCAAGACTATCTATCTTGTCACTGCAAGACTGCAGCATGCAGCCTTTGACCAGAATACACAAACTATAACTGGGGATTCACAAATACATCCCTACCTTAAGTGAAGAATAGAGTTCCTCCTCAATACTTCGTTGGATATTCGCTTCCCAAGCAACAGAATTAAACCCAGCAAACTTCTTTGTATCTATTATATAATTGGCATCTCTTCCAGAAGGAGTACTTGATGATGTCTGCCACCCAAGAGGACCCTAAGCCATGAGAAAGAATGAATAAGTACACGTTAAAGAAAGATAAGACTTTTGGGTGCAGGGAGTGAATGATAAACTGCAAAACACGTATTTTAGGCTCTATACGCTGGAAATAATTAGTGCCCGTGTATGCAGCTAATAAAAAATAACCAATAAACTACATACAACATAATTACCATAATACAGACAAAATTACTACTTTATCTTATTACAAAGGTGAAAATAGGTCCGTTATCACATGCTGGAAGAAATCATGGAGTTTCTAATATCCAAGAAACCATATTAAGTCACATGCAGTTTACAGAAACAAGCACTGCAGTTTACTCAATGTAAAAGGATGAAAGTACATCTGCAAAAGGAAATAACTAAGCCACTAAAACAGTCCTATATATTTAAGGGTGACAAATTTTTTCAAATGGATAAAAAGATATGAATTCTAGAGGTACATGCATAAACATAGGACACTTAATGTGATAAGAGTCAGATTTCAAATATGCCAATGATTCTAAAAATGTTCTCTTAACCAAGAAGATAGAGCAAAAGAAAAAAAGAAAATAGCACACAATTCGAGAAGAATAAACTAACCTGGACAAAAAGCTCTATCAATCTTTTTATATACTTTGAGAACCAGAATGGCAGCATTTGCACCAAAGAAGAGTCACCTCCAGAAGATGAAAACATGCTACTTCGCCAATTCAAATAGTCCGAGGAAGATGACTTTCCATATACTGTAGGAGACAAAAAATTTCAACGACAGGCAAGGAAAAGCAGGAATACAATAACATGTACCTTGGAAATTTTACTTTTGCATAAGAACCCAGAAGATATTTCATTATGGATTTACATGCCGACAGGCACGGCCTTTGCCGAACAACACGTGCCTATTCCGGCAATTATCACCGTGCCGATCGGCACGTGCCTGTTCGGACAATTATCAGCACAGTGCGTCGGTGCCGTTTCGCACGTGCTTGTTCCGGTAACGGCACGACACGTGCATGTTCCAGTATATATCAGCACGGCACGTGTTTGTTCCGACAATTATTGGCATGACATGAATAGATATGGCATATGCCGAAAAATCTTACATTTGAATTTTTTAATTAATTTTGGATTTCCTATTTTACTTTTGAAAATAACAAATAAATGTACATCGACAAGGTCGCAAGGAGGCATGTGTCAAGATCTGAGTTTTCTGAAACCTGGCTTTAGCCCATCATCAAAAACTTTTTTTTGAAATGAACAAGCATATGAGAAAGTTGCAGGAGCTTACCGTAGTTGACATTGGAACTTACAAGACACCCACTGACATCCTGTCCAAGGCAAGCAGAAACAAGAGTACGCCAGAGGGTGGGAAAGTGCTGGAGCCCCAATTTCAGATTCTCCAATGTGCACTGGGAGGATGAACCACGATTTCTATTTATACTCCCTCTGCAAATACACTTTTGCACTGGCTCAGCTGCATACATTAATGTAGCCAGAGCAGCCATTTCGCCTGATCCTTCAGCAACGTCATCTATAGTCAACACAATTTCCTGAAGCTCTACAATGCTGAGATTGCTACCAAGAACCCTCTGACGGAATAAATTGGAACGGGCATTACAAAATGATGCTTCATATTCATGCCCTCTGACACGTGAATAAAGCAACCACTTTGCCCAGTGACAATCATCCTGAATGACATCAAACGGCATCAAATGTTTTTGGGCAACATTAAACATCATTATAAAGACCAGTAGTTTACATCCAACTTGTGGACTCTCACTTCCAGATAAATTAAGCAATCACTGAAATCATTTCCCTAGAAATTCAGCATTTCCCTAGACATTCAGCATTTGGAAGCTCTACTAGGAGAAACCAACTGATGAGTCAACTATAAAAGGTTAAGACTTTGGGCAAAGTGCTTGCTATCTACATTCTATATGTCAATCACAGCAAATCACCGCTTTAATGTCCTGGAACTAAATCAATGAAACCATTAGTAAGAAGATGGGAAACTTGACTAGATTTGCAAGCAAGAGAATGAGCCAACCACAGTTGACACATGAACAATTAAGTGAATGAGTTGAACCCAGTCAACACATGAACAATAATTCTAGAGGATACGACATATGCAATGGAATCATCTAGGCAGATAACAACAGGTTATCTCAGAAGATGAAGTATTAGCAATCTGAAACTTGCAAGCAAGAAATACAGAACAACTAGGCTAGCTTCTTAAACTACAAATGGTAATGAAGGCTCTACAGGAACACATACGAATGGTAATGAAGAGTACAATTTGCTACTTCAGGACCAAAATAAGGAACATAAATTCAACTAATTTGCTCCCATTTTCTTTCAAAAACAGATATGTTTCAGGGTAACATTCTCCATCGTTGCATCAAGGGGCTTGTATAGGTAAACTTCAACAAGTCATACTAGGCGCTTCATATGTGTCGTCCAGGTTAATTGACGACACCAAGTATCATTTTATTTGGGGACCGAAAAGAAGCATTACATGATATAATAGAGGAAACAGAAAGATGTAATCGTTAATCAACGTTCCCAAGACACAACACAAAAAATCAGTTAATACAGATAACTTACAGTGGATTCCAACAGCACAGCAAGAGAATCGTCATCCAAAACCAGATTGTGATGGTCGAGATAAATGTCAAGAAGACTTGGTAAATTAAATTTTGTACAATAACGAACAACAAGCTTATGGAAGGCTAGAGAAGTCTCTTCATCTAGTTGCTCAGACCTATTGGGCAAAGAAAAATCTGTACCCCTGGAA